>OZ059801.1:6717818-7180609 GCA_964057025.1 Standfussiana lucernea
CCTCCAAGGGGTTCTTGCATACAGTTTAAAAATTATAATAGAAAGCAAATTGTACCATTTGTTATATACGCAGATTTTGAAACAATGCTAGAACGGTATGAATCTTGTGACCCTGACCCCACTAAGGCGAGTACTGTAACGCGACAGCGACATGTGCCTGTAGCTTTCGCTTATCATATCACGTGTACGCTAGACGAAAGTCACAATCGTTACGTTTCTTATCGCGGCTTGGATTGTGTATCAAATTTTGTGAAGTCTATCTACAAAGATTCAAAAAAAATTTACGATATTTTAAAAAATAACGCTCCTATGATTTACTCAAATGATAATGCTCACGACTTTGAAAACGCGATGACATGTCATATTTGTGAACAGTTCTTGTTCGGCGATAGGGTTCGCGATCATTGTCACTTGACTGGTAAATATCGTGGCGCAGCTCATAGTTATTGTAACTTACAATACAAACTACCAACATTTTTGCCAGTATTTTTTCATAATTTGTCCGGATACGATTGTCATCTTTTTATAAAAGAATTAGGTGAAGCTCCTGGATCTATTAAAGTGATACCTAAAACAAAAGAAAACTATATTTCATTCACTAAGTTTATTCCGATTTCTACCGGGGAAAGCATCCAGGTACGGTTTGTAGATTCTTTCAAGTTTTTAGGAACTAGCTTAGAAAAGTTGGTTAGTACAATGAAAAAACAAGACTTTAAACAATTAAAATCTTATTTTCCTAATAAAAAACAATTTAACCTACTGACGCGCAAGGGAGTGTATCCATATGACTATATGTCTCAATGGGAACGTTATGAAGATATGTGTTTACCCTCTAAAAAATATTTTTTTAACTCCATAACTAATGAAACAATAAACGACGAAGACTATGAACACGCTCGATCTGTTTGGTCAGTATTTAATATTCAAAACATGGGTATGTACACAGATTTATATCTCAAAACAGATGTTCTGTTGCTAACAGATGTATTTGAAAATTTTCGAAAAACTTGTAAACTACATTACAATCTCGATCCCGCGTTCTATCTTACAGCACCAAGTCTATCTTTTGATGCAATGCTTTTAAAAACAGGAGTTCGATTAGAATTGATTAGTGATGTTGAAATTTTTAGAATGATACAAAAAGGTATTCGAGGAGGTGTTTGTATGTGTTCCAAAAGACATGTCAAAGCCAATCATAAATATTTAGATACTTACGATCCAACCCTTCCAAATTCATTTATAATTTATTTAGACTGTAACAATTTATACGGTTATAGCATGTGTCAATCCCTACCCTATTCCGATTTTAGATTTATAAATAGACAAGAAATTGATTTTTTACAATTGAACTTAGCAGACATCAGTGATACTGCGGAAAACGGTTACATTCTTGAAGTTGATTTAATATATCCGGAGAAATTGCACATGGAACACAATGACTTTCCCTTTTGTCCAGAAAAATGCTTGCCACCTGGTGGTAAGAATAAAAAGCTAATACCAAATTTGTATGATAAATATCACTATGTTATTCATTACGTACATTTAAAAAAATGTTTACAGCACGGTTTAGTATTGAGAAGGATCCATCGCGCTATTATATTTAAGCAAAGTTGTTTTTTAAAGCAATATATTGATATTAACACCCAGTTACGTCAAAAAGCAGAGTCAACTTTTGAACAAGATTTTTTCAAATTGTTGAACAATAGTATTTTTGGAAAGACCCTGGAAAATAATGAACATCGAATAGACGTTAAGTTAGTAAACAAGTGGTGTGACTCGAACAATAAAACGAAAAAGACTGCTTGTGCTGAAAAACTGATAGCCAGTCCATATTTTCATAGCACCTCTGTATTTTCTGATGATTTAGTGGCAATCCAAATGAAACCTGTACGTATTATACTTGATAAACCAATTTACATAGGGTTTGCAGTATTAGAATTATCTAAGACTCACATGTACGACTTTCACTACTCTATCATAAAACCTTTTTATGGTAACCGAATTGAATTGTGCTATACTGACACAGATAGTCTAGTATATGATGTACAGAGTAATGATGTTTACAAAGACTTTAAGCTCCATTTTCTAAAATATTTGGATACCAGCAATTATGACTGTAACAATGACTATAACTTACCAATTATTAATAAGAAGGTTCCAGGACTGTTTAAGGATGAAATGGGTGGCAACATTATCAAAGAATTCGTAGGATTGCGCTCAAAGCTTTATTGTATTAAAACGTTAAACAAAACAATTAAAAAGGCAAAAGGTACAAAAAAATGTATTACTAAAAATTTAAATATGTTAGATTATAAAAATGTTTTGTACAATTCCAATGTAATTCGCAAAAAAAATGTATTGTTCAGATCAATAAAACATGAAATATACACTCAGGATGTAAATAAAATAGCACTTTCAAACAATGATGATAAACGATTGTTATCGTTTGATAAAGTTTCTACTTTAGCCTGGGGTAACGCAACCATATTTATGTAATGCGTTACCATTATTTTTAAATGTAAGTAATTACAGTAGATACATTTTTTACAATGTATTTTAGATAACGTCCTAAATGTAAAGACGAAATATTATGTAAGTACCTACTAATGACTATTACCTAAAGCAGGCTCCAGATACAAGTAATGTGTAATGTAATTGTAAAACATATATTTTCTTGGTGCCAAATAGATTTAAAAATAGATATTATTATCTTTTTACTTGTAGCAAATAATGTTAGAACTTATTTAGTAGTTAATTAATTTTAAGAATGTTTACGCGACATTTCGTAAAAAATACTAAAATATTTACTAACTTTTTATATCGTATCCTACTTAGACGTATCATGTTTATTAAATCATGTTTATTATTCATTTCCAAAACTTCGGACTTTAAAAATTGTATGAAATGTCGTGCCGCATGAACATGATGTTTTCTTTTATTTGTAATAAATAAATAGTATTTTAAGATCACAATTATATCTGTTTCATTTCCATTCCTGATTGATGACAAAGTCACGGTGCATCAATACAATCATGTTTTGATCCAGGCTGATATTTGCTAATTTTTTCAGAATATTGTAATTATTTATATTAAATTAAATAATGACGAAAAAATAAAACATGAAAACAAAATCCAGACCGGAACAAATACTTATTGTATGTTCCGTGCGGGAATCGAACCCGCGACACTAATTTGGCGCAATTAGTCGCAGCTAGCAACACGCTTATAACCTAATACTTACCATTGTGATGCATCAAGACGAGTTCATAACCAATGCGCCAAACGTGTCGTCGAAAATGTGATAAAATATTGGATTGCTTTGAAGAAGCACGCGCGGTGCAGAATTTGACACCGAACAGGTGCTCGGGCGCAAGCTTGAACATGTTGAAACATGAAATTGAATCACAGCATAATGCTTTATGGAGTCTAATTGCATATTATTGAGTAACATCCATCATTAGACAGTCAGCCGGAGCGGTCATATCACATCGAGTAAAAACGAAACGAAATTGTAAGTATTGTACAAGTACCCATCTACTTATAAGATTATTTCATCATGTTTTTTTATGTAATTTAGTTAATTATTATTTTGTTTGTTTCAGATCGTTGACAATGTGTGATTCTCCAGATATTATCGACTTCTCACAATACGCTCAAGGTTATCCGACTCCGAGTTTAAGTTGGCATATCCCTGAACAACAAAGACCTGTCAACAAGGAGCCTAGAGCAAGACAAGACTACGAACCTGCCAGCAAGAAGCCTAGAACAAGACGGGAGTGTCTAAAACAGAAGCCATATCTGCATACAAGTCAATCATTCCTGATAAACAATGAGAAGAAAAAAGGTTTACGACTGATCCAGGTACAAGTGTTGGATATCAGTGAACAACAAGAACCTGCAAGTGATAATCAGGACATGGTAATGTTAAGTGTGCAGTATGTAGTGACTGAATCAGTGGATCATGTTATGGATGAGACGCAATCGTTAATTAATAAAATATCAAAAAAACTTTGTGGAGATAGATGTTATTATTAACTGGTGTCATTATTTTGTACGTACCTACTTTATAAGTTGTTGTGTAAAATTTGCAGTAATAAGTAATAATAAATTATGTAAGTAATCTACTAGTTATTTGGGTATATTAATATTAGGAATGTATACCATTTATTTGCTTTCTTATTCTTTAGTGTTTTGAATGTATAAAATGTTAAATATGAAATAATTATATATGTTTTACTGCAATTAACTCTTTGTATTTTATCTTGTACTTATTATTTTTGGGTAGGTAGTTATAATTAGATTGTAATAATTGCAAATAATGTAAAAAAGTAAATAAAAATATATTCTTTCATAATTTAATTTACGTTTTTTTATTACTTATTAATACTCGAACTCTAAATTAGCTCTAGTGTGATGTATAATTGTAGGTTATTTGCTTTCAGTATTTTTATAATTAAATTTAAATTTTACATGTTATAATTATATCATGTTACTGCAGCTAATTTAAAGTTTGTTATGTAGGTTACCCTGATTATACTAAATAAAACACTCATAAGTAGATAGACATTTTTTATTAACTGTTCAACACAATAATAATTAAAATAAATTAAATACAGACATGTTATTATCAAAATACCATTTCCTTATACAGATAGCATTATTCAACGCACAATTCATTTTATGATTCACACAATTAAAATCAATTTTATTTTTACAAAACCTTCTTTTTAATTCTGAAAAATTAGGGCATCCCTTCTCACCTATGTCGATAACTTCACAGTTTGCACATAACTCTTTAATCCATTTAATCTTTTCCAAACCCTTTGTGATAATTTTTTTATTTTCTAAGAATGGTAAAATTACACGTTGAAACTCTTTGTAGTCTATGTAACCCTCGCTCCAGTAAATTCCTCGATTTCTTTCTAACCACCTCACCTGCTTTTTTTCTTCTTGTGTTAGGTAATGGAATGAATATGGTGGTTTTACCAAGAACGTCTGTGTATGATCCTGACTCGCAATGGCCAATTCTTTGACAATAAAATTATTTATAGAATCTTTAAATCCTTGGAGTTCCACTATAATGGTATCCGCCTTCATGATATCTTCTTGACAATGCTGCTTAAGGGTTTGTATTCAACAATGCAATCGTTCAGAATGAGACAGTATGCTGAAGTTTTATCTGGTATCTCTGAATCACTCTCAATTTCTACTCTCACATCCACAACCGGACCTGTCTTTAGATTATCCGCTTGTCTAGAACAATCAATGACAAACAGCGGTGCTAAATCTCTAAACTGTTTTTCGCTTAATATGGGCTCCGGACGACGTCCATAATACGACTGTTGGAATCTGGTGTATTGCTCGTATAATAAAGCGATTCTGTTATTAGCAAAACTCACATTTAGGTTTTCATACGGAAAATAAGTTGAATTGAGGTACACTCTAACGTTTCGAACATGACAGTGATCGAATTGAGACATGTCTGAACTTGCATTGCTTTTCCTATTTGACTGTAGCCCGATAATAACGTATCTTGGTTTTTCTATTTGAGATGAAGTTTTGATAGACCAAGTATGTTTTGTAGTTTTAGGCAAAGCTGGATATTCGTACAGATCCCAATTTCTATATATCATTTGAAGTGGGCGATCTTTTTCTAATACTTTTAACAAACCAATTTTTTCTTTGTCTGATACTTTAACATGCGGTACGCGCCATATGATTTTATTAATCTGAACATCATCCACTACTTCGCCAGTATTCAGTTTTACAGCGTTCAAATTAGTATTACTTCGTAACAATATCAGTTCATGTCTACTATTTATCACGACTTTTTTAAAATCTTCAGCAAAACCGAGGAGGTTACAAAGTGGTATTGAAGCAGAAAATCTTCCTCCATCAATATTTTTTATACCATCAATATTCCAGCCCCAAGCATTAGACATTTTTGATTCACTTTCGTTCATTGAAATTAGTGATTTCATGGTTGTTGTTATACCTGCATTTTTTATTTTGTCAATCTCCACTCCATTTAGCTCATACCTAATGTCTTGGAACAAGTAGAGTAGAGCATTGTTCGTGAAATTGACACTAGTAGCTTTGTCCTTCGTATCTTTTTTGGTAACGTTAACAGTTCCTTCCAAATATAGGGTGCTAGCTGATGGTAATATGTACAAGTCCTGTTGGTTGATAGATATGCGGATTTCATCGTTCCTGTTAAAACTCGTTACATAGGGTTTGTAGGAATGAAATTCGATTCCTTCTATAGTAGTATCGCAAGTAGGAGCGGATAAAACGTCTAAGATATTCATTTTAGCAATCCAATTGCTCTAAGGAATGCTTTATTGTCTTTAGTTAATTTTATTTTCTTCTTAGATAGAGGTCTTATTTGATAGGTAGCTCGAGCAGAACTGATATTCTTAACTTGTTGAGACACATTTTTATTGTAATCAATCATTTTTTTCTTCTAAGATGCAGATACACCTGCACTTCTTCACCACGTAAATTGATTAATCGTTTGTTTATATCTAACAACCTGATATGTATGCAGCTTATGTTGTTTTGATTGATTGGAAAGTATATTGCGTTCTTCGGGATTTCTATGATCCTGTATCCAGGTGGCACATTAAGTGCAAATTCGTGAATAATATGACTGGGTTCACCGTTTACATAGGAACCGCTTACAATATCACATTCAATCCTGACTACGGTCGTAGGTAGAATGTTGACTGGAGACTGTGACACATGCCATTTATTTGCTTTCAAGATTTGTTTATTAAATCCTAATAGTCTTCTAAAAGAGTCTTCTTTGATAAAATTAATGTCTTTTGTACAAAATATTGTAGTTTTTAATGTATTATTATTGCACCGTAGTTTGATAGCTGCATCTTTTATTTCGGATTTTAAATAATCGCTGACATCTTGTAATTCATAAGTGCCTTCCGGTATTTCAATAACTTCATTAATGCCATAATAGAACTTATTATTACTTTTATCAATGTTTGGAATAGAATTAAATGTTGAAAAGTGCAATAATGCACACTCATATTCTCCATCTAGTTGCAACGTATTAGGATAGTATGTAGTTAACACTGACGAGTCTCCAGTTATCGACAAAGTGAGTGACATCTTGCAAATGATTGAAATGAAAGAAAAGTATATATTTTATATTACATTTTTATTCCAAAAACTCCACAAATAATTTAAACATAAATGACCACAATTGACTGCGTTAAATTTTTGATATCTTGTGTAGTTATAAAACACATTACAATTTTTGAAATATTGCATCAATTCCATGGGAGGTTTTAAATTTCCATAGCTATCAAAGTATTCACAGTGATTGTATACTTTAGCATAAGCTACCCAATGCGTTCCTTCGTTCTTAGAATTGTCTAAGTTAACGATACCACATTCAATGCGTTTCGGCTTCCGAGGTAGTTGATCCTTCATGTAGATCCCACGAAAATATGGGATGTCTCTTGAATAATTTCGGATGTCTACATTAGTTAGAGGTCGATTGGGTAGCATATTTTTCAGTTTTTTGAAGATGCTATAAACAATCCTTTACCACTTTTATACGGCTTAATGTATAAACCCTTGCCCAACACTAAAGCCTCCATAGCTTTATTATGTCGTTCTGTTTCTTGTAAATTTTGTTTGTTTGCTTTGTAATCATTGACGGTTTTTGCAATGCCAGCTGCACCCCCAGCTAAAGTTCCTAAAGCAGATAAACCAGCAAAAATTGGAATTAAAGGCAAAACTCCCCCAGTCTTTGGTATGGGTATTACTCGGGGTACTCGAATTCGATGATGAATGTTTGGAAATAACTTTTTTGCGGCTAAGTAAGCTGCTTTTATTAAAGTCTTACTATCTTTGCATTTGAGTTTCTTAATTTTCGATTTTATTTTTGAAACTAAGCTTTTAAATGATTTAATGCCGGATCCAGACTTTAATTTCGCTTTCATAACTTTGTTAACTAGCCAAGAGCTTAGTTTTTCACCTTTCCCTGCATCTTTTGATTTAAGTCTTTGTTTAGCCATGTTGAGTAGTTCTAAATCGGCTTTGTGACGATTTGATAAGTCTGTATGGTTTGTATACGCAATATCGTGTTGCATGCAAGCTTCGTCTAGCTTATTTACACCTCGGTCACCTCGCGCTAAGCGTTTGTGAAGTTTGGTTCCTGGTCCGCAATAATTGTATCCTGGCAAATGAACTTCGAATGGTAGATTATTAATTATGCCGTTAACTAGTCCACCCCCTTGCATTATTCAAATTATAATGATCGGATTTCAAATGAAAAATGGTTATATAATATCTTAGTCCATTATTGCAGCTTTTTCAATCCAACTGTTTTCTGCACTGTTCAGACCTAACCATTTAACATACAATTTATTTCCTTTCTTTTTCAAAACCTTTTCTATCAAATATACATCAGGATAAATAGATCTTTGCAGTTCTTGTTCGTAAAAAGCTCCTAATATGTCTTGCTTTCGTCGATCTTCTATGTGATATGTTACTGGTAAGGTTTTATTTACCTTTTTTATAATAAATAATTCAGTCGACCAATTAGGAGTATAACCTTTCTCAAAATTATGTTTGTATTTACTTATACGGACACAATCACCAACTTTGAATTTAGGCTTCCACGGAACTAAATCATGTTTGTTTATTTTTTTAATATTTTCTTTGATTACTTGTTCATTACTTTTATTTACATCTACTGGTTTAAATTGAATAGTGCGATGTTTTGTGTTGTTATATCTCTTCAATGTATCTTCCAATGGTAGATCTAACCATTTATAGTTTCCATTGAGACTAAAATATTTATATAATTTATTTTTTACAGTTCTAATCAGTCTCTCTACAATTGATGCTTTTTTAGTAGAAAACGATGAGTAATGGTTAATGTTATGCTTTTTCATAAGCGTTTGAAAAGTGATGTTATAAAATTCGGTCCCCATGTCAGTTTGCAAGTTAACCGGATTATTACGACTGCTAAGCAGTATATGTTCGAATGCACGAGTAACATCAAATTTATTTTTTGATTTTAACGGTTCAGCCCAGGCATACTTTGAGAAGCAGTCAATCACCACTAAGATGAAATTGTAACCTCTGTTATACTTTTTTAGGTTTTGCATGTCCATCAAGTCTGCTTGCCATAAGTCGTTGATTCCTTTCAAAATAACAGAACGTCGAAGGAAATTTCTCCGTACCCCTTTGTGTATTTCATTCACAATTTGCTGTTTTGTCATTACGAAGTTTTTTGAAGTAATTTATCTACCACTGCTTTAGTATAAAACTTATCTTGCAAATGAGTTGAAACCTCAGGTATCCTTGCTTTTAAAGTAGCTTGAACTGTATCCTTTGCATCTTTTATGATTTGTGAACGTAATGTACCAATCAAATTATTAAGTTCTTTCATCATTTTTGCATTCAATCGATCTATATAATCCTTGTTTACAACTAGATTATTTAATTCTTTTATGGTATTAGCATTCAATAGATCTACATAATCCTTGTTCACAGCATCGTCTGCTTCTACTGGAGATCTAATTCCTCTCAGTCTTGATGTTTTTAAATCAAAATCTCCGTTTTCTGATTTTACCAGTGCATTCTCATTAAACTCAAATAACTCTGATAAACGCATTCTTTTGTGAATGTAGTGTCCAAATTTGTCTACGTTCATGTTTAAGGTGTGTTGTTTTGAGAGGATGATAGTAAAATAAACACATTTTTAAATACTTATTTATTTATAACTTTACTTTCACGTAATTCTTCAATGATAGATATAATTTCATTATCTAATCCTGTGTTGCCAGCATCTCTAGACGCAATCAATAATTTCAACCTTTCCACTAATTCGTTAGGATCATCCCAGTACACTAAGTCTACGTTTTTTCTCCACCTTTTTATCAACGGTAGACCTTTTCCCTGAATTGTCTTCTTCAGTTGAAAAAGAGGTTTAATAACTTGCAAATATTTTTGTCCTTTGTTACTTTTTATTGGTTTACTTGGTTCATAGTCTCGACGAT
The DNA here is from genome assembly GCA_964057025.1 of Standfussiana lucernea. Taxonomy (NCBI): domain Eukaryota; kingdom Metazoa; phylum Arthropoda; class Insecta; order Lepidoptera; family Noctuidae; genus Standfussiana; species Standfussiana lucernea. The sequence goes on from OZ059801.1 coordinate 6,727,850, forward strand.
GTGCATTTGTATCAAGTAGCATCGATTTATAATTTTGCATATCACTATCTGTAACCAAACTTAGGTCTACATCTTTCTTAAGCAACAACTGTTTTAAACCAGGTGTATTTCGGTATTTACGTCCAACCACCGTGATGTATTGATCGTTGATCGTTATGCAAGCAGAACCTAACATCAGTTTCCCGTGGTCTGCTCTAACCCCAAATGGAATATCTACCAACGCTTCTGAAGATACTGACCAGGATGACGTATCATAGTCTTGATTCCTTTCAACTACTGATTCATATGAAGAGTTACTGTTGATATCGGATTCATATTTGTCTTCATCACCATTATTATCATTGCTTCCTGCACTACCAGTTTCGTTAGTAAACGGACCATCAGCAAAATCTTCACTAGCACGCAGGGGAGGAGTTTGCTTACTAGCATTAGCAATTAGGTTGAGAGGTTCTGTTACAGGTTTGAAAACAGATTCCAGTGCTTGTTTATTGTTAATCTCAGCATCTCTCATTTTTCGTATTTTTATCTTCACAGCTTCTGCCGCATCAACAATTTGTCGTTTTAATGATTTTTCCATATTAATAAAATAGGTCGTAATTGATTTAGCGTTGTAGGGTGAATAATAATGGCAGGCAGGTAATAACCTTATATATGCATTCGTGTTATTAGTCAAAGACTACAAACGTGTCAAATTGACTTCTATAACATCCTTTGTTTTTGGAACAATCTTTGTTAATTACAAGATAATTGAAAGGTATACTCCATATTTTTGAACACATTTCACGAAATTCAATCCATGGCATGTCAGTGTTGACGTGTTCTTCATAAACATGTCTCATATTTCTTTCATCTTGTTTAAAAAGTACGATTAGGTTTGCATTGTCTCTTACTAATTGCTTAGGGATTTTACTATACGTCTGATTTAGATAAAAACAATCGATGAATTTGTGTCTCCCCATAGCAAAATAATCACGCATACTACTTTGATTTTCACAAGCAACATCATCAAATACAATTACAGAATTCGGTTTTGCGGTCTGAACACTCAGTACTTGCTCATTTTCATGATATTTCTGAAATGAAACACCTGGTACTCGTTGCAAGACTTTTTCTAAAAAAACATACTTAGGTTGTTGCAAGGTTTTCGAATAAACATAAACATTTTGAAATCTTAAACCATTCTCGTGTATAAGAAGGCCAATTAATAAATTAGTTTTTCCACAATTTGACGGCCCGCAAATGATGCATCGTACCGATTTAGGTAATAATTCTCCATGGCGAAAACCAGTCTCCTGAGAATGAACACAAAGTTTGTTTACGTGTAACGATTGTGGTTGTTTAACAAATTTCATGACGACTGCTTGAAACGGTTATATTAATAATGAGTCAATAATTTATTACATTGACATTTATAACTCATTGTAACAAAGTATCAAGGTAAAATAAGGTAATAAGTTATCAAGGTAAAATAAGTTAACAAGGTAATGTTGAGTTTTAGAACTAAAATGGTGGAATAGGTGCCGAACTAGTATTTTACTGCACTTAGGAATTCATACTCCTCCTTCCGCTCCATCGGGTGGAATAAGCATCGAACCAGTATTTTACTACACTGTTTAATCCACCGGGTGGAATAGGCGCCGAACCAGTATTTTACTGCGCTATGTAGGATTTCATTTATATTATTGGGCATTCTACTCCACCGAGAGTGACGAGGCGAACGGAGTGAGCCGATGGAACGGAAGGTGGGGTAGAATGCCCAATAATATCCTACTAACCCGTATTAGAACCAAACGCTAAAACGTCAAGCTTTTATAAATAGTTCCAAAAACTATTTCCATTTCAAAAATCAAAGTAGACATTTTCAAATGGTACGTTATAAGCCTGCGTGATATCAAAAACTCAAACTAACAACAACAACTAAAAACACAACATAAGATTGTAAGCAACACACATAAACATACATACACAGCCATACGAGATTTAACCGATATAAACTGTGGAGTACGTTTCGGGCAGAACCGAGGCCGCTTTAATGAAGAGTTACTACGGTGTTGATTTTAACATAATGAACTGAGTAATTTCAGAAACGGCACGAAAAAATATCGTGACACATTGACGCATGTTGTAGCAAACTGAATGTGAAGTTTTGAAGTGTCTTAAAAGACATAAAATAAGTATGGGAGTGTATACTTCTTACAGCTCATCCAGTACACGTAAGTTAAGTTACAACCCCGAGATGCTGAGAAATCTATATAGAAATGTTCTTTGAGCGACCCGGAGATTTAAACCAGAATAAAAACAAGCGACTACAAAATCTCAAGAAGAGTTAATAAATTCAATGATTTTATTAGTAAGTAGAACTGAGAGTGGAAATGGGCAGGACATATATGTAGAATGGAAAACGACAGATGGACAAAGAAAATCGTGGAGTGGGTGCCTAGAGATGAAAAAAGGAAGCAAGGAAGGCCGCGAAAGCGCTTGGAAGATGTATTTAAAGGAAGATGTGGACCGGACTGGAGGAGACAAGCAAGGGATAGGGATAATGGAGAAAATTGAGGGAGGCATACGCCGCAGAGGCGACTTCGATACATGAAAGTAAATAATGTAATGTATGAATGTAATGTACTGTAATGTTATTATTGGATGTAATAAAATTAATGTAAAGAAACGAATGTAATGATATGAATGTAATGTTATGAAATTAATGTAATGCCAAATGCCAATGCCAATAATGTTATTTTGATAATGTAATGTCGATAGTGTATTGTTAAAAAATAATGTTATGAAATTAATGTAAGGTAAATAATGTTATGTTAGTAACGACAGTGATGATAATGTAATGTTGAAAATGTAATGGAGATAATGTATTGTCAAAAAGTAATGTTAATAAGATTTGTTACAGTTACGATAAACCAAGTTTATATTTTTATTTTAGAACTGAGAGTATGCACATAATTCGATTCCACATTCTACTTTATAACTATCAGACAATGCATAGCCTACACCGCTGGGTCTAGAATCATTCCAAACATAACATGGAGGAGCATAACAAAGGATGTTTGAAAATTAATCTCCTAAAAGTGCAAAATATGGGATGAGAGTTTGTATGGAAGTTAATTTTTGGCGATGAGAAATTCCATTGGACTAATAATGTTCAACAACGTTACACATAGCTCAACAAATGCATGCTCTATTAAAGTCGTTAGTAAACAAAGTTGCACCATTCCGGTTCTCGTACACTTCACGTCCCCCAAGTCTTCTTCTTAATCAAACCGGCCAGTTCATTAATACGGTTAGGTTCAGGTTTAAACACGGGACGACAGCGGCCTAACATCTTCGACCGTTAAGAAAAGGAGGTTTCCGTACTATCTTGTTATCTATCTATCTTAGGGAGAAACTTGAGATAGATAACGCGAAGATTTACACTTCGCTAGTTAAGGGAGTCGTAGGATTTACTGTTTTAGTAAATAAGTAACTAGAATTTCGTTTGGCGGCGGGTTTATCGCGGATGTACTTTATTTTTCTAAATCTTCATTAGTAAATGATGATCAACGACATCATAAGGCCTCTCCTGGTCTTAGAACACTACTCGAAGACTATTTAAAGAGTAATTAAGAACTGAACTTTGAGCTACAAATATTTTAGATACTCGACCAAATCTTGGCTGTATCAAAGGCATAAAAATGAGATAAAGCCCCATCATTATTGCACAAAAACAATAAAAAAATATGTTACCCAAACAGCAGAGCAGTGTGTAGCCGCCGCCCGTAGAATTTTGGCCGTTTCTCGTGAAAAACGATTAAATGTCATGACTGTTATTGCATTTTAATAAGGCTTCGTCCGGTACCGCACGGAGGCCCTCCGGCGTTCCTCTCTACCCTCTCATTGTTTGAAGAGCCTTTTTAATAAAAAATAATATTACTTATGCTCGCCTTCATAATTTATTGTACCCAAGATATGCTTATCTACAAAAATATGGGCAACAAAATAACTAATGTGGAAAATATTCAAATTAAAATTAATTTTCGTTTTGATAATGAAATTCGGTGAACGGCTTGTGATTTTTGTTGATTTATTGTGTATTTAGCGTGAAGTAGTGTTGCAAATAAACAGGTACTTATATTAAGAAGTTATGCTCTCAGAAACTCGAAGGAGAGAACTGAACCATCACCAGTTGCCAAAACCCTTCTTGTTCTACCACTACAAGTAACATAACACATTATATCACGCCTGTGATTTCCCGAAAGGTCAGACAGAGTAGTACCTAAAGTACACCCTCATTTTGCCAGTTATGTTTAAACCCCATAGAAGTGGGTAGCTTATAGCTATTAACCAATGTATAATAAACTAAATATAGATACATTATAACACTTACGACGAAACAACCCCAAATGGCTCAAAAATATAGTCTCCGCAAATGTTACTATATTTACGCCGCTAGGTTATCCGTAGCTGTAGCGGCAGCGCCAGCACATGACGATGAGCTTGGAAAATGTAGAGTATGTATGTTTCAAAACAAAGGCATTTTTAGTTAAAAATACATATAAACACTTATATCAGGCGCAAAACTAGCTAATCAAGTGAATTTTCGTAAGGAACCTACCAGGTATAATGTAAGTCAAACAATAAGATTTTATTCTGTACATACAAAATAAAAATCCGTCAATTTAAAACTAGTAACAGAAAAACAACTGCATAACTACAACAGTGACCGAAAACAAACCCAAAACAAAATTAGGTAACTTAAGAAGTTCGGCGCGGTTACAAACTGTTCATACATTAGACATCAACGCGTAGTGAAAACTCTTTTAATCTCCTCGGAATAAATTAAAAGTATAATTATTCTAAAAAATATTTGTAGAATACTCAGTTACAAAAAATAAACCACAATTATATATTTTAAAGCAAATGTTAGTGCTAACTAGATATCAACTAAAGAAATCATAGCAAGCACCTAACAGCTGATTTGCTTTACTGATAAAAGAAAACTCGCCTTGATATGATAAAAGGCAACTTAATTGCATAAACATAACGCATAAGCCTGTAAATATCAATCCCTCATTTTCATTAACAATTTATGTAATGATTGTGTGAAATAGTTCAAAGTTTTTGTTCAAGGAAACGATCTCATACACGTAAAAATGGCGGGAAAAGAAGCGAGCGCCCCGAGTGCGTTTGTGCAGGCTGTGGTGCGCACGGGGCGGCGTCGCGCTTGCGACTAGCCGCGCTATCGTTCACGCGGTGCGCGCATCGGTCCCGTTAGACAAAGAGAGCGAAACGCTGCCTTACGTGCGAGCAGTACCGCCGCCTGCCCGCGCCCCGTCCACGACCCATCCGGAAGCCCCGCTGAAACTGGACCGTTTTCTTTTCTTGTTGTTATTGAGATCGACTCTCAAGTTCTGTTGTTGTCGCGCGCCGCGCCGCTCGCGCTGATAACGCGATGCCACGCCGACCTGCGCACGCGCACCTAGTAACGCTCCGCAGCTTTAAGCTCGCGCGGACACTTTAAAAAAATAATTTGCGCCCCAGTGATGGAATGGATATTTTTTATGGACAAGTGCCCAGTGGTTAACTGATCGCGAATAACTTTATTTTTTAAATGAATACTGTGTGTTTTACTGTTTGAACCAAATAAAGTGTTAATGAGAAAGTGAAACCGATACTCTGTGTAATTGTAATATTCTGCACGAAAGGATATTTTTTAATTAAACTTTTAAACCTAATTTTTTTTGTGAGATTGTAAGAGAAACTGAAGTAATATTGACAAGGATCAGCTGAAATTTATGAAATTTTCTACTGTAACAGGTAGGTGTCTATTTTTTTGGGAAATCGCGTTTTTTTTTTTAATGAAAATCGCATTAATTGATAAAACAGTTACATGTGTCCACTTGTGCATCATAAAACAATTATTTACAACTTTTAAATATTTCGTGTTTGACTACTTCCAATTTTAACTCCTGAACAAATATTTTTGAAGCTTTAAGTTAGTTTATCTAAAATATATTCAGTGTTGATGGAAATGAAAATTATAAGGCATTAAAGATCCGAAAATTATTTAAATATATAAAACAACATGTGTAAAATCGTATTTCAGAATAAATTAATAACTTAAAACGTCTTAATTCAATTTGAATAGATTTACAATAAAACAGTTCTTTGACAATACCGTTTTGACTCTTTTACGATTCGGAATAAATAAGGACCAATTTATTGGATGTTTTAATAAACGATCATTAATTTATAAGTATAAAATTTAACATAAATTTAAATATATCTGTATAATGATCTTTATTTTCTTTTGGATGTCTCATTTCAATACTAAATTAGGCTTGAATATAAAATACAACAAATAAAACGATTAATGAAACCATTATTTATTTTAAATCAAAGCACATGAGGATTAAAAAACCTAAGGCTTTTTTATTGCCATAATTATTTATTCGAGCCAGAATTTGTTCAAAACTTAAAAAAAAAATAAGACTTGTTCCACATTAATTCCTGACCTATCACAATCTACAAAATAAAAGTGAAGGGTAGTTTCACTAACAATTTCACTGATAGAAAATAAAGTAAAAAATGGTTTAAATGAGATAATTCGACCTAGTAAAGCGAGACAGTTATTCCGCCCGCCGCGCTGCCGCGCCGCCCGCCGTCGGCGAACGCTTTTTTGTTCGACTTTTGCTCATTATGCTCCAATGGTGCTCGATATTGATAAGTTACTTGCAGTTATAAATGCTTCTCGGCTTTTGTGTTGTCAAGGGTAGATAAAAGGATTTTATTTAGCATTCACTTTAAAAATTTACACGATATTTGGCAAATGTTGTCGTGCTTCAGTCAAATGTTTGCATGTTTATGTATTTTTTTAAGAAAGTTCTTATTCAAGACACATTTCCTTATAATTTTAACAATTTAAGTTAGTTTTTAAAGATTTAAAACATATATTTAAAACTGAGAACTTATTTTACACTTTTTTCAACAAAACGTGAATGCTAATCACCTCTTTTAGCGAATATGTACAGCCATTTATGAAGACCAAGACCAGGGCCAGACTAAAGATTTTTCTTCCATCCAAATTATTCAAAGGATCTCTCTTTTCAAATCCGAGATTTCATCGTAACCGTACTGTGCTCTATATTAATTAATCATCTCATGCACACCTCATGTCCATCTTTACCCTCTGTCCATCTATACTCACATATGCAACGCACGCTTCTTAAAATCCAGTTTTGAAACGTCTACCACACTTCATGCTTTCACGCCGCAATTTAAATTTAAAAACGATTGACGTTTTTAAGATGAATTGCACTTTGCGGATTAATGTTTTAAAATACTTTTGGCAGTTTTTATGAATCTTGTTCGTGTGATCCTTTTTTGTTGAAGAATACTCGTTTTGGCGAATCGCCTAATTATATTGAACTGTCGCAATCGTAAAAAGTTCAAAAGTGGATCAAAAATGCTGACATTTTAGTTTCATTCATGGAGTTGCAATATTACTTCGGAGTTACAAAACATTTATTTAGTTCCTTATTAACTGCTAAAACAGATAAATCTCTGTAACTTATTACCAAGTATTTTGCTACAGATAAAATCAGAATCCTTGCACGCCAAACCGACGCAATTCGACAACCCACTATACATCAGTGGGCAGATATAAAAAGAGTACCGCGAATACGTGACGAAAACTGGATCGCTGTCGATTTTAAATGTGTAACAGGCCATAAAATGTATTTCTCACATGTATCAGCTCCTTAAAAGACATTCACTACTCAGGCGGCTACCAAAAAAAAACTGTTGCAACCGAGTTCGCAAAATTACTCTTATCATACCTTACATCACTTGGTCGAAGGTTTGAATAAAAACGTATGTTTATTGTCAAAGCATTTCAGCTTCTGTTAAAACTTTAAGTGTTTATACGAAAAATATTTTTATACTCCCCATTTAATAAAATAAAAACATAAAATGTTTAATTTGTAATAAAATAAATATAATACAAAAGCGATCGAGAAGCAATTCAGCCTGCTTATTTTATTCGAAGTTTATTATTTTGATTATAACAATTATTCGAGGAAGTTATATCCCATTTGTGGACCCGGTTGAGGACCAGTGGCTTATCAGGCAATAGAGTTTAAAGTGGTTAGAAGTTTTATTGAAATCGATTACGGCTATCATTTGGAAAAAGGGTTCCCTGATAAATAAACTCTCTGAAATAAATGATAAGTTTTTTTTTAACACCAATAATGCCTTATTGCTAAGTGGTGGTGACAAAACAAATATCAACAATAATTAAATGGATACAAATTTATCATATAACTTTCTTTAGATGCTCTTGAAATATCTATTTCATTTACTCAGAAACTAGACAAGAGTCTAGTTAATAACTTTTACTTTTATTATACATAAAAAAAAAGAAATAAAGATGCAAACAAATCAACAGTTTTACAATCTTTTTGTAAAACTTTATTGCCGCATCTAGAGCAAATTTAAATGAATCAAAATTGTTTATTTAACATTTAAATTACTTGCAAATACCGGACTGTAATAAAATAACAAAATACGAACGAAGTTATTGCTCTTTTCGATGTTAATTTAAATGTTGTGAAACAGAGCTTTTTATTTTGAAAATCGCGCTTATAAATATATTTAATCAAAGATTCAATATAGCTTTGTTTTGTTCGTAGCAGAGCCAATCACGTTCGTTTTTATTTATTATTTAATATCCATTTCACATCGGCCGAGTAGATTGTCTGTTGTCATTAAAAAGTATGCGAGTGTTACGAGTCGGCTGGTTCCGTAGCTGTTACAGTTTTTGTAACTGTATTAATTTGACGCAGAATAAATAACATACAACATGGTCTTACTGTCTAAAATTAAAAAAGTAATCTTATATTATAACTTATTTCTATAAATTCTTTATATTACTTCTTTATAAAATAAAAATTGTTAAAACATAGGCACAGCATGGAATTATTTTAATCAGCGAACACAAAAATGTCACTTCCAAGTTTCAATTGCGAAATAGAACCCTAAAAATAGAACTAAAAAGAAACGCTGTGTCATCTGTTGTAGTAAAAAAAAAGTAATTAAAAAGTTCGCTTTCACTGCTGAGAATATGTACGTGCGTAGAGTTAGGTAACTGACGGACATGTCTTATTTTATGTCGATCACTTAAACGACATAATATGGCCGGTTTTTATCTCTTTGGTACAGGTAGATCTGTGCTTGTCTGTTTAAAACAGAAGCATACTCGTACAACGTTATTTTGTTTAGTAAAAAACCTGAAAGAATCAATGAATTAGTAGTTTATGAATTACTTAGACACAATGAAACAACGTACGAAGTTTTTTCTAAACTAAACTAGCACCTTAGTTTTCCTTCATTGTCGTTATCAATTTTCTCATTTTACAAAATCGAATATTAGCTTTAATAACTATGGCATAATACATTTTAATAAACCAGCTATCTAACTAATTATGATTACTATATTAAGTTACTTAGATAGTAGTGGTACTAAATATTTATTATATAGCTTAGATAAATATGGCGTTAAAATTTAATTGGACACTCGTCTTTTAAATAAACATCGTTAATTGAAATTGGTATTTAATTATGATTATCTCTTCTTTCGTTTTATGGAACTGATAGTATTTATTGCTTGTTAATATATTAACGTATCCTTGTATACACACGCACTAGTTTTCCATTAAAAATAAAACGGAGAGAAGCAGTAGATTAAACAACGGGTGGAAATCCAGAATGGCAAAGGAAACTATCTATCGAATACAATCAGTCTGTTGGCCCGACTCGACTGTAGAAAATTAAAAAAAAAATGCTTTTCTTCTCTGACGCTCTGACAAAACTAATTCGACCAATCCGATTCTTTATTCAAAATCAAACATCGTTGCACATTTCAAATTAAGAACCCCGAACTCCTTGCTCCAAAGGATATAAACCATGCAGTTTGTATGTCAAGTAGTTTCGAAGTACAGAGCGTCATTACAAGTCCCGGTGGGCGGGGCTTCAAAATGGCTGGTTTCAAAACGAGGCAAGTTTGTCGCGCGTCGCATTTGCATATAATTGCGGTTCATTTCTAATTATCGCCGTAGAATGGCATCTCGGACGATTATACTCTTCCTAGTGTGTGGTGTGGTGAATGGGTGATGATGTCGCATTGTTGCCGTAATCTGTTCTGAGTAAGGCTTGGTGATTGAAAATGTTGGTCGTATGCAGTTTTTTGGTGAGGTTATGATGTTTCAAATACACAGTACTAACCCTTTTTCATAGATGCAAAGCGTAAGACAACATTTACACGAGGTGAGTTTCTTACCCGGGGCTTGACAATGAAATTGAAATATCAAATGCTTTGTATAGCCTAAGCAACACTGGGTGAATCAGACTTTATCCCTACTCACACCAAGTTGCAAGGCAAGAACAGGACTTATTATTAGTAACAGATGGAATGGCCTAAATAAGAAAAAAATACAATATGCGTGCTACAAGCGTAAAGTCTACTTAAACTAACAACACTTACAAGTAGAAATCAAAAGAAAAGTTTAACCATAACAATAGATACATGCAGATTTATTATAAAAAATCAAACGATTGAAATAATCTAAATATCTTATTATTCGGTAAATGTGTTTTTTATTCATTTTTTCTTGCAATCTGCGCCGAATATTTTAGTCTCCTTGCAGACACAAAACTAACATAGTAGATACATAATTGAAGAAATATTTATTCTTTACCAAATGCATACTGTACCTGTATCCTGTTTTAATTCACCTATTGAATTTTTATTCAACCTAGTGTAATACAGTTAAAAAACAGACAGGTTGCACTGACATGAAAAATGAGCATTCAACCTCAAAAAATGGGTGTCTCAACCAAAGTACAATTGTATTCGTCTACTGCAGCAGACACATGAATCACGATGCAGACGATAAATACATTCAATTTTAGGGGTGAACACACCACAAACACCAAGCAAACTTAGTCCTAAAAACACAAAAAATCATAGGAAACCTGACGATATTCGCTTGCAGTTTCGCCTGCTGTCAAAAGACGTAGACATAGTTGGCTAATCAAAATTCAAGGAAATTCGACATATTCTGCACTCAAGTACATCACTTTAGATGAAATTCAAATTGTGTAAAATGCAGACGGAGTGTAGACGGTGGCGTATAATTTTCAGATTCATTTTCATAATGTGCAGTCGAAGCTGAGGTCATTTTTAAACTAAGAACGTCTAGATTGTGCTGGACAGGATAGACCTAAATCTAATCGTGTTAGTCACCTTAGCATTACATCGAATAAATTTACCAAACGCTATTCAAATAACGACAATTACAGTACACTTATTAAACATTTTATAAAATAAAACCCAATAGAAAATTTAGAAATTATAAACCATTACATAAATGCCACAATAAAATCATGAATTAACAGAAAGCTCAATAAACTCAAGGAAATAAAGAAAACCGCTCTAATTATACTGTCTTCAATTAAAAGTTAGTGTTTGCCAATAAAACAATGAAACCTTTCACCAACCGGACGTCCGTTTTACATAGGCGTAAATAAGGATGTCATCGCCTTAAGCTGGCGAAGATTAATTCTCTATTAAGGAGAAGTCGTACCATAAACACGACCGGCTAACGAGCCAACATTGAAATATAGCCTTAATAGCCGACAAAACTTTACGCTATATTAAATATTTACATTAATATCTTATATGACAGAAACAATTATACCGAACAAAATGAGCTCATTTAAATGGAAAACCATTTGTTTCCGATATTAATGTTTATGAGTTACGAATTTAAATATCGAAGGTATCGATTCGTTTATTTTCTTTTGCTGTTTTGCCGATTGTGATTGTGCAAATGCCGTAAAAGGATGTTCTGATTTCGAATGTTTTTGTCGCTTAGAAAGTAATGGAGGCAATTAGGTGTCGCTTTTTATTTTTGTAATTAATGGAATAAAGATATTTGGTAGAAAAATAAAATTGAGATCTCCGAAAATATAAATTCGATTTCGATTATATTGAAAGGAATCATTTTTGCAGGCATCGAATCCTGTAACTAACATGACAATTTATAAACTTAACATAGCAAGGTGAGCTAGAGAGGTACTACATAATCAGCCCAGATATTTTCAACATCAAACTGATAAATTAACATACTATTACTGAGCATTAAAATAATGATAATGGCTTAGATTTTACTGCACTTGATATCATTTGATAGAGCGGAGAAAACCAAGACTGAAGCACAATCTGTACCAGTTTAGTTATATAAGGAAATATAGGAAAACAGTTATCATAAAGCAATGAGTAGGCAGTATCATAAAGTTATAAAGATTACCAGCATCATATACTGGCTCTAAGATAGAGTAGAGAGCCGAAGGACCAGTCTAATCTACGGACTGCGATAGCCTGAGTTGATTGATACCAGGTTTAATATGAAAGTTAGCGGATGTGTAAGATAGAGCATCTTTTAGCGTGTTAGCTAAGGTTATGAATAAAAATCAATTTGGCTGGTTTCTATGTAACTTTTTTAACCGACTTCAAAAAAGGAACAGGTTCTCAATTCGTCGGAATCTTTTATTTTTTATGTACATATTTATGTTCCCCGAAAATTTTTTTTTTGTTTGAAAGGGTATGTTTCTCGGGTGGTTCCATGGTCATCAGGTCTGGATCTGATGATGGGGTCCTGGAGAAATCGAGGGAACTCTTCAAATTTTTGAGGCACACTTGAAGCATTTTGGCTTATTTACAATGTAAAGTTGATACTAAACTTGACAAGAATTTGTGTGAGATACCACAATTAAAAAGGGTAAAATAAAATCTTTAAAAAAAAAAAAATATTTTTGTATAATTTTAACATAGACTATCTGAATATAGGCGATGCCTTATTAACAGATCTGACAAGTCAGTAAGATTGGTAACAATACTCCAACAAAATACCACCGGACGTACCTAAAAATCGTTATACGTGGACTTTCTTAAAAGTGTTAAGAAACAAAAAAAAATCAAGGAATGCAATACCTATGTTCAGTTTATATTGCAGAATACCACATTAATTCAATCATCGTTTGCACATACCTTGGGTTTAGTTTTTGTGTTTAATAACGTCGTTTAAGTTCATCCGAGTGTACATGGAGTAGTAACAATGTGGGTCTATTAATTTACGCTCATCTTGTTCTGTGGTTGGTATTTTTTGTTGTGGTATCGACTTGTTTTGTTGGGTCTCTTGTTATTCTTAGGTGGGGTTTATTAATATGTGATGATGTAAAATGATTGCCAAATTTTCTATGTATAACATAACATCACGCCTGTAATCCCAGAAGTATTAGGCAGAGGTGTAACTAGTAGTACACCCACATTTCACCAGTTCAATTTTGCCAGTTATGTTTAAGTCCCATGTAATAAGGTGCGAGCATATTGCCATCAACAAATCCAGACTCCGTGGCTGCCTACTGAGAAATTCCTGATGGAAAAACCCAATGACACTTTGCCCGACCTGGGAACCGAACCCAGAGCCACATGCTCAGAAGTGCGCTTGCGCTCACTAAAACAACGAGGCAATCTTCTATGTAAGTTTTCTATGTAATATAAAGCATTTTTATTAAAACACTTCCATCAAAATCAGCTACGATTAGAGGGGTGTGCAATGGGGTTTTTACCGAACAAAACTAGCATTTAATATGAGCTGATTACCATTGGAGCTTCACCGTCTACAGAAAAACCTACCAGAACTGGAAAATCCAATATTTCTTGCAACCTACTTTGTTACCGATATACCAATGTAGCTTAACATATATTATTCAATATGTTTCTTGTTAACATGCAACATAGTTATTACTTACTAGATGATATAACTTCATCCATTTATTCATGCAATACTATGTGATATATAAAATTTAACATAATTATCAAATTGTAATTACGAAAAAATGCAGTTATATTACATTCACATAACTCGATCCCATATATCGTTTATATTTTAAGACAGTAAAATGATTGTGGTTAAACAATAATTAAATTTGGATCAGCATTATAAAGTGCGGTTAAGTAATATTTTTATTCAATAAATAATTAATAAGTTTTGCGAAAAATATTTGCGGTTTTTTATTTACAGACAGAATTCTTCGTGTATGTCCGTGTTTTAATTAATTATTTTCTGAATTCCGATATCTATGACACGGTATTATAAAACTGTGAGTAATAATTAAACTTTGTTAATTACTGGCAATTAATTGTAGGTCATAGGGAACCTAGGTCTGACAAATGATTGTGATACTTACTCATACATTTTTTTTTATTATTTAATGACGTTTAACTCCCCCTCCAGTACATACATAAGGTGAAGGTGAAATTTTTTTTTCAAATCAATTCAAAATATTTATTTGCAAGACATATGTTTTTTACTAACTTTTTAGACCTATGTATCCTGCTTATGGGTATGAAGTTTCATTAAAATCGGTTCAGTCATATCGAAAAATAAGGACTTGAAATTTTGTATGAAACGCCGTACGGCGTACACGCTCTGAACTCGGTTAACTTAACTCGTCGTTACTTAGTACAATAATCTTTCACAACCTACAACAATGTATTAGTACTATACCTTACCTAAAGACCTCAATAAACACATATCTCGCTCACACGTGTTGAAAACACACAAAAAGTGCTTTCGTTATCTACGGCATACGTCTTCGCATTGCGTAACGATTGCAAGTTTACTATAGATGGCAATCGGTGCATGGGAACGGCATTGTTCTTAAAATGTTCGCACACACGTTAGGTTGTGTTGGTATGATCCGAGGTAATGCGGCGAGTGGCTACTGTTTGGGTTTTGCGTAGTTTTCATTGTAACTGGTGTGATATTGCATTTGAATATCACTCTAGTTTTTGGAATTACATAGCGTTATCCTTTTTTTTTATTTATAAATCCACAAAGGTTTAGACAGAGGTGAAAGAATGAAATAACATACTAAAGTATCGGTTAACAATTTCCTAACTACTAATTTTTTTTATTAAATACTCACTTTTCATTTGAAACTCGACTGTAATCCATATAAATAAAATACCTATACAACCCACATTTCGCCAGTTATGTTTAAGTCTCATGTTACAAGGGGCTAGAGTATTTCCATCAACAGGGTACAAATCCACACTCGGGGCTCTTGCTGATGGTAAAATCTATAACACCAAAAAGAGACTAAAAAGGAACTGTGGCATACGAACTGCGAACGGCTGCTATCAATCTTTTCAGCAAACGCTGCAGTAATTCATTTGGTTGTAGTTACAGATCTTTTCAGCACTGTGTAAGAAAGTCCTTCTATAATTTACCTGCACTCGATTAAGCACAAAACGCAGATCAATCTGCTCATTTAATTTTAAATACAAAAAATACCAAACTAAAAGATGTTATAAAACTCAACATTTTAGATGTCACTTAAGAATCCCGCTACTTTACGAGTCTCTTTATTAGTCGCCAGTAAATTGCTACCAGTATACGCCAAGTTAGTTGAAAATATACATTAAACTAAGTGTTACCGTACATTTTTAGAATCACTCGACATAAACCGTGAGAATTTTTACTTTAGAAATAGGTCGCTCAAACTAATTTGTATGAGTTTTGTTAAAGTAACATAGTTTTGAAGTAACGCAACTATTGACTATAATTGTGGCCGGTGACAGAATTCCGAAACATTTACAATATTAACTTAGACGAACAATAATGAATCAACAATCATATCAGACAAATGTACATTTTCAGTAACACTTTTTTTTAAATGTTGCCCACGCTCGTAATTTCTACTGTACATGCGTTTACAAACATTTAAACTCATGCACACATACACAAACAGCCAAACCGGGAACAGCCACCTACAGGCCATACAAATATTTGCTCCGTGCGGAGATCGAACCCGCGACACGCAGCACAGCAGCCAGTCGCTCAGCCACTTCGCCAACCATGCCATCAATATTATTATTTCCTTGCTGGAATTTAAACTCACGGCGCTGAGTAAAACGTTGAAAATCCAAGCGCTTTTACTTAGCCTTCATTCAAGTATTTCAGTTGTTTGATAAAAAAGGCAAAAAACTGAAATAAAAATATTTAAATTTGTCGATAAAATGGTTTTTATAGTGATCAATAGTCGAAATCACAGACAATTTAAATCAAGAAAAACAAGAAACAAGCCGGAAGATTCAGTATTATTTCCAAATGAATTTCCTTGGCCTTAAAATTGACACCGGCGCTGTTAATTCGATTTTAAAAAGTAAAACTGATAGTTTAACAAAAAAGGCCTTGGTAAGACACCACTTGCAATTTCATTTGTACAGTCTGTTACAAAAGTATCCCGCATCTTTTCTAATAATGTACTTTCAAAATGGTGGGCAACCTACTAACGGTAATAATATTAATTTAGTTTCATGAATTAAGCCGAAGTTGTTGGCGTTTGAGTATTCTTTACATTAAAGCTATCATATTTTTAAAGAAGAAAACTGCTACAGTGCTTTATGAAGTTTTAATCAAAATATTAAACTAATTCAATAACTGAACCATTACGTAACCTCTTAATTTTTAATCGTTACCATAATAATCGTGTAATTTCATTTCATCATTTTTCCAGTGACTGTCCAAAAATCTGACAAAGATCGTGATGATTGACAATAAGTCAGAAACTCCCATTGACGCAAGAAATCGCGAAAAATTGCCATTGCGTCACACCAAACTGTTAATTACCGTTACGGATTTATTACAAACCGATAGTTTCCACCCGATTTGGTAATAAACTGCATCGTATTTAAATCGGATACGCACGAGTTTTAAGACTATCGATTTGGTTTTGACGGTATTGAAAACTGACTTCGTATTTTTCGTAGCACATATTGTGTGCTCGTCTGTAGAAAATGACATTTCTAGTTCGGAAGCCGGACTTTTACCATTCAAGACTACCTACATTGATTACCTATTGGATCTTTTGTCGATTATGGACCAGTGTCGGCCATTGTCTATGTAAGCTACGGATATCCATTTTGTAAAGTATAAATGGAGCAAGTAATATAGGCAATAGGCATCTTTAAGTTTTACACTACCGTTCCAATTATTACAATAATCTGAAACGATAATACAGTTATAGACCGTTTAGCTTGTGGTATCACGATATAACATTTACAAATAAGGGCTAATCCGTTAACTGACAACTTATACGAACATTAACATTAATTCACAATTACGAAAACTCGTCTCGTAGCTAATTGTAATAAAACACTATGAAACTGGACACAATATAAATCAGATATTGTTTGTTTCGCAAGACTTAATTGGTCGCGAAGTGGCGATTCCATTCAGATTACTAAAGACGCCATGTTGATTTTAATACATTTTCAGCGGCGACGCAATCAGCCAACAATAAATCGTGATTAATTACGTATCCACGGATATCTTAATAATTTTTATGCTGTTAAAATTTTGCAATATTAATTATTGTATCCTGTCAGATTATTAAACCAGTAAGCAGTAGTTTACCATGATATTAGAAAGAAATAACTGGCTCATAATTTTTCAGCCGAGTTACAAGGTTTTTTCAAAAAGCTGTTGGAATAGAAATTTCCATATTAGACATGTTTTGGCCAGTATTCCCTGTATTTTAAGCAAAAGCATATATAAGCATGTAGGTGAGTCCTACGCAAAAACAGTCATATAAATAGGTCGCAACTATGTGCTACTTGAATATATTTATTCCGATGCAGAAACAACTATGTTATATTGCTTCAACAAAATACGCTAATAGTTTTGAGAACAACATGGTTATTATTACGCAAAAAATACATATACTCAAAACATAAAATCAGCATCTACATACATATAGAACCTTTTAATCAAACTTTTGAGTACGTATCAAAAAGGAATGCAAGAGGCACATACTTGCCTTACAAAAAAAAAACCATTTACCTATAAAAAAAAACACGATTTACGAAGTAAAATAGGTTATCTACCACTTAGCCCAGATACAGTTTTAATATTCAACGTCCACTGGCCATAACTCATGGGGGGCTTTGTGATTCATTTATGCATAGTGCTGTTGATTACTCTATGTTTTAATACTACGAGCTGCACGTGTATCTACTGCGCAGGCGCAGATGAACGCCGAAATTTACATAGAGCCTTCACAATCTGGAGCAGTGTTTTACTAGTAGTTGAACACCCTTGATACACGGTATTATTTGAACGTGTTGTTCGATTGAGATGTTAGGTAAAAAGTTGTCTTGTTTTATGTTTCAAATCCTAAAATAGGTTTATAGGCAATCGTATTTATACAGATTTAGTAGATAGCACAGAACGGTAACATAACTTTTGGTGGTTACCATTAACAGCCAACAAATCAATTATACATATCTTAGTTCAAGCTGGCACTGTCGCTTTTAAAGTTAAAGTAACAATTCAAATTGGCATCGCTACCAAAACATCGTAAAGGAATGCGTATAAAGAGCCGTAACAAATGCAGAACTACGCTACGTTTCCATCTCATAATAATTATCAAGATTAATTATAAATATAATTTATTACACTCACCATCAAATAATACGCTAATTAGAAGACAAAACAACCCAATTATAGTACAACAGATTCGCTACAGTTCCCCTTCGTACCATAGATCTAGTAACACACAGACGGCCCACGTCCTTTGGAATGCGCCAATCAAACTAACAATGGCTACCACAAAAAATCTCTCACGGCACATAATAATGAATAGTTAACGACGAAAACTAGGTGAATCTTTGTGCAATCACCTAGTGTCTTTTAAAAGAAATATGATCATTTTCAATTTCATAACGTTTCCCACACGAAGCGGCATGAATGGACCGAAGTTGTCGGCTATACAACTGACAAATTAGTGTAATCTAAAACAGATTTTGTTGCTAACACAATTTGTTGACGCGTGCCGTGTGTGCGTGCGACGTCAAATTATACGATGGATATTAACATAATGAATATCATCGGGGTTCGGTGTATTGTGCCGTTCATTTCTATGTGAAATTGAGTGACTGTAATTGCCTATGTGATTTGCATCAGTGGACTGTGGTAATTTTTAGTGCATTAGCAAACTTCGAAGGATATCTTCGTACCTACTTCTACCTTGATGGATCGCATTCTTGGTAGACGTTAATTAGATAGCATTATTACGATATTAAGTAGGATAGTTAGTAGTTACAGCCTAGCTACGGCCTAAATCTTTTTCTGATAGCAAATTAAAGATGAATGCATGGGCTATGGAATAATCGCTTCTTTGTGCTTGAATGCTGTCTGCACATTAATTAATAGCAATTTAGAATTATAATGGTTACTCAATAGTGACCTACATTTAGTTTGAAACAAAAACCGTAGAGGCTTTATGAATTCCTATTAAAAAGCGTAACACACATAGGCTTTTGTAGTACGTTTCTTGCCAAAATTCAGGCAAAATTATTATGTAGGTAGAACACACACTCAACTATATGTCCGCCTAATAACATAGACAGAACACACAAAACAAAACAACAGAATAGAACACCTATTGGTCCACGAAAACAGGAACATGAAAACTTCAAAACAAAACTTCCATCAGCGATCCGAATGTCAAACTAAACCCTCAAACACACTGTCTTACACAACATTCATCTTGACATTCCATTTTGTTCGTCTAACAATCGGAGCGGTCCGTGCGAACGGTTCCCACATAAAGATAGCTGATAGCTAGGAGTATAGTGCTCACCCAGCCAGCTAAACACCGGTTAAGATAACGAGCGATTTGTGCATCCGATGATATTTATCTGACTTTTTATGCTTTGCAAGCGGGCAGAGTAGCGTTTTTGTTTGTAAAAAGTTAAGTGGTTGTTAAGTTTAAAATAAGTAAGTGTCTGTTAAGGAATAAACAAACCAATTTAGCGTTTTTCGTTGGCCTATAGACGGGTAAATAGTATCGGGTTAAAAATTACACAAATCAATATATTTTGACCATATTTATTAGTAAAGTAAAATGTAAGTTTAAATCCAACATTCCTAAACCAGAAAAGTTATTTCGAGACCTTATTAGACTATGAATAACAGGGGTTTCATACATGTTACCTATTCTCTAACTCTTTGGAGTTAACTGGAAGTTCACTGGAGTTCATTGAAAAATGGGCATGTGTTTACATCACTAAATATAAATTTGTCTTCAATACACAAATAATATCAAACTAATTCACATGAACATCATAAAATTAGTCTGACATGACTCAGTTTCCGTTTTAACTCCAAAGTCTATATTATTAATATGAGTAACTCTGAATTTGTCCTCGCTGGTTAGACAGAGCATTGAGCAATCGACCAACAAAAACTAAAAGTACTTGAATTACGACGCATCCTATATATAAAATCAGAGACAAAGGCGTTGAATACACTGAAAGCGAAGATTTTCAAGCTATACTTTTAGGGAAACTGGGTCGCAAAATAATTAGAATTGAGACGCACATTAAACTTTTACTAAATGAAAAAGAAAGCGAAAAAAAAATGAAGGAAAAATTGAAAAAAGGAAGAAAAAAAATCTGCACTGGAATAAGGAAGAATATAACATTTTCAATTCATCTAGAATCGTTTTAAACGTATCGACATTTATTGTTAAGTTTACAAACATGACTAGCACAACAAATTACAAGACGCAAGATTTGTTATTTTTAGGAGATCAATTTTAGCGGTTGAGGCCCGCAGACACTTTTCGTTTCCAACTAACAGATGTAGTAATAAATTCCAAGATCCAAATACTAATGTCAGCTGTTTCGTTCCAGCACAAAACAGGTCCCTAAGCTGTAGAGCTATTAAGGCTAACCTACACAAAGCTTTTAAATCTTTCAGTGTGCCAACACCTTTACAAGAGCAAGTGCCATTTAGACTACTTTGTTAGAGAATGCCGATTTATTGACCATAGGCGGCGCAAATAAGCAATACTTATCCAATAAAATGCGCTATGGCCACATTAAATTGAACATCATCTTATTAACAATACACTACGTATCCTCAGGAGTACATTTGAATTGTTAATATATCATTAACTTGTTATTTATGTATGAATATTTTAATAAAAATTTTGTGCGCATGATTTTACTTTTATATAATTTATTTTAATAAATATATTTATTAGGTATGTTATGTATTAGCTATAAATATTAAGATAAGAAATCTTAATTAAAATGTTTCAGTACGTCCTAATTGGTTGGTAATTATCATTGATTTGCAGGTTTTGAGTAGATTATTAATATGGTAATTTGTGGGGTGTAGATTATTAATTTCTGATAATATAACTTGTATGAGCACGCTAGACAACTTTAGATCGTAAATCATGTCTCGTTGAAAATGGCAGATTAAACTTTAAAGTTACTAGGTGACGAACTCTCTGCAATGGTTTGATAGGTGGTCGCGAACTACGATCATAGCAGTTTTATGCTAAGGTTTGACTTCCAAGATACTATGGTTGCTTGGAAGTCAAAACTTAAAATATACCCGGAAACTTTCCACTATAGTCTAGGGCCATAAAGATACCTCAACTTAGAGAACCTACCTAACATTTTGCTATTTTTACGAAAGACATATTCTTCTTCTTTTTCTTCAACCTTTTGCTATCTAAAACACATAATATTAACCATAAGTACAAATCTTCTGCCATTCGATGTGTTGCTATAATTAAGCCACAATTTTTTAACAATTACATCACAAAACACCGCCCATCTACTTATTACTATTATAATTCTAATAAAAAACACCACATCAGGGTTTTATATATATTTATGATCTCTTACGAAAACCAATCAGGAGAGGCGTGACCGTTGGTAATTATTTCTTAACACCTCCGCGCTACTGGGCGATCGCTACGTGCTATTAGCCACTTCCTTATATCTGATCATTTGATTGAGACACGGGTAGGTAAGGGTTAATTAGTAAGGTTATGTAACGGGGAGCGTGTAGCGGGATTTTATGTGATGAGCAGATTCAAGAGATATTTGTATGATCGAGTAAAACATAACAAACAACGCCTTAAAACAATAAAAAAACGCCAAGCCTGAAAAATGTGAGTGTACTATAGACTACATGCCACACATGTATCTATAGCACATTCACATTTTTCTGGTTATGTTTATGTCACATGTAATAGGAGTGAGCCTATATTTTAGTAAATATTGATGTTATTGGCTTTTACAGTACCAATATCATCATTTAGCTAAAACCTATGCAAATGGCATAGAAATTAAAGTTAACATTTTCTAACCGACTTAAAAAAGGAGGAGGTTACACAATATCTCTTAACTTAACATTAGCTTATACATACATCATTGCTAAGGTTACTTATATAGGTAGGCACCTACCTACCTGCTAATAAAAATTACATGACAAGGACATCACAAATTAATCTTGCCCAAATAATTACAATTAATTGCCGACCGAAGATTTATTTGCAGAAGTCACAGCCCACATCCTCCAAATGTATAGCAAAATATAAATAAGGAAATTCTCATTTTCGTCACGATAATCTTCAAGGCAATGAAAATTGACAGTAAAACAACACGCATCTTAATGGTAAAGTACGATCAACAAGAAAATGAATAATAAAGTTTGAAAATACTTTTGAAAAACCTTTAAATCTAGAGAGATATTAACACATTCTAACGAAGATGAAAAATTAAGGAAAAGTTAAAAATGTATTGTATTAAACTATCGGCAAATGCTACCAAAAAGCTTACGTTAATCCTGAAGAAATCCTTTTACTGGTTTACTTAATTTACGCTTTAAAAGCAATTGCCATTTATCTAGCCTCGGGATTCTTTGAATCTAAAGAGATCTATCCTGATTGTTCACGGATAGGATTTTCTATGCACATGTTTTTCAAGAATTTTTGTCATAATCCATCATTTCGTCCAAGTTTAGTAGCGAATACACAGAAAAACGACATAGTTTTATATTTACAAGGCATCAAGTTATAGACAACTAACTAGCATCTGAAGTCCAGGAAACATATTCTATGGAATTCGGCAAAAATGTAGCTTCAATCAGTGAAACAGTTTGTGAAATCGGATGAGCGATTTCAAAGATTACCTCCTACATCCATAACTTTGACTTTACCGGTAACCAAGTTAACATTTTGCCGTCGACCGTACTAACACAGTTACTAACTCTATGAGGCTCATAAAAGATTTATCGTGGCCATGAATGAACTGGTAATGTTTATCGAAGGAGGCCATAAATCGGGACTGTATATACGTAAGCGCCTTATGTATCAACTGATAATAACGATGGTGGCAGGTTCAATTACACGGGGCATTTAGAGAATTAACAACTGTTGGAACATCGTAAGCTGTAATCACTATTAATTTAATTAAAGTAATTTTAGGTACGTGTGTACCTAAAATTACGCCTTTTTCTATAGGGTTAGCCGAAACTACAGAATACTTGTTTCCACTTGTTCGAGATTAGTTTTATTTTGGTATTTGTAATGTCTGAAAATATAAAAATGCTACAAGTAAGAAACTTTCTTTTTTTGACTGTCTCCATAAACTCATGAACAACTAATTTCTAGCAGAATTTGTAATTAAGAATCTATGACTGTTTTGGAAGCATATTTTCTTAACTTAAAACTCTGTGCTGTGAATATATGTGTTATCATTTTCTACTGATTTCAATATCAAAGAACATGCCATTTACCGATCTTTCCTCCAATCAAACGTGGTGATTATTCAAGTAACAGATGCTTATCATCAGGAAACCGTATAAATCAAGCGAGGGAAACTGATTGCTCCAACATCCCTAGGATGTCTTACATAAACGACCACAGATTAAAAATATTACCAGCCTGTCATCCGCTGTCAAAATAATTTAATTTATTTTTCTTAAATTATTTAGAAAGTAGGTACTTACTTTAATAAAAACTAAGTGATTGCTTCCTTCCAAATAGAAAGTGTATTACCAGGGACATTTGGCTTCTAAGTATGTACAGTCATGCGCATAAATATTGGCACACCTAGCAAGATCCAAAAGCTTTTACTTCGTATTTTTTTTTTTGTAATTATAGGTGTTTCAATATAAGTGTTTTCCAGCTTACCTAAACACACAACATGGTACATTTTCAGTTAATATTGTAGTAAAAAAACGATTTTAAATTTTACAAAGTGGACATATTTATGTCCGCGATAGTACTTATCTAATTGAATTTACCTATCGAAATAAGACATCTATATTGGGTGCTGTACAAAAGGAGTTTAATTGTGTTTCCAAGCTTTAAATAAGAGATGTTTAACTGCAAATAGGATGAGTGTAGAGGCAACACGATTCAATCATTGAATCGGTGTAAGACATTGATGAGTATTTTAGATGGAGAACGGTGATTTATTTATTTTTGTACGAAGACGGTTGGTTAAATATTGGCAGTATTCCTATTTTAAACATCTAAGTTGATAATGTACTTACTTACCTACTTTAAGGGGGTTTACGAAGCCAAAATCAAAAAATATACCTACGCGTAAAACGAGAAAGGAGATTTGTAGAAAGAACGGAACAACATATATACATACTTCACGCCTGTAATTAATGAAGAGCTAGGTATAGTGAGTGAATTAGAAACTTTTACCAATTCCTTACCTTATTTAGATTTTACCTACGTTTCATTGTTTAAATAATTTTGTGTTTTAAATCTGGCTGGAAAACGTAATTTATGTCACTTTTACTTTAACGAGAGATATCTTCCATTGTGTAAGCTTAAGTTTTGGCTGAATTAATCGTCACTACTGAGTTAACGATGTCTCAAATCAGAAGGCGAATTAGTCACGCACCGCAGGGGTCGTATTCATAGTTTACGCAAATGTCGAGATTTAGACCAAGTTTTTGTCTATCACGTAACTAGATCTAAATACTTCCCGTCGTGATTTAATGATGTCACAAATTTCAACACGGAAGAATTTACTTAAAATTGGTACCAATAATATTTCCTGTTTATCGTCCTACACAAAGTAATTACCTATTACTGATGCTAATCTTATAATATTACGATTGAAATATTGTTTATCAAAATATTCTGATAAGTACTTCGTTTAACAAAGCCGTTGTGACATCGTAATTTCATACAAATTACTAGATTATTTTGATCAAATAATAATATTGTAAAACTTTATTAAACCACAATATTGAGAAGTACAAAAAATACCGTAATACTAAAATATATGTGTAAGCAATTACCAATATTAATATTAGAACATTATTTCAAGTTTTTCTCATACCCTCAGCCCAGACATTACCTAGGTACTGTAGCTATACATATTTTATGTATGAGTGTCTTTAACTAAGCAAACTTTAACTTAATCAATCTACAAAGTGGCCACGAGTTAGCTTATCGTACGAGGAACAAAGACACGTACACACAGACATTACAACATCACGAAACATGATATCAGTTGCGGTTCACTCTAAATACCGCAGAGCACTTGTGAAAGAGGCGTCAATGCGTCATCTCACCGCGGGCAAGCCGTGACAGCTGGACCGAGATGTCATTGTCATCTATAGATGACAGCGGATGACATCCCGTCACACATCCCACTCGTGATCTATAGATAAGGCTCAGATGCTCGCTAGTTATTTAGGTTGTAAGTAATGAAGCCATTGATTCATATTTCTAGGCAATATAAACACTGATTTTATTTACACATTTAACAGAAGTATTATGAAACTCCTGTGCAGTTATAACCCATATCGAAAACATCTAGAGCAGATCTAGATTTTCTCGCGAAAAAATCTAGCCGCGGGCGTGACTACACCATTTACCAGAGCAATTTCAACATTAAGTTTATATTTAAACCCATAAATTATAGAAACAATTTATTACTGAACGATTCAATATTGTAAATTGCTTTGATATATTTGATTCTCATAATATTTGATATAGTTTAAACTTTAAGTAATTCACGTCGTTCCAGTTCACATTTTGGTCCGATGTACGAGCAATTTGGGGCAAATTAAAAGACAATATAAATCAAATGTGTTCTGTTTCAAAATCGAAATTGCTTGTCATTAGCTAGTCTGAAATGTCATAGAACAATGCTTGTCTCGATCTGTTGTCGCAGAACTAGTGCGAAGGCCGCACGTGATCACATTTCCACAGACATTAAACCCGAAAACGGTCACGCAAATATAATACGTTTAGTAAATGTCTCGATACCAAAACGTTTTGGCAACACGCCGAACAATTCCACGACATCGAATTATTCGTCTATTCGGAGAATTCAATTCGACTAATACATGAAACATACAATCTGCAATTCTGTAGAATAATCGATGACCTACTGTGAGAATTGAATCCTATGAGACGAAATTAAATATTAATTCTCATGTCCCCACTGTACGACAAAAGATAGATGAGATAAAGAGACAGTAATAAGCAAAAAACAGAATAATGCCAACATCTAATATTATGGAGTGAAAGGTCAAAGTTGCAAGTGGCTATGAAAAGATTGAATACAATATAGAGGGCAGCTAACAATGGGACAGTATTTTGTTTGCAAGTAGTCTTATAGCGCAGTGAATAGAGTGGCAAGTGAGCGCGGGTGACTAGAGGTGTTACAAAACGATGAGTGTTGGGTGTAGCGCAGCCAATGAGAGCGGCAGCACGTGGCGAGGCGCCGGTCAGAGGTCGCGCCTCGGGGAGCGAGGCGCAGCGCGTGCGCATCCATTGTTAAAACGCTCTCGGAATTATGATGTGGTACGAGGCGATAGAAAATGAAAATCGCTGTCGAGTCACGTATGTTAGATGAATAGAGAACATTATATAAACTGCATCACATTTAGAAAACCTGTGCAGCATAAACCATCAATGTTTTACATGCGAGATAAAGTTTCTTAGATTAAATTAAAGTTCGGAATGTTATCTGTATGACACGCACGCGGAAACCACAAACCCTTCAGCTTTCCCCTTAATTCATCAAGTGGGACAACCGTTAAAACCATATCTAATCTGCCTCTAACCCAAGACACTCCGTTATCTGTGACATGGCAAGAGAGGCTTTAATTCAATCAGACATGAGTTTCAGAGATAGGTTGTATCTAGTGGTGTCACAAGAGGGGCGCGTCGGCCAATAAATCGGCGTTGGCCCCGCGTGAAAGATGAAGTGCCCGCTTAACATACAATGAGTTCTGTTCGCTGTCGCAACGAGGCTTAGCTCAGGACAGCGTTGCTCGGAGACAGGCGTGTTCAGACGCTGTTAGAGACTCGCGCTAGTTCCGGGCGAGTATGTCAAAATTATTGTGAGGAATTGTTGCTGTGACATACCTTTAGTTGTGTTGACGAATGCTATTAGATTTAAAACCCTTTCCATGCATAAAATGTTTCATTCTAACTAGAGCGAAAATGCTCTGCACTATAATAAAACCTTCTGATTTGATTGATATAATAATAGTAAGATAGGTACATACCTACCTTTACATAAAAGAGGCCTTCTGCTTCCAATTATGCTAAAATTATATTCATAAAAACGTGTTCTCTAAATTCCTACTGTATCACGTCGATTAAATTTTAAAATAATACCTACATGAGTTACGAATACGCAAAAAAAAACAAAAGCAATCTGGTTAAATTACGTGTCCTTACTATCGCATTCTTAATCCAGCAAAATAAGCTTAGTATAAAATATTATACGGTCTAAACGAAGCATAAGGTTAGTTGCTAACGAGTTTGGGTGTGTCCTCTGCACCAAATAACGCAGTAATAATAATTATGGGTGCAGTTATATGCAATAGAACGGTATAAGATGTATACCAGCCTAGCTATTGGGCATAATTGAAGAATATTACCGATAATTAATGTCATATCTACGAATAGGTGTAAAACTAAATTACCCTGACTAAATAAACTATTTAAACCAGTTAAACTAAGCCCCAATAGAAAGTGTACAAGGCCGTAGTAATGGAATTCATGTACGCTTAAACGGCAATTACGCTGACAAACAATACGCGGCGCGCGCCATTCAAAAAATAAAACCAAACTAAAATTAATTACATTCGTGAAGCACAAGATTAACGACGAGTAGTCTCAAACCAATTACGCTGTCAAAACATCACCTTGAAATACGAAATAAAGAAAACATCAAACAATTGGTGCTCGACATAACAATAATGATTCCATTGTTGCATGAAGCGGTTCAGATACTGATGTAGATAATCGGGCCATGCGAAAAACCGAAAATATTGCCTTTGTATTAATTAGTATGTTGCACAACTATTTGTCCTCTAACGAAATATTTTAAACGGGGATTTGTCATAGTATACGCATATCGAATTGATGGGCAGCCGAGCTTGACAAGTGACTGTGTTACAAAAAAACTGGTATTTGCAACGATATCTGCTGAAGTAATAACTATTATTTGAGTATGAAGATGACTGTAAGCTATAAACAGGATATAAAAACGATTACTATTCGAAAGCAGATGAACGTATGATTAAAAAAACGTCGTAACGTATTCTGATATTGAGTATTAGATTACCGTGGTCAATTGTAGTTAAGACACCGCAAGCTATTCTAGAACATATTTCTTTTATGATTTAGGAATAATTTACCACGGACCTTCTAAAATCGAGTGAAACTTTGAGACTTTGCAAGAAAATATGAAAGCTCAATTGGAAAACTTTCATAAAAGAAAATGTATTTCAGTCTATTAACAAATATATTACCTCTCAATTAATTAGCACTAAAATGCCACATCAATTGTTACGCAAATATCATTTAAAAACACAATTTATATAAACTACTAAACCACATTTATGTAAAGTAATTTATAGCTGCTACACAGCCTGTGTCTGCCATTCTATATCAGTCAATAGTATAAGAGCTCCGTAAACGACACTAAATTACCGGATTATTCGTTTTGACACTTATGAGTTCTCATTAACCATTTTGAAGACGTAATTTTCTTACGTATTGTTGCTATAACACAATGCTGAAGACATCTTCGAAGTGAATGGGAAATTCGCAAAAATACTGGCAGCAATGAAAAGTTAGATGGAAAAGCTTTTTTCGTTTAGTTTCACTATAGTGATGAAAATGTCTCGTTGGTCTAGTGAACCGCGACTGCTAAGCATGAAGTCCTGGATTCGATTCCCGGGTCGGGCAAAGTATTATTAGGTTTTTCCATCAGGAATTTATAGCTGCCACGGAGTATGGATTTGTGCCCGGGACTTAAACATAACTGGCGAAATGTGGGTGTACTATAAGGTACACCTCTGCCTAACCCTTCAGGGATTACAGGCGTGATGTTACGTTATGTTATATAATAACTTTTTAACGTATTGAAATCATAGGTAAATAAAAAATAAATGCTTGGTAGCTATTTTGTAAAACCGTTCTGATTCAAGTTTGGTGTACAATAAAGTATATTCTATTCTATATTCGGAGACAACAATAGTTTTAAAAGAGGTCTTAAATCATAATCCCAAAGTTATGTAGGTAGTCAAAGAATGAATAGCTCGTGTCTTAAAACGCCGTCTATCTAAATACCTCACGAACCAATCTAACCGAGACAGATTAGTCCAGCATTCTTTAAACTTTCAGAATATTCAATCGATTGATGTATTAACAAAATATATTAGAAATATAATTTGAATGCGGAGTAGCCAAAATTAATGTTTCTTCGATAGAATCTGATAAGTAAGTGGTTTTCGTAACGCCCCCCCGAGCGGTCGCGATACAATCGGGTGCGCGTGCGCTGCTCCGCCATGTGTTATTTTTTAAACACACGTAACTGAACATCTGTGCGATCGAGATTAACAACCAGTTTCGTATCTTCATTTTTCGACTACAAAGACGTTGTGAGATGAATCAATATGTTACAAGAATAAGATCCTAATGGCCGATACGTTTCATATGAGGACAGCCACTAACCCCAATCCCTATAGGACTTAATCGACCTTGAAGCCACATGTGATTATATCATTTATAGCTTTCTTGCCGACTCAAAGGTATCGATACGTTAATCGATACTTCAACTTTGACAGTTGAACAAAAGACGCAAGGTTGTAGGCCTCGATTCTGCAAGCGAGATTTAAATGTCAAAGTACTCTAAGTTAAAAATCGACCTAATCATCTAGGTTTATTTGGGAATGGAAGCAAACGTTTTACTTTTTAGCCTATCATGTAACTGTTACCTGCGATTTCACTCGCATCCAAAAGCAACTGCTCTGTAAATTTGAATAAAAGTATTCCATGTCCATCTGACAGGCGTGTTTAAGCCCTGTGCTAAATCTCGCAGTAATCTTTCTGGCAGTTTTGGCGTAAAGCTCAAACATGCAAACAGACTAAGCAAAGGTGCTTCGTTACGGTTTTATCATAATGTAGTACTGACAGACATTAGTCGTAGTCGTAGGAGTCATCTAAAGGAAAATATGTTAATACTACTCACGTAGGCGGTCGTCTAGAAATCTGTCTTCACTATGCTATCATGATCTATACCTAAAGTGAACATTATGGCCGACGCTTCTAGCGATTTACACCCGTATCTATAAATACGTCAAACCGTTTAAGTAAATATCATTTTTAAGAGACGATTTTTATCATGTAGTTTAGTAATTGCTTAAAGTTAGAACTGTAAAAAGTTAAAATTCTTAGCTTTGCTTTCTTTGACGGTTGTTAGTTCGTTTAAATTCTAGTCTATTGCATAAAAAAATTGCAAGTAATTACTTAAGCACAACACTTGAACCACTTATTTTCCAAATTAGCGCAAAATTTATAATAATTTTATGAAATGAACCAGCTTTACTTTGAGTAAGTATCTTATGCTGTAAGGCAGTAACAATTTGTGTATTTACCTATCTGTGGAAGCTTGTAAATAGCAATTTAGTTATATATTACTGTTATTATAATGTTATTAGTCTGTAAGCTTTCCTAAAATGTAAAAAATAAATAAATTAATTAATTAAGCTCAAGTAATTACTTTAACTGGACTATAGATACGGGTGTTAGACGCTCCTTGTTTTAATATCGGATAAGTCATAGATTCTTGGTTATAAATTTGAAGATGATGATTTGATAAAAGAACAGTGTATTTTAAAAAGCCTTTTGGATCCACCAAAATTGTTGATGCCTTACCTTATCAAAATCTAAGACAGCTTGTCTGAATAAAATAATTACCGATGCTTATAGACCTAAATGGAAAACTATGGAAATTCACACAATTCAATATTAAATATATCAATCACTTAATAGGTATTTTCATAATTTTTCGTGACTTCTCCTTGGAAGCGAAACATTCCAGGACCAATTTTTGCGCACCGAATTAAATGAGCACAAAAATAACTCCTATCATTACGGAAAATAAGAAGTACCCACACAGACGATGTCGTGAGCATTACAAAATCAATACGAAATAAAATATAATAAAAACCCCATTTAAAATTCACACCTTCACTTCCCCCTCTTTACGATACCCATTGACCACCAAATACGTATTTTATACACATATCCAACTTCACCTTTAAACTGGAACCGATCAAAAGAAACCTGAGTCCATTGCCATCATAACTTCAATCACTTTCAATGGCGAGCCATCGTTATCATGATCTTGTCGAAAGCAAGGTTAGGGATCGGTCAAGGGATAGTAGACCTTCACCTCAAACCTTGATGAGTCACAGTCGTAAGTCGATCAGCATTATTGTTCGTTGATATTGATCCTAACGACACGACTTGCAACGTTACACACTAATTATATCTTTATAACGTTGTCTAATGTTAGGGTTGGCAGTGCGGAGATGTGGGTACAGCAATCTGTGATTAATTGATCGGTAAGGTATGGTGGTACACTGTTCAGATGATTGATTGGTATTAAAAGAGCTGTTAGTCCGTTTTCAAAGACTATCTTAGTTTGATAGTTTTCGCACAGTTAGAACGTCATATTATACCAGAATCTTCAAGCCCGTATTTTTGTAACAAATAGAATCTGACATCATTTTGGTTAAAACTTGCTTTTTTTAGTTCTTTTCTTGTCACAAAAAGCGTTCATGAACGTATCACGCAATAAATTCAAGAGACTGATTAATCCTTCAAGCTTTTCATAATCTTCAAGAGCTTTTACTTGGCAACCCTACCTTAGGTACGTTGCTGCGGCACGCGGGCGTTTCTATGACGTCTGTCGGGAGCATTCGAGTTCGCTTTCGACGAACGCTCGCACTATCTGATCATAGCCGTTTCGTAATATAGATCTCTGCACGCATCGGTCTAAAATTTTCGAGCGGCCTTGTCTTCCAACATTTGTAATTTCTGGACACCTGATAAAGATATTGTGCTGTTATCTTTGTATCGAAGTCTTTACTTTTACTTTTAGCTTGTCTTAGTTTGCTCAAGGTTTGAACTGGCGATTGAGAAAATTGAAGGGGTCATGCTACTATGTAATTATGATTTTGATGAGATTAGTTTTTCGAACTACTCACAAGACGGTGTGGGCTGGCATCTCGAAAGCGGACCAAGGGATTATGTTTAGAGAATCAATCGTGATTTTAGTGATGGCCACTCATGACTAGCAGTTTGTGAAATTATCCATATTCAGCAATAGACGTTTACAGGTTAGGTCGCATTGCCTTTGGAAATTCAGGTCTTTTTTTTTAACTTTTTTAAGCTGAGCAAAGACCAGATTCAGTGAAACCAAATTGACCAGCGTTTTTATACGGACACTATATTTGCCAAACCCATACTTCGGAACATAGGCTACTTTTTATCCCGGATAGACGTTTCCGTGCGATAATCTCCGACCACCTCACGGGTGAAGCAGCGGGCAAAGCTAAACAGTAGGATATTATTGGGCATTCTACCCCACCTTCCGTTCCATCGGCTCACTCCGTTCGCCTCGTCACTCTCGGTGGAGTAGAATGCCCAATAATATAAATGAAATCCTACATAGCGCAGTAAAATACTGGTTCGGCGCCTATTCCACCCGGTGGATTAAACAGTGTAGTAAAATACTGGTTCGATGCTTATTCCACCCGATGGAGCGGAAGGAGGAGTATGAATTCCTAAGGGCAGTAAAATACTAGTTCGGCACCTATTCCACCATTTTAGTTCTAAAACTCAACATTACCTTGTTAACTTATTTTACCTTGATAACTTATTACCTTATTTTACCTTGATACTTTGTTACAATGAGTTATAAATGTCAATGTAATAAATTATTGACTCATTATTAATATAACCGTTTCAAGCAGTCGTCATGAAATTTGTTAAACAACCACAATCGTTACACGTAAACAAACTTTGTGTTCATTCTCAGGAGACTGGTTTTCGCCATGGAGAATTATTACCTAAATCGGTACGATGCATCATTTGCGGGCCGTCAAATTGTGGAAAAACTAATTTATTAATTGGCCTTCTTATACACGAGAATGGTTTAAGATTTCAAAATGTTTATGTTTATTCGAAAACCTTGCAACAACCTAAGTATGTTTTTTTAGAAAAAGTCTTGCAACGAGTACCAGGTGTTTCATTTCAGAAATATCATGAAAATGAGCAAGTACTGAGTGTTCAGACCGCAAAACCGAATTCTGTAATTGTATTTGATGATGTTGCTTGTGAAAATCAAAGTAGTATGCGTGATTATTTTGCTATGGGGAGACACAAATTCATCGATTGTTTTTATCTAAATCAGACGTATAGTAAAATCCCTAAGCAATTAGTAAGAGACAATGCAAACCTAATCGTACTTTTTAAACAAGATGAAAGAAATATGAGACATGTTTATGAAGAACACGTCAACACTGACATGCCATGGATTGAATTTCGTGAAATGTGTTCAAAAATATGGAGTATACCTTTCAATTATCTTGTAATTAACAAAGATTGTTCCAAAAACAAAGGATGTTATAGAAGTCAATTTGACACGTTTGTAGTCTTTGACTAATAACACGAATGCATATATAAGGTTATTACCTGCCTGCCATTATTATTCACCCTACAACGCTAAATCAATTACGACCTATTTTATTAATATGGAAAAATCATTAAAACGACAAATTGTTGATGCGGCAGAAGCTGTGAAGATAAAAATACGAAAAATGAGAGATGCTGAGATTAACAATAAACAAGCACTGGAATCTGTTTTCAAACCTGTAACAGAACCTCTCAACCTAATTGCTAATGCTAGTAAGCAAACTCCTCCCCTGCGTGCTAGTGAAGATTTTGCTGATGGTCCGTTTACTAACGAAACTGGTAGTGCAGGAAGCAATGATAATAATGGTGATGAAGACAAATATGAATCCGATATCAACAGTAACTCTTCATATGAATCAGTAGTTGAAAGGAATCAAGACTATGATACGTCATCCTGGTCAGTATCTTCAGAAGCGTTGGTAGATATTCCATTTGGGGTTAGAGCAGACCACGGGAAACTGATGTTAGGTTCTGCTTGCATAACGATCAACGATCAATACATCACGGTGGTTGGACGTAAATACCGAAATACACCTGGTTTAAAACAGTTGTTGCTTAAGAAAGATGTAGACCTAAGTTTGGTTACAGATAGTGATATGCAAAATTATAAATCGATGCTACTTGATACAAATGCACATCGTCGAGACTATGAACCAAGTAAACCAATAAAAAGTAACAAAGGACAAAAATATTTGCAAGTTATTAAACCTCTTTTTCAACTGAAGAAGACAATTCAGGGAAAAGGTCTACCGTTGATAAAAAGGTGGAGAAAAAACGTAGACTTAGTGTACTGGGATGATCCTAACGAATTAGTGGAAAGGTTGAAATTATTGATTGCGTCTAGAGATGCTGGCAACACAGGATTAGATAATGAAATTATATCTATCATTGAAGAATTACGTGAAAGTAAAGTTATAAATAAATAAGTATTTAAAAATGTGTTTATTTTACTATCATCCTCTCAAAACAACACACCTTAAACATGAACGTAGACAAATTTGGACACTACATTCACAAAAGAATGCGTTTATCAGAGTTATTTGAGTTTAATGAGAATGCACTGGTAAAATCAGAAAACGGAGATTTTGATTTAAAAACATCAAGACTGAGAGGAATTAGATCTCCAGTAGAAGCAGACGATGCTGTGAACAAGGATTATGTAGATCTATTGAATGCTAATACCATAAAAGAATTAAATAATCTAGTTGTAAACAAGGATTATATAGATCGATTGAATGCAAAAATGTTGAAAGAACTTAATAATTTGATTGGTACATTACGTTCACAAATCATAAAAGATGCAAAGGATACAGTTCAAGCTACTTTAAAAGCAAGGATACCTGAGGTTTCAACTCATTTGCAAGATAAGTTTTATACTAAAGCAGTGGTAGATAAATTACTTCAAAAAACTTCGTAATGACAAAACAGCAAATTGTGAATGAAATACACAAAGGGGTACGGAGAAATTTCCTTCGACGTTCTGTTATTTTGAAAGGA
Organism: Standfussiana lucernea; assembly: GCA_964057025.1. Lineage (NCBI taxonomy): Eukaryota > Metazoa > Arthropoda > Insecta > Lepidoptera > Noctuidae > Standfussiana > Standfussiana lucernea. The sequence continues at coordinate 6,763,307 of OZ059801.1, forward strand.
ATCAACGACTTATGGCAAGCAGACTTGATGGACATGCAAAACCTAAAAAAGTATAACAGAGGTTACAATTTCATCTTAGTGGTGATTGACTGCTTCTCAAAGTATGCCTGGGCTGAACCGTTAAAATCAAAAAATAAATTTGATGTTACTCGTGCATTCGAACATATACTGCTTAGCAGTCGTAATAATCCGGTTAACTTGCAAACTGACATGGGGACCGAATTTTATAACATCACTTTTCAAACGCTTATGAAAAAGCATAACATTAACCATTACTCATCGTTTTCTACTAAAAAAGCATCAATTGTAGAGAGACTGATTAGAACTGTAAAAAATAAATTATATAAATATTTTAGTCTCAATGGAAACTATAAATGGTTAGATCTACCATTGGAAGATACATTGAAGAGATATAACAACACAAAACATCGCACTATTCAATTTAAACCAGTAGATGTAAATAAAAGTAATGAACAAGTAATCAAAGAAAATATTAAAAAAATAAACAAACATGATTTAGTTCCGTGGAAGCCTAAATTCAAAGTTGGTGATTGTGTCCGTATAAGTAAATACAAACATAATTTTGAGAAAGGTTATACTCCTAATTGGTCGACTGAATTATTTATTATAAAAAAGGTAAATAAAACCTTACCAGTAACATATCACATAGAAGATCGACGAAAGCAAGACATATTAGGAGCTTTTTACGAACAAGAACTGCAAAGATCTATTTATCCTGATGTATATTTGATAGAAAAGGTTTTGAAAAAGAAAGGAAATAAATTGTATGTTAAATGGTTAGGTCTGAACAGTGCAGAAAACAGTTGGATTGAAAAAGCTGCAATAATGGACTAAGATATTATATAACCATTTTTCATTTGAAATCCGATCATTATAATTTGAATAATGCAAGGGGGTGGACTAGTTAACGGCATAATTAATAATCTACCATTCGAAGTTCATTTGCCAGGATACAATTATTGCGGACCAGGAACCAAACTTCACAAACGCTTAGCGCGAGGTGACCGAGGTGTAAATAAGCTAGACGAAGCTTGCATGCAACACGATATTGCGTATACAAACCATACAGACTTATCAAATCGTCACAAAGCCGATTTAGAACTACTCAACATGGCTAAACAAAGACTTAAATCAAAAGATGCAGGGAAAGGTGAAAAACTAAGCTCTTGGCTAGTTAACAAAGTTATGAAAGCGAAATTAAAGTCTGGATCCGGCATTAAATCATTTAAAAGCTTAGTTTCAAAAATAAAATCGAAAATTAAGAAACTCAAATGCAAAGATAGTAAGACTTTAATAAAAGCAGCTTACTTAGCCGCAAAAAAGTTATTTCCAAACATTCATCATCGAATTCGAGTACCCCGAGTAATACCCATACCAAAGACTGGGGGAGTTTTGCCTTTAATTCCAATTTTTGCTGGTTTATCTGCTTTAGGAACTTTAGCTGGGGGTGCAGCTGGCATTGCAAAAACCGTCAATGATTACAAAGCAAACAAACAAAATTTACAAGAAACAGAACGACATAATAAAGCTATGGAGGCTTTAGTGTTGGGCAAGGGTTTATACATTAAGCCGTATAAAAGTGGTAAAGGATTGTTTATAACATCTTCAAAAAACTGAAAAATATGCTACCCAATCGACCTCTAACTAATGTAGACATCCGAAATTATTCAAGAGACATCCCATATTTTCGTGGGATCTACATGAAGGATCAACTACCTCGGAAGCCGAAACGCATTGAATGTGGTATCGTTAACTTAGACAATTCTAAGAACGAAGGAACGCATTGGGTAGCTTATGCTAAAGTATACAATCACTGTGAATACTTTGATAGCTATGGAAATTTAAAACCTCCCATGGAATTGATGCAATATTTCAAAAATTGTAATGTGTTTTATAACTACACAAGATATCAAAAATTTAACGCAGTCAATTGTGGTCATTTATGTTTAAATTATTTGTGGAGTTTTTGGAATAAAAATGTAATATAAAATATATACTTTTCTTTCATTTCAATCATTTGCAAGATGTCACTCACTTTGTCGATAACTGGAGACTCGTCAGTGTTAACTACATACTATCCTAATACGTTGCAACTAGATGGAGAATATGAGTGTGCATTATTGCACTTTTCAACATTTAATTCTATTCCAAACATTGATAAAAGTAATAATAAGTTCTATTATGGCATTAATGAAGTTATTGAAATACCGGAAGGCACTTATGAATTACAAGATGTCAGCGATTATTTAAAATCCGAAATAAAAGATGCAGCTATCAAACTACGGTGCAATAATAATACATTAAAAACTACAATATTTTGTACAAAAGACATTAATTTTATCAAAGAAGACTCTTTTAGAAGACTATTAGGATTTAATAAACAAATCTTGAAAGCAAATAAATGGCATGTGTCACAGTCTCCAGTCAACATTCTACCTACGACCGTAGTCAGGATTGAATGTGATATTGTAAGCGGTTCCTATGTAAACGGTGAACCCAGTCATATTATTCACGAATTTGCACTTAATGTGCCACCTGGATACAGGATCATAGAAATCCCGAAGAACGCAATATACTTTCCAATCAATCAAAACAACATAAGCTGCATACATATCAGGTTGTTAGATATAAACAAACGATTAATCAATTTACGTGGTGAAGAAGTGCAGGTGTATCTGCATCTTAGAAGAAAAAAATGATTGATTACAATAAAAATGTGTCTCAACAAGTTAAGAATATCAGTTCTGCTCGAGCTACCTATCAAATAAGACCTCTATCTAAGAAGAAAATAAAATTAACTAAAGACAATAAAGCATTCCTTAGAGCAATTGGATTGCTAAAATGAATATCTTAGACGTTTTATCCGCTCCTACTTGCGATACTACTATAGAAGGAATCGAATTTCATTCCTACAAACCCTATGTAACGAGTTTTAACAGGAACGATGAAATCCGCATATCTATCAACCAACAGGACTTGTACATATTACCATCAGCTAGCACCCTATATTTGGAAGGAACTGTTAACGTTACCAAAAAAGATACGAAGGACAAAGCTACTAGTGTCAATTTCACGAACAATGCTCTACTCTACTTGTTCCAAGACATTAGGTATGAGCTAAATGGAGTGGAGATTGACAAAATAAAAAATGCAGGTATAACAACAACCATGAAATCACTAATTTCAATGAACGAAAGTGAATCAAAAATGTCTAATGCTTGGGGCTGGAATATTGATGGTATAAAAAATATTGATGGAGGAAGATTTTCTGCTTCAATACCACTTTGTAACCTCCTCGGTTTTGCTGAAGATTTTAAAAAAGTCGTGATAAATAGTAGACATGAACTGATATTGTTACGAAGTAATACTAATTTGAACGCTGTAAAACTGAATACTGGCGAAGTAGTGGATGATGTTCAGATTAATAAAATCATATGGCGCGTACCGCATGTTAAAGTATCAGACAAAGAAAAAATTGGTTTGTTAAAAGTATTAGAAAAAGATCGCCCACTTCAAATGATATATAGAAATTGGGATCTGTACGAATATCCAGCTTTGCCTAAAACTACAAAACATACTTGGTCTATCAAAACTTCATCTCAAATAGAAAAACCAAGATACGTTATTATCGGGCTACAGTCAAATAGGAAAAGCAATGCAAGTTCAGACATGTCTCAATTCGATCACTGTCATGTTCGAAACGTTAGAGTGTACCTCAATTCAACTTATTTTCCGTATGAAAACCTAAATGTGAGTTTTGCTAATAACAGAATCGCTTTATTATACGAGCAATACACCAGATTCCAACAGTCGTATTATGGACGTCGTCCGGAGCCCATATTAAGCGAAAAACAGTTTAGAGATTTAGCACCGCTGTTTGTCATTGATTGTTCTAGACAAGCGGATAATCTAAAGACAGGTCCGGTTGTGGATGTGAGAGTAGAAATTGAGAGTGATTCAGAGATACCAGATAAAACTTCAGCATACTGTCTCATTCTGAACGATTGCATTGTTGAATACAAACCCTTAAGCAGCATTGTCAAGAAGATATCATGAAGGCGGATACCATTATAGTGGAACTCCAAGGATTTAAAGATTCTATAAATAATTTTATTGTCAAAGAATTGGCCATTGCGAGTCAGGATCATACACAGACGTTCTTGGTAAAACCACCATATTCATTCCATTACCTAACACAAGAAGAAAAAAAGCAGGTGAGGTGGTTAGAAAGAAATCGAGGAATTTACTGGAGCGAGGGTTACATAGACTACAAAGAGTTTCAACGTGTAATTTTACCATTCTTAGAAAATAAAAAAATTATCACAAAGGGTTTGGAAAAGATTAAATGGATTAAAGAGTTATGTGCAAACTGTGAAGTTATCGACATAGGTGAGAAGGGATGCCCTAATTTTTCAGAATTAAAAAGAAGGTTTTGTAAAAATAAAATTGATTTTAATTGTGTGAATCATAAAATGAATTGTGCGTTGAATAATGCTATCTGTATAAGGAAATGGTATTTTGATAATAACATGTCTGTATTTAATTTATTTTAATTATTATTGTGTTGAACAGTTAATAAAAAATGTCTATCTACTTATGAGTGTTTTATTTAGTATAATCAGGGTAACCTACATAACAAACTTTAAATTAGCTGCAGTAACATGATATAATTATAACATGTAAAATTTAAATTTAATTATAAAAATACTGAAAGCAAATAACCTACAATTATACATCACACTAGAGCTAATTTAGAGTTCGAGTATTAATAAGTAATAAAAAAACGTAAATTAAATTATGAAAGAATATATTTTTATTTACTTTTTTACATTATTTGCAATTATTACAATCTAATTATAACTACCTACCCAAAAATAATAAGTACAAGATAAAATACAAAGAGTTAATTGCAGTAAAACATATATAATTATTTCATATTTAACATTTTATACATTCAAAACACTAAAGAATAAGAAAGCAAATAAATGGTATACATTCCTAATATTAATATACCCAAATAACTAGTAGATTACTTACATAATTTATTATTACTTATTACTGCAAATTTTACACAACAACTTATAAAGTAGGTACGTACAAAATAATGACACCAGTTAATAATAACATCTATCTCCACAAAGTTTTTTTGATATTTTATTAATTAACGATTGCGTCTCATCCATAACATGATCCACTGATTCAGTCACTACATACTGCACACTTAACATTACCATGTCCTGATTATCACTTGCAGGTTCTTGTTGTTCACTGATATCCAACACTTGTACCTGGATCAGTCGTAAACCTTTTTTCTTCTCATTGTTTATCAGGAATGATTGACTTGTATGCAGATATGGCTTCTGTTTTAGACACTCCCGTCTTGTTCTAGGCTTCTTGCTGGCAGGTTCGTAGTCTTGTCTTGCTCTAGGCTCCTTGTTGACAGGTCTTTGTTGTTCAGGGATATTCCAACTTAAACTCGGAGTCGGATAACCTTGAGCGTATTGTGAGAAGTCGATAATATCTGGAGAATCACACATTGTCAACGATCTGAAACAAACAAAATAATAATTAACTAAATTACATAAAAAAACATGATGAAATAATCTTATAAGTAGATGGGTACTTGTACAATACTTACAATTTCGTTTCGTTTTTACTCGATGTGATATGACCGCTCCGGCTGACTGTCTAATGATGGATGTTACTCAATAATATGCAATTAGACTCCATAAAGCATTATGCTGTGATTCAATTTCATGTTTCAACATGTTCAAGCTTGCGCCCGAGCACCTGTTCGGTGTCAAATTCTGCACCGCGCGTGCTTCTTCAAAGCAATCCAATATTTTATCACATTTTCGACGACACGTTTGGCGCATTGGTTATGAACTCGTCTTGATGCATCACAATGGTAAGTATTAGGTTATAAGCGTGTTGCTAGCTGCGACTAATTGCGCCAAATTAGTGTCGCGGGTTCGATTCCCGCACGGAACATACAATAAGTATTTGTTCCGGTCTGGATTTTGTTTTCATGTTTTATTTTTTCGTCATTATTTAATTTAATATAAATAATTACAATATTCTGAAAAAATTAGCAAATATCAGCCTGGATCAAAACATGATTGTATTGATGCACCGTGACTTTGTCATCAATCAGGAATGGAAATGAAACAGATATAATTGTGATCTTAAAATACTATTTATTTATTACAAATAAAAGAAAACATCATGTTCATGCGGCACGACATTTCATACAATTTTTAAAGTCCGAAGTTTTGGAAATGAATAATAAACATGATTTAATAAACATGATACGTCTAAGTAGGATACGATATAAAAAGTTAGTAAATATTTTAGTATTTTTTACGAAATGTCGCGTAAACATTCTTAAAATTAATTAACTACTAAATAAGTTCTAACATTATTTGCTACAAGTAAAAAGATAATAATATCTATTTTTAAATCTATTTGGCACCAAGAAAATATATGTTTTACAATTACATTACACATTACTTGTATCTGGAGCCTGCTTTAGGTAATAGTCATTAGTAGGTACTTACATAATATTTCGTCTTTACATTTAGGACGTTATCTAAAATACATTGTAAAAAATGTATCTACTGTAATTACTTACATTTAAAAATAATGGTAACGCATTACATAAATATGGTTGCGTTACCCCAGGCTAAAGTAGAAACTTTATCAAACGATAACAATCGTTTATCATCATTGTTTGAAAGTGCTATTTTATTTACATCCTGAGTGTATATTTCATGTTTTATTGATCTGAACAATACATTTTTTTGCGAATTACATTGGAATTGTACAAAACATTTTTATAATCTAACATATTTAAATTTTTAGTAATACATTTTTTTGTACCTTTTGCCTTTTTAATTGTTTTGTTTAACGTTTTAATACAATAAAGCTTTGAGCGCAATCCTACGAATTCTTTGATAATGTTGCCACCCATTTCATCCTTAAACAGTCCTGGAACCTTCTTATTAATAATTGGTAAGTTATAGTCATTGTTACAGTCATAATTGCTGGTATCCAAATATTTTAGAAAATGGAGCTTAAAGTCTTTGTAAACATCATTACTCTGTACATCATATACTAGACTATCTGTGTCAGTATAGCACAATTCAATTCGGTTACCATAAAAAGGTTTTATGATAGAGTAGTGAAAGTCGTACATGTGAGTCTTAGATAATTCTAATACTGCAAACCCTATGTAAATTGGTTTATCAAGTATAATACGTACAGGTTTCATTTGGATTGCCACTAAATCATCAGAAAATACAGAGGTGCTATGAAAATATGGACTGGCTATCAGTTTTTCAGCACAAGCAGTCTTTTTCGTTTTATTGTTCGAGTCACACCACTTGTTTACTAACTTAACGTCTATTCGATGTTCATTATTTTCCAGGGTCTTTCCAAAAATACTATTGTTCAACAATTTGAAAAAATCTTGTTCAAAAGTTGACTCTGCTTTTTGACGTAACTGGGTGTTAATATCAATATATTGCTTTAAAAAACAACTTTGCTTAAATATAATAGCGCGATGGATCCTTCTCAATACTAAACCGTGCTGTAAACATTTTTTTAAATGTACGTAATGAATAACATAGTGATATTTATCATACAAATTTGGTATTAGCTTTTTATTCTTACCACCAGGTGGCAAGCATTTTTCTGGACAAAAGGGAAAGTCATTGTGTTCCATGTGCAATTTCTCCGGATATATTAAATCAACTTCAAGAATGTAACCGTTTTCCGCAGTATCACTGATGTCTGCTAAGTTCAATTGTAAAAAATCAATTTCTTGTCTATTTATAAATCTAAAATCGGAATAGGGTAGGGATTGACACATGCTATAACCGTATAAATTGTTACAGTCTAAATAAATTATAAATGAATTTGGAAGGGTTGGATCGTAAGTATCTAAATATTTATGATTGGCTTTGACATGTCTTTTGGAACACATACAAACACCTCCTCGAATACCTTTTTGTATCATTCTAAAAATTTCAACATCACTAATCAATTCTAATCGAACTCCTGTTTTTAAAAGCATTGCATCAAAAGATAGACTTGGTGCTGTAAGATAGAACGCGGGATCGAGATTGTAATGTAGTTTACAAGTTTTTCGAAAATTTTCAAATACATCTGTTAGCAACAGAACATCTGTTTTGAGATATAAATCTGTGTACATACCCATGTTTTGAATATTAAATACTGACCAAACAGATCGAGCGTGTTCATAGTCTTCGTCGTTTATTGTTTCATTAGTTATGGAGTTAAAAAAATATTTTTTAGAGGGTAAACACATATCTTCATAACGTTCCCATTGAGACATATAGTCATATGGATACACTCCCTTGCGCGTCAGTAGGTTAAATTGTTTTTTATTAGGAAAATAAGATTTTAATTGTTTAAAGTCTTGTTTTTTCATTGTACTAACCAACTTTTCTAAGCTAGTTCCTAAAAACTTGAAAGAATCTACAAACCGTACCTGGATGCTTTCCCCGGTAGAAATCGGAATAAACTTAGTGAATGAAATATAGTTTTCTTTTGTTTTAGGTATCACTTTAATAGATCCAGGAGCTTCACCTAATTCTTTTATAAAAAGATGACAATCGTATCCGGACAAATTATGAAAAAATACTGGCAAAAATGTTGGTAGTTTGTATTGTAAGTTACAATAACTATGAGCTGCGCCACGATATTTACCAGTCAAGTGACAATGATCGCGAACCCTATCGCCGAACAAGAACTGTTCACAAATATGACATGTCATCGCGTTTTCAAAGTCGTGAGCATTATCATTTGAGTAAATCATAGGAGCGTTATTTTTTAAAATATCGTAAATTTTTTTTGAATCTTTGTAGATAGACTTCACAAAATTTGATACACAATCCAAGCCGCGATAAGAAACGTAACGATTGTGACTTTCGTCTAGCGTACACGTGATATGATAAGCGAAAGCTACAGGCACATGTCGCTGTCGCGTTACAGTACTCGCCTTAGTGGGGTCAGGGTCACAAGATTCATACCGTTCTAGCATTGTTTCAAAATCTGCGTATATAACAAATGGTACAATTTGCTTTCTATTATAATTTTTAAACTGTATGCAAGAACCCCTTGGAGGTAGTTCAGTGGCGACCCCGCCACAACTATGCGAACTAAGATTATCGCATGAATTAAAAAACATTAAACAAACGTCACAAAAGTACAGTTTACTGTGGTGTTTTGTTATTTGATTTTTAACAAGTCGCGGCAAGTCTTTAATGAGACAGTAATGTGACAAATCATCTCTTTCTAAATAAAGTAAATGAATCACTTTTCCGTTCAAGGCTTTTGGTTTGTAAAGCGGTCCTATGACAGTATCATTTTTTAAACCATAAATGTAAATGCAAATTTCGGGGTTATTCACTTCGAACCGCGCAATATCTGAGAAATTCACTGGAAATGACATGTCCTTTACATTTAACACGTTACGAAAATCAGGGTAAGAAGATACTCTTTCAGGGTGACTCTTAGCTGGATATAAAGCAGCAACAACAGACCATAAAAAACAATACTCGTCATTATTGTGGATATTAACACATGCTTTTTTCGATTTTATTGCAGAAGGCAATTCGATAAAGCCCGAACCGCGTAAGGGTTGATATTTGTTAACATTGACTTCCAAATGAGAACTGCTCAAGAACGTCCACCCACTGTCTCGGTCCTGAAATTCTTCTATCTTTTTTGTTAAAATGTTTTTTACTTGAGACGATAATGAATCAAATTCATAATTCTGATGTATAGTAACGTTTTTTGTGGCAAATGATTTCATCTCCTGAGAATCATTTTTAAACATTAAAAACAACGCAAAATATTCGAAATTAACTTTTATACAAGTATGTTTTTTAAGAGACATGTCAATTAACGTTTTAATTTTGCTCCAAATATTATTAAGAAAAGGCTCTAGAGAACAATTCTCAGACGGATCGACAATTCTATAAGAAGCTATACGATTACGAAATGCAGAATGTATTATTTCAACACCATCGCAAAAATGTGAAACTGTTTTGTTTTTATGATTAGTACTACGTAGGTGACCTGTCCAGTGACTGCGCTCAACAGATGTGTTACAAACAGTACAGAAAGGCATTTTAGATTAAAATAGTTCTAAACTTACTATTAGATGTTGCAATATATTATTATTAAGATTATGATGTACAACAAAAAATACCTGGATATAATAGAATATACCTGGTGCCCAATAACTTAAATATTTATTTTATGTTTATATTGTCACTATAAAAGACGGGCTCAGAATCATCAAATAATTCATGAGTCCGTCTCATAAAAACTTGGAGTCCGTCCCACTGCGGCGTGTTACGGTTTAGCTGCACTTTTAGAACCACCGAGGCTTTCTTCCACCTATCCTCTTTAGGGGTGGAAGCAACTTCGGTCTTGTTGTAGACTTTTACCTCCACATAGAAGTCCCCGGTTAAGTTCGCCGTTCGTCGCACTTTGCCGTTGGCGACACGGCTGCAGAGGCTCGAACCGAAGTCTCCAATTGAGGTCGATGACGGAATGTAGTCCACCAAGCCAAAAAGGTCCGAGCTCGAAGTGCGTCGTTTACTGTAAACAATTTAACATAATTCTTATTTATAATAATTTACACAACACATTACATTACATTTATTTTTTAAGTGGCGAATTGAGGGTGTATTATATACTCCTCTGTCGAACCCTACGCGGATAGAAAGCATGATGTTATGTTATATTAATTCCAATAAAAATACCTCATGAATTAACTGTAAACATTCCTGCAAGGAATAATAATTGGAAATTGATTTCAGCGCTCTCTGCGTTACAGTTCGAAATTGACTTAACATACACAACAAACACCTAAAGTTAAAAGCAGTTACACAAAATTACCTTGATTTCGATTCTGACGGCGTGGTGCTCTCGAGAGCTTTGCGCTTCGACACCTTCTTTTTTGGTTGCACCTTCGCAACCTCGGCTACAGCTGCAGACCGTGTCTGGAATTCTGAATCGGAGTCAGACCTGAAATGGAGCAAATAAAGATTAATTTTTTACCTTATAACTATGACTTGATGAAGACTTCCGATACAACAGCCGGCAGGCAGAAACCAGGTCCGTAGCTGGGTAGTGATTAAATAAATACATTAGCAAATTCAGTAAAGTTAGTAGTACTTACTTACATTTTTTAAAGTTGAAGGTTGTACGAGTATAACGTAACTAATTATATAGCGAAGGTAACCGGTGTTTATCACTGGAAGATACTGAAGGGAATGTAATATTGTGATCAAAATTGATTGATTTTATTCATAAAAAATACCATTTCAGCAATATTTATCCCATTACAAAATTAAACCTTAACTACATGTTGTCACAGTTGTATGATTAATTTATGTTACTTAGGTCTAATTAAATCGTAGTGATTGAAAATTGTTTCCGTCAAATTGCAATTTTATCGTGAGAAATGAAATAAAAAACCAGCTTTTTACCCTCGCCGACAAAGGTGACGACGATACATGACACTTATGATTAATACATTACGTATTATAATAAAGTATGTATGTTTGTTTAAACCTTGATGTAAAACTCCGCATGACATCACACATGTGAATTAAAAAAATGATTTTTTTTCAAAGATGCAAGGTAAGACGTGCTGAAAGAAAAATATCCTGAAAAATTTTTTTGTGCATAATAATCTATGTAAACGAACTCGCGTCAAAAAGTTAGTTCACTAATATGCTGCAGTAAAACTTAACATCAATATAAGTAATATCATCTAACGTCTAAAACGATTTTTTTATAAACATTTCATGCAAAGGTTCAGTAGGTACTGATATTAAGATTCATCTTTCAAACAATTTGTTACGAAACTTTATGATGATGTTCCTAGGATCATCCTCTATTTAAATTAATTGCATTGATTAGGAAATCCTATAAAGATCAATTTTAATCAATGACTGCAACATGCACAGCGATCATCTTACAGTGTAATTGTTGAATACATAGAAATGACTCATACATACACCTCGTGTAACAAAGTTCGAACACTGCAAATTTACAACACGCAATTTTGCAAACTTTGAGATTCTTAAGAATCACTTACTCCTACTGTGAAAGCTTAACACGATCGGCGCTCCGGCGCCGTTGTCAGGCGTTTTACAAAGAGTATGACACAATAGATGACCACGGGACGGCACACGAACCGTTTCGAAGGCAATTGTACGAGTGCGAAAGCATCTTAATAAAGCACAACGCAGATTAACAGACCAGCAAAGCAACCAGTAGTAGTTTGTTAACGTGTAAGGTAGTGTTAGCTGTATGAATTAATTAAATTAAAATTTGGATGTCCTTGGTGTCCAATCTGGGACCATAGAAATAGAATGTGTGTGTACATGTAGGTGCATGCTATTTCTTGCTCTGTGAAGAGACATGAGACAATCTGTCCTGAATTTTAGTTTAATGTTTACAGTATCCTATAATTCAGATGTCCTTGGTGCCCAATCTGGGTCACAGAAATAGAATGTGCTTGTGCCTGTAGGTGCATGTTATTTCTTGTTCTGTGAAGAGACATGAGACAATCTGTCCTGAATTTTAGGCTAATGGTTCAAGCAGCGAGCTCCCTTATTTGTTAACATGTAAGCTAGTGCCAACTGTATGAGTTAATTAAATTAAAATTTGGATGTCCTTGGTGTCCAATCTGGGACCATAGAAATAGAATGTGTGTGTGCCTGTAGGTGCATGCTATTTCTTGCTCTGTGAAGAGACATGAGACAATCTGTCCCAAATTTTAGTTTAATGTTTACAGTATCCTATAATTCAGATGTCCTTGGTGCCCAATCTGGGGTCACAGAAATAGAATGTGCGTGTGCCTATAGGTGCATGCTATTTCTTGCTCTGTGAAGAGACATGAGACAATCTGTCCTGGATTATAGCTTACTATGTTCGTATAGTTCCATTAGTAAACGAAATATGTGTGAAACTTGTTGTTATAAAAACAGTCAGCTAAGGTAGTGGTTATGTGTGAAACTTGGTGTTATAAAACTTGTCAACTAAAGTAGTGGTTTAGTGCTCAATTCGAGAATCTGCGGTACTTGATCGAGGTAAGTCATCAGTATTTTATTACACTGTTTAATCCACTGGGCGGAATAGGCGCCGAACCAGTATTTTACTGCGCTATGTAGGATTTCATTTATATTATTGGGCATTCTACTCCACCGAGAGTGACGAGGCGAACGGAGTGAGCCGATGGAACGGAAGGTAACAACTTTCTACGTATGCCCACTTAAAAAGTTCACTTGTTATTTAAAATGTTTGATAAGAGAATAAGAGAAGCACGTATCGATAATATTGAATGATTTGAGAATGTTTAAGGTTCGTATTGAACAATACAAATAATTCATTTATCATAGACGGATAACAAGGTGGAGTACGAAACAATAGGCCGACTTGTAAACGTTTATTTGTTATTTATTGTTATTGATTTATCTTTAACTTTTCGACAAGCGAATATGACGTTGTGTTATGTGTTGAGTTTGAAACTTTTTTGTAAGTTTTGTTTTTTTTTTATCTCTCGCGGTTCCATTTATGTTTGATTTTCCACCGGTGCTTAAGTATGTGTTCAATCATGAAAATAAAGTAGATTCTGCTACTATAACGATTTTATATAAAATGTATTTTACGCAGAATGAAATATCTGACAGGTTTATGAAAATATCCGTAAGATTGTTTAGTATTCATAGACATAAAATCACATTATACATAGAAGCTCTACACTTAATCATATATGACCCCTACCACGGCTACCACCATGAAACATGATGAGACCACTATTCACCGAACTGTACAGTCACATACGTAAGTGCTAACTAAAGTATGATGTCTCCCACGTACAGTCGTTATCAATATCTTATGACAACTTTATAAACAGAAGACATATGTCCGATTCAATCGGAAGTTTTTGTGTAAAATCTCTCTCTACAATTTCATAGAATTCAACAAAAATGTTGTAAGAGTATCAAAGGTTTCCCGTCAAAGTGGCATTGCTATTGGATTACAGTACTTTATAAGGCGTGTCAGTGAAAAGGCGACTGTGATACGCGTTTTTGTAACAATATCATATACGGACGCCTTAACTGGATGCGACGATCGACTTTCAAGTCGGCGGACGATTTGAGATTGTGGTTTGATGGATTTTGTTAGCCAACTATATTTGGAGCGTATTTATAATTGAAAATCTAAACAAAAAGTTGCAGGTTCGCTCTGACGGCTTATTAAAGGTTTATTAACAAGTCGCCGGGGAATGTTACACATTTCGTTCTCACAATGAAAGCTCACACGCGTATTGAGAACTTTACCTTTTGACTTTGTCAGAGACCTAATTGAATCGCAAGAAAATTACCTTTTACTTTTTTTTTACTTTTATGACTCAAATTTTCAATAAATAAAGAGCCAAATTATTTAGTTCCATACAAAATACCCATTTCGTAACTACTTAAGTACTTCTTTCGTACAGTTGCGGCCACATCATTTGTAACCAACAAATTCTCAATTAATATTCATCTAGATCGGTATCTCGACGCTCGACTTTTGACTGTTCCACATCGTACCGATATGAGAGATATGGCATAAGTAAATAGAGGTTTAATTAAAATATTTTTTAACTGAACGTAACTGTAAATTATCTTTGACTATCTTGATCTTCTACGGTTTCGTCATGCGTATTCGACGGCAAATACTTGCAATTAAATTTTTTATATAAAATATTAACACCAAATTGCTGCATTTATTCGATAATTATATTTATAACTTCTAAAATAATCTTTAAAATTCGCAGGTTCAATTCTGAAAAGTGTATTCAATTGAAAAAAATATTCATCTCCGACTGTATATGTACTTATTATTCATTCACCATACTTTTACAACGTCTATTCATATTACGCGTTACACACATAACCATTGAACTCATTAATTACAGGAACCAGTCAAAAAATAAAGTGGAGACCACCCGCGACCAGTTTCTCTCGGCCTCTAGTGTATCGAGTTGCACTTCCTAGTAACAGCCACGTACATCTTTTTGACGGTTATTTTTTCTTAATATTTTTTTATGGCATCAACTTGGTAGTGTGGGAAACACTGGCTGGTTATTTTTTACTTTTTAATGTTGGTTCAAGGGGAAATAATGCTGGGCCCAAGTGGTGGAAAATATCCCACTTCCTCTCACAGAGAAGGGCTACGTCTCAGCAGTGGGAACGTTATAGACTGATAGCCGATGAGCAGTGATAGCTCAGTGGTGTGACCGTCGGACTGTCCAGTCATAGGTCTCGAGTTCGAACCCAAGTCAAGCACCTCTGATTTTTCGGATTCATGTGCGTTTTATATAATTATTTTATAACTTGCTTCGGTGAAGGAAAACATCGTGAGGAAACCAAACTAGCATGCCTTAGAGATATTTCTCGACGGCATGTAAAGCGAAGTCAGAGGCCCATGGGCGGCATAAAAACTCTGACACCAGCTTAGGCACTCACTAACCACACGAAAAAAATATATAAAAATAGTCTGATTATGAAAAGAGAAATCACACTTTACACTATTACACCTACAGATATCGGTTCGCAAGTTAAGATATAATATTTTAATCAATGATGATTATTGTATTGGCAATTAAGGCCCAAATCATTCACTCTCGCTATTTTTTACTAAGGCCTCTCATTCAGTAGTGACCGCCTACCGTTTGATAAATTACTTTTTTTCTACACGGTTTTATATTTAATAAGGGATAAATCGGACACATTTTAACATAATAATAACGTAACTATTACTTAGATTATTTATAATTCTCGAGTTATTTACTCCTCATCATGTTAAATATGCCAGAAATTAATTATTTATTTATTGTCATTACTTTGTAGATAAAATAGTAGGTAACAATACGTTTACATCCTCGTTAAATTTAAGCGTTTTCTATTAAAATCAGGCATCCTTATTACAACTTTGGAATTTGATTAGATAATGCATATTACTAACTGTTAATTCTACCAGAAGATTAAATTCAAAAGTTATGTTCGTAACATTCTCTGTTATCCGATAAAGATACACAATTTGTTGGTAAATTATCAAAATATTTTCATTTTTTTTTATATTTATTCATGAGAATTCAATTCTATCAAAAATCGGATCTCCAAGACTCCGATAAAACGCATAGTTATTCAATAATTAATAATTCATTACTATTAACATGCCTATAAAAGAGATTAACATAATTATATTCAGAAGTCTTTCCCACCGATGTCACAGAATTAGTGTTACTTGAAGTCAGTTGAAGGTCATTACACTACGAAATTAATTCTCACGGTGAGGCATTAAGCTTTGATCCGTTTGAGATGAGACATATTGTTAACCAACATATCTTTTTCCACCTCCAACACAACTCCCAACCTTAACACAACGTACTTCAGCTCAAATTTGTAGTTCTACAGTACGATTTAAAGTGGTACTGTCAGGTATCTTAAAGGAATCAGCTGTCATTTCACACGCAGCTTTGGATGTCCGACTGAATGTCACCGACTCGTCTTATTATCTCGGGATCTGTAGAGAGATGTTAATACCTATAAATAAACAATGTTATGTTACTACCTGATTTCGTGCGAGGGACGGAAGAATTACCTGGTCTTGTAAAGTGCGCAAATATCTGAGATTTCAGCGTAGGTAGTAATTTTGGGTAAGAAATTGGGTGTTGGGCGGTTTAATGTGTTTTTATTTTATTTATATTTTTTTATGATATGTCGATTTATTGACATGAAAACCACAAAAAATTACAAGCTAGCATCAACCTAACCAGAGTTTATGAAACATCAGTTCGTGGCTGTACAAATCAACACACACACTCGACAAGTTTGTTATCTTTATAGACCGTAAATTACGTTTTTATGGAACTATCTACTGAACAATAAACCTTTGTAAACCCTTGTAGATCCGGATCAACGAAAATATAAGATCAAATGAGGCCTACAAAGCGCTTCACATTTCAGTCAGAAGCTGCCAAGGCTGTACCAATAATAATTTACTTATATGGACGTAAAACTGAGTTCTCTACCCACCCACGAAGGTTTTAATGCGCTCAAGATTACAGCGTCGCATCGAAACAGTAATTTCGAACCTTATTTAAGACATGTTATAGTCAAATTAATGAAATTTGCAAGATACAGATGAGTTTTTTCGTGTGGGTGTTTATAGTATTATGCTAATCGAATGTGGGTACGTTGGCAGCCTGCGAAGGGAGCTTAACAATCAATATTTTACTTGCTAAAGGAGTTGGTAGGATAATTATTGTAGTTGGTGCATCGTGACGCAAGATTGAGAGCCATTGAAGCGCCCGTAACTTTCAGGATTCAATAAAAATCAAGACATAGTAGTAAGTGTACAAGCGGGAGGTACGCCTTAAAGAAAAACAATTTATTTAAACTCGACTACCCCGCAAAAAGATTATGCTGTGCATTTTGTCATTTACACACTAAAGGCGTGAAACATCAAAATACCGACATACTCTCGCAAATAACGTATATAATGTGACACCACAGTCGCTTGATCACCACAAACGACAAGTTTACACAATTAATAACAGTAAAGGTTGATCATTATTAAAATTAAAAAATAACCCCTATCATAGTGCCCGTAAAAAAACAATGAAAGTGAACAATTTTGATGAGAGGCGCAGTTTTTGGCGAGCGCGATACTTTTCGCGCTTAATTGGCCGCCCAAATGAGCAGAGTGCCTTAATTTAAGCGAATTTAAGCGAAGCGGCTACATCAAAAGCAGCTTTATTTATTGTGCCAGCAAACAAGATTAGAGTTGACGTGGCTCCGAAGATAATTTTAATGGTGCGTTTGACGTCACGTCAAGTGTAAGATTCTGTTGTACGTCGGCATTTTAACAAGCTTTCACCTTTATTCGGTAAAAAAAATTGTCGATTTTTTTCTTAAAGGTCATATTTAAGTAATGAGCTGCATAAAATTGGTACTAAATTATTGATTTCACGTAAAAAATTAAGCTAATTACGGACTTTAAATGCGTTTTTTTTTCTTTACCATAAGAACATGCAACACGGTTGTCACGAGGTCCAATAACGTTAATAAAACGCATCAAAACAAACAATTATTATCAATTTAAACAACATTTTCCTCCTCTCTTTCTTGAAACACTGACATTGAAGCGAGAAAAAAAGATAAAAGACTACCAACATTAATAAGAAATAACATAATAATAAAAGAAATATCGCGAGTATAAAAAGATACCACGAATGCGCGGGGGCCGGTGTCCATCACTAGTCTAGCTGTGTTTGAGTTTGATGCCTGTCGTGGGTATTGTCATAAGAGCTTTTACACTTGAGGACAAGTTAACTTGCACAGTTTTTTCTTAAAATATACAGGGTGGAAGTGACACCGACGCGAAAACGGAAACCACATACTCAGTACATCATTCCGAACCCCCTCACAGAATTTTTTCGTCGGTTATTAAAAAAAAACAGCGGTTCCCTACAAAAGTGACACCATACATGTATTTTTTTTTTAATTACCCATGAAAAATTTCTATGTAGTCTATGGGGTGGTTTAGAATGATGTACTGAGTACGTGGTTATCGTTTTCTTGTCGGTATCCCTTCCTCCCCGTTTATAAGGATTTTTTTCTGTCGCTGGACTTAACCCTTTGTGAATGAACTAACTGTATTGTCCCAAAGCTGAGCAAAGTCCTCCCTCTCTCTACTATTCGCAATTCTGTATTTTGTTAGTACCGAATGCCAGTCCTGAATAATATTTGAGTAATAGAGAATCAAACAAAATAAAGGACACCAAATATATTTCAAAAGACCACCTTGTCTCGTTTCATGTGATTTATTCGAAAGCAGTTTACAATACAAAAATTGGTTGTTTTTTTTTAAAAAAAAACAATGTTTTGTGATACGTTGATTGAAACTCTGAACAATATTTCACCATTAAATCCAAGCTGGTCAGTTTAACATGTCTTCCAGTGCAAAGCGGTTTCACCACTGCTTGCCTCACTAATATCTCATTCACGCATGCGTCACTCTCTTTACAATCTTTAATATCAGTTTTAGATCACGTTTGATCTTCTTGACCCTTGATTTCGGCTACCGTAAGCACGATTTTTTCTCAATCGACCCACTTTAAAATACACTTAAAGATCGTACAGATAAAGTTGATTTTGGATTAAATTGTGGTTAGCTAGCGGGTCGTTTGAACCATCTCATGTTAACAATCGTAGATTAGTATGTTAAATAGTTAAAGTCTTGGCATTTTAGTATTGAATAAGAAAAAATAAATAAATAAATAATGTTCTTTTTGTTGATTCAAAAGATCGGTTTGAATATTTCAGGGTCCGTTATTGTTGTTCGTGAGAGCGTGATAGAGCGGAAAATGTATGTGTTATATGTTCTTTTATTCAGTCTAATGGTTGTAATTTATCTAGACTTGTTAGATACGATATATTATGATCATCCGGAAGGCGTACCGTAGGTGGGCCACCCACAAGGTAACAGCTCATACACATGGCTTCCGTCATTACGATCCGTCATAAAACACGATACGTCATGACGGATGGACGTTCACATTGCATACGAAATCGTGTTTTATCACGATCCGGCAAAAAAAAACGAACTGGTGTTCACATTAGTTCCGTGATTTTTCGGGAGCGAGCTAACCCGTCAGAAAAAAATCACGATCCGTGTTTTTGACATACCTGATTTTTGTAAGACGTTACGTGATTTAGGACATGTCCATCATTTTTCACGATTCGTGATGCGTGTGAACACGGGCATTGCCACCGTCAAAAAAATTGACAGATCGTCAAAAAAGACGATACGTCAAAAAACACGGATCGTCGTGTCGTGTGAACGGGCTGTAACACTAACTTGATTTTACTATTAAACACATCTGATATTGTTTTTCATTAAGTGGGCAGTGTTTTTTTTTTTAATTATATTTGATCTTGAGTTTTGTGACCTTAGGTAAAAAGTCATTCGAAATTCTATAAGTATACCAATTTATTTTGATGAAATAAAGCAAATTGTCATCTCCCAAGATTAACCGTAATAACAGATGGCATAAAAGGTTATTTATTTCTTCAAATCATTATTGTACAAAAAAAAAACCTTAATACAAAAATGACAAAAGCCACAGTTTCATTAAAAACCCATTCACACGAACCGATGCGTCTGCGCATTGAGTTCGATGTTTCGCAATAAAAATCATCGCGGCCCAAAGCCATTAAGTTAATGAATGGCGTATATGGAGCAACATCCTGTAGACGTAGGAAGTCAGACCAGTTTCTGACTAATAACGGAGATGAGACTTAATGTGGCCACATTAAAATGTACGAAACGATGGTCCGAATTCGATGGAATGATTGTAACGTGTAGCCCGCACTTAAGTCTTAACGTAAGGTCGTACGATTGAATTTATGTGATCATGTTTTGGGATCTTCTTTCGTAATGGGATTAGAAAATTGGCATCCTTGGTTTTATTAGATTTTATGATGTAGTTATTTTTTACGTCAATTTTTATACCTTCTTGTCGATTACAAAAAAAAAATACTGAGAGGAAAACTAAATATCCTGCCCACAAATATAAAAAATGCTGAATATTGCTGATACTGTTAGCCTGCGTCATCCCACTGCTGGGCAAAAGCCTCACCCCATAACTTCCTGTATATTATACTTGAAAATAATAAAAAATCACGCACAAAACTGATGCGCTCGTTGATGTCTAATGTATTGCATTTTACGTAGCCGCGTCATTTGTATGAAAATCAAATTGACACTGAAATTATTATAATTTCGCCAGGCCTTTATTTAAACTTGCCGATGCAATATTAAATTAAGAGAAAGTTGTTTCATTAACTTTTACCTACGCGACGCTTTGTACAAGATATTTGTCGAAGATTCGTTTTATTTTTAATCTCAGCGGAGATAAAGTAGTCTTCTTCCGTTTACGCGTCTTCGATACTTCCTCTCGACATGTTTTATTTTTTCCATAACTTTGGTGTTTGTGTGGTCCTATAATAGCAGTTTAGTATATGAAGACGAGTATTTTGATTCTGTTGATAAAAATGGTAAACATAACTTGTTTACTAAGAGGGTTTTTTTTATGTGGAAGCTCCTGAATGGAATTGTAAAGTAATATTATTTTCACCACTAACACCCGTATCTATAAACAAATCAAAGTGTTTACTTGAGTAAATTCCATTTTTTAAGATACGATTTTAGTATGTAATTTAGTAATTGCTTGAAGTTAGAACGGTAAGAAGTTAGAATTCTTAGCTTTGCTTTCTTTGACGGTTCTTGCTTCGTTTAAATTCTTGTCTATTTAAAAAAAATGCTTAAGCTCATATAATTACTTTAACTTGACTATAGATACGAATGTGAGAATTCAGTGACTTAAATTGTAAATATTCACAGCTTTCGTCTAGCATATTCATTCCAAAGGAATTCCCTTCAAACACTGTAAATCAATAACATGACTAGAAAATTTAAAGCATACAGCAAGAAGAATCATACAGATATTAAATCATACACGGCCGATATCGTGGATTCCGTGGGGTGCTTTATCATATATAAATCAGTAATAGGAACAAATTATTCATGCGCATAATAAACAGGGGTCGTGCAGGGACCTTACTTTGGCTATCTGATTTTATATACGTCATATCGTTACTGTGTGCTATCGATTTTGTTTTAGTTTAGAAGATGTAGGAGTTATTTTTAGATAAATGTTTAATCTGAAAAATATTTTAAAGTTTTGAAAAGATTAGGACAACTAACGAGGCAAAACGGGGTAAGTGTGGGTACTGATGCGTAGAGGTAGTGCACACTAAGCCCGAAAATTCAATATCTTCTTCGTTTAGAAGACAGACTGAATAAAAAAAAAAGTATTTCAAATAATTTTGACTTACATTGCATGTCGAGGAGTCTTCATTTAGGCCCTTCGTCCACTTTGGTAACTACACTTTCGTAACCAGTTACAAGAGAAGATATTTCTTTCGCTGTTTGGTAACTAGTTGTGAGAGAAGAATTATTTTTCCATATTCGTAGATCAAATTATTTCCATTTTTGTAACCAACAAATTATGGCATAGAAAATGCTTGTAGTTGTAGGCTCCGCTCTTCCCTTATATTATAAACTTACAAATAAATAAATAACAAAAAGAAAACATAAAAAACACGATCAATTGTCTTTGTACGTGTGTGTGTGTCTGTGTATGTGTGTGTGAGAGAGAGAGACAGATTTTGAGTGTACATTTGCACATGTGTGTCTATATAAGCGAATAACATCACTCTGTAAAACTGAATGATTGCGCGGATGACAGATTGCTCACAAACACAGAAATCCATATCTTTAAATCTCGCACTCTTTTCAAATGAACAAGAATCACAAAGCAGTTAGGTTAGTCTGTTGCAAAAATTTCCTAATCGAATATACTGTAACCCATATCCATACTCATATGTCTGTAAAATTTGGCACCCAGGTAAACCATGACAAACGCGCGGGCGTATCCGGGGGTAAATGCTGGTATACTATAAACACAGTATCTCATTGTTTTTACTTTGCTTATTTACAACGGCCTTCTCTAGGCTGTTCATTTGAATAGTTATTCCATTAATATTGTCGTTTGTTTATTCAGTATAATTTTAAGTGTAAAAACACTAATTCGCTATTAAAATATAACATTCTGTGCTAAATTCTTGAAGCTGGTAGCATAAAATGTAAACTGTTATTACTAAGCAGTAGTACCTACATATACTATATACATAATATTCGCGTATTTACTTTGTTGCTGCATTATTTACGGAAATAATAACTATGAACATAACTAAGTACGATGTGGTTTTTTTTTACTTTTTGCGTGTTTTAAGTGTTCCGCGTTGTGGAGTGAAAATAAAACGGGGTTTTTTTTGGGTAGAAATCTGAATTTGCAGCCAAAACTTTTCAGCAAGAATACTTATTTATTAAGAAAAAAAACCATTAAAAACTTATAAAGATCGATTTTTCCATGCCAATATGACAAATGCCATGATGTATCTAACCAAGTTCTGAATGCATCAATTTTAGCAAAAACTCGTACATTGGACGACACCTGTCTCGCCGAGTAATAACCGAGACCATTCGTGCCATATGGCATATGACCATAATATGGTGCTACACTTCAAAATGTTGAAGTAAGGACAGAAAAACAAACAGAAATAAGTAACAAAACGTTTCATTTCAGTTTAGTTTTATAATAAGTAAGTAATACATTTGAATTAAAGTTAAATTAATTAGTTTTCTACGTGATAAAGTTCATTAAAAATATATATGGCAAAGTAACTAGGCTAAATTATTTTCATACAATTCTAAACAATTAAAAAATATATTTTTTTTTTAATGAATTTATTAGTTAGTCCACATTTCAGGAAACCATAGTTTAAAAATAGCTATCATAAAGCACATAAATTAGTATGCAAGTAAAACATAATTCGTACAGCAACTTTTTTGCCCACCATACTTAAGGTAGGTTAACGCTAGCAATAAAATTCTGATGATTCCCGGAGCAGCGCGCGCAGCCGTGATCTACGACTCGAAGCCACTTCCTTATAACACGGAAAAAAAGAAAAAATGGCGACCACAATGAGTAACAAGGTTTCCATGAAAATACGGCGCATACTGAAATGTTTATGGACTTATGTCAGTCATTAAATGTGTATGTACCGGATTTTGTGTTACGGTATTCTCTTCCTATTCTTACATACATACATGTGTATGAAGTCACGCATGTTTTCCGGCGGGATAGGCAGATAGTACAGATATATAATATATATATACGATCCTAACATACTCTTTTGCTTTTGTCCTACACTTTTGCTCCGTCCACATTCGTTCATACATCTGGTATTATACTTCTGCCTATTATTTGATTTAATTATGACAGCAGAACAGATAAATGAAACATGCATTCGATAAAAAAAATACAGTCAAAAGATAATAATATAGGGCCTGAACCACTTAAAACCTTTCAAATTGATGAACAATTTTATATCTCTACAAGATTAAAAGAAATCGCTGTACAGTCAGAGAAATATTACCAAACAGTCCTTAAATATCGTCATTAACATCTTCCTTTTAAAAGCGATCCATTACGCAATAAGAACTGCAATAACTTTCAAAAGTAATAAAAAAAATGCCAAATCTGACAATGACAATAAAGGACCCTTCTCTTTATAGCAGCCTTCTTGACAGATGACGACATAGCGGACTAAGAAATGTACCGAAATGTTTAAAAACTGCAAGGCAATAGAATCTCATTAAGTGCCAATAAAAAATTGTTTGATCGTCAAATTGACTCTTCATCACTTTGGTTTATACGTCTCTTCAAGACAAAAAAAAAAGGCCAGCCCAACTGAGGCTCTTAATAAAGCACAAGCTATCTTCATAGTAAATTTTCCCAAAACAAAAGGTACAAATTCAGTTGTGGTGTGAAATATTCCTTCAACGAGATAACAAGTAATTTTTAAAACATGTTACAGAAATTGATGGACGCTACTGATAGACGTCCAAACATATTGCGAAGTTCTGGGCCAACTAAACATTAGTACCTGCTTATCTATCAATAGGACAAAAAGAAAAACTGTTAATTGCTGTGTAGCTTTTCTCTTGACAATATTATGAACTCGCGTATAGCCATTCATACTGGTTTGTCGCAAGATCCATAAAAAATAATGTCGTATGTTGATCGTAAATGTTCCTAAAGTAATAACCCCAAAATTGTGATCCTGCCAACATCTCAGTGTCCTACATATGTGTATATGAATCACATTTTTATGATACTCATGTTTTACTACCCCTTATATCATGCTTGTGGTCAGTCGGCAAATAAAAGTGAATTCAGAACTTTGCGAAATTCATGACCATATCTTGGGCTTATCTTTCTTCATAAACATTTTCATCATTATTTTTTTTAACATTCGACATTACACAACTTACTAAGAAAGATTTGTTGTCAGTCTTTATAGGTAGACTTGATTTGATATTAGAATTTAGGTACAGAATGACGCAAGTACCTATAGAATGACTGTCGTCTGACCTCCTCGACCTAACTACGTTATTATCTCCGATGATGATCTGTGATCTACATATTTTGATTAACGCTAATTATGGTATCGTTAGATACTTAGCTCTCAACCAGTTCTCAAAGATGATGATTAAGGCTAACAACGATTGCTGCTCTCTTGCCCTTTATGGAATATAAAAGAGGTAAAACTTAGCGCAAACTTACGCTTCGATCTGTAAAAAACTATTTGCAAAAAAAAAACCGACTTCCAAAAAAAACACTAAAAAAAGTGGAAAATAACTTTGCTTTCGGAAGTCGGTGACTATTGTTTGTTTCATTGACTTTTTTGCCACCGACTTCCGAAAGCAAAGTTATTTTCCACTTTTTTTAGTGTTTTTTTTGGAAGTCGGTTTTTTTTTTGCAAAAAAGTTTTTATTTTACCCTTTTTAGTTATCGTATCACACACAAATCCTTGTCAAGTATCAATTTCGCAATTTCTTTTACTTGGATGACATTTTTTCCAGCTATTTTGATTTCAAAACCAAACTGCTGAACCGATTTTGATGAAATTTCTATGAGACCAATCGGTAAGTAGATCCATTCAGATAAAAGAAGAATTTTTCAAATCGATTCATAAATGACGGAGATATGAGGTAACAAACACAAAAAAAAAAAAAAACACAACCGAATTGAGAAACTCCTCCTTTTTTTGAAGTCGGTTAAAAATGAGATCGAAATATCAGTTTAGTGAATCCATATAGGACGCAATATGATGCTATATGGGCCACTTTGGAAAACGATGACCATCAGACAGTTGAGAGCATCGACAAATGACAATCACTTTCAAAATACACACATCAAAAGTGTCTAGGGATCAAGCATTTTTATGCGGATTTCTTGAGATTGAGATGTGGCTTTGTAATAAATGTATGATTTTATAAATTTATATGGATCCTTTTTGGTGCATTTCATAATTTGAATCAGGAACTCTCAATCAAATTCGAGTAAAAGATGAAAATAAGCTGTCAATATTTTCCCTATAAAAACATACAACGCATTGAAGACATTATTAGTGCTACTGTTTCCCTACTACTGATTAAAACCAACGTTATTATGGAGCGGCGACGTCATTTAAGCAGGGAAGAAATGCTCAGAGCCGTGGGAATGATAGAAGCTGGTTCCCGGCAACGTACTGTGGCTTTAGCTCTGAATACAAGTCAGAGTGTTATCAGTCGACTTTGGACACGTTACCGAAGCACTGGTACCGTGGCTGAGCACCATGGAGGACGGTATCGCTGCACCACACGGAGACAAGACCGATACATTCAAATCTTAACTCGAAGAGCTCCAACAATAACCGCCATGATGTTAGCCGTGAGGCTTCATCACTCTTCAGGGAACTTAATTAGCGACCAAACAGTCAGAAACCGCTTGCATGAAGTGAACCTTCATTCCCGAAGACCGCTACGGGTACCACCTATAGCAATGCACAATCGTAGGATTCGATATCAATGGGCTCTTGAACACAGAAATTGGGCAGAAGAACAATGGCGTTTCGTGTGCTTTTCTGATGAGTCTCGTTTTGGTATGAGACCGGATACAAGACGTATACGACACTGGAGAACCCCTGGACGCCAACAGCGATTAAAATCCTGCCAGGAAGTCCATCCTTATAGTGGTGGAACCATGATGGTATGGGCGGGTATTTGGATCGGCGGAAGAACTGAGTTGATTTGGATCAGAGGCAACCTCAACGCTCAAATTTATGCTGAGACGATTGTATCAGACGTCATCGTTGCTCTACAAGTGCAAATCGGTCCCTTATTTCAGTTAATGCATGATAATGCACGACCGCACACCGCAAGAGTTGTAAGACAGACTCTCGCCGCAGCTAACATCAATGTCCTGCCCTGGCCTGCTCAGTCGCCAGACTTGAACCCGATTGAGCATGCATGGGATATGCTACAGAGAAGAGCTCTGCCGAATATGGAGGGTATCCAGTCGCAAGAAGACCTTTTTTTGTTGTTGCAACGAACATGGGCGGCCATTCCACAGCGTGATTTGGATGAACTCATTTTGAGTATGCCAAACCGATGTTCTTGTGTTGTTAGTGTTCGCGGTAGAAACACGGATTATTAATTGTTTAAGTTACCCAATAAAATTTTAAAGAAAACTGTTATTTCAGTCTTTTTTTCGAACTTTAATGTTAGTGGTTCAAATGTCAAAAATCCCTTTATTAGGAAAATGGCAAATTTCTTTATTAATGCAAAGGTGACTTGGTTTATCGTTACTGTGACAAACGAAAACACTTTATTTGATGAATCCTTAAAGAAAATTTTAATTAATATCAATCAGGAGAAAAGTTATTGCAAAAATATATGTTGATCCCTAGATACTTTTGATGTGTGTATTTGTATTTCTACAGTATGACCACTTTAAGTGTGCAGTTCAAGAGGCGCAGCTTGTCAAGAAAAAATGCATCAATATGTCAAACTTGGTACATTCGTTCTGTGTTTTCCCGTCTGCACATATAAGTTGGTTGAAGTGTACAATGACTATCAACACGATTGACATAAGCTTTTGATAGTTTATGGCAGTCGAATATTTTCAACTTTTTAATCTTTACGCTAATAGAATATCAATTTATCCATGCTCTGTAATCTGTTAAAAATCAGAGAAGGCCTTCTTGTCTTGTCTATACACAATTTTGGTACAGCCTATGATCAAATCGAAATTACCCACACACAATTCACGTGTAACTACGACGTACGCGCGTAATGGCGATTCGGATCAACTCGGAACGGCAACCAACGTCTTAATTATTGTTATTACATCTTAACCACTGTTCGCAAGCCGTAATGGCCACTGGTATCATCAATCCATAACAATATTTTGTCTAAACGAACATGCGCAGCTATATTTTTTCCCGGCCTTGCTACCATTTTGTTACCTAATATGATCAACATCATCAAGGGAAATTGCGCAAGTTTGTATGTTTAAAGAAACTGGAGTAATGGCTGGTATGCATGAATTGATGCTGTAAACACGTTATAAATTGTTATAGAAACTTTTTAGTGGTTTGGGGATTGATTTTTAAGACTACTATTGGGTAAGCTGTTTTCTTATTGGTACTGCTATATTTTGTGAGCTTGGTATTGACAGACACCTCAAAAACAGATGACAATCAAAAATGTAACAAAGGATTGGAAACGACTACATTTTCTCTCCAAAAGATTTGATTGAGAAATCTACAAAAAATCTGGAACGACTCTGTCGTAGGCGCTGTAAGCACATTATAGAAGTCTGAAACTCTACACTCTTACATTACGATCCTACTCTTTGACCCAACATTCACCCGCTAGCTTCATAAAACCGTATCAAAAACACATGTTTCATTCCTTTATAACTATTACATGAGTTTCAGTATAAAGTTACATTACAGACCACTTACACTGTAGTAGTTCCGATTAAACCTAATGTGATGCTGACTATTGAAACTTTAAAGATACTATTACTATTGTTTAGAAAGCAACCGCGAATTTTATAAATACAGTTTATGAATTTCTGTAAATGAGATTCCCTTGCAAAAAAAGAGATTTTTGAAATCGAAATTCCAAATAATTATGTTACAGCATTTTGATCTTATTTTTCAACAAGCACAACAAATAACACCCATATCTGATTTACAGCCTTAAAATTTAACAAAACGTATATTTTCATTTTCCAAATCGTTTATTTTTTATAATACGAATACATTACGTTTACTCCCGCGTTCATGTTAGGCCCACTGAATGGTATATTATTGCCTAAATGCGTAATTAACGCGAGCATTAACTTCTATTGTCATGTTGAATAAGACTAGTTGCTTAATTTGGACCTTAACCCACATTGTGATGTGAGATAGGTAGTGCTCTGTCACATCAATCTTCACAAAGGATTAATAACGGAGGCTTCAATGCTTTGTGTATCTGTATCATCGGCTTTTGTATCTGATACGTGTTGTATTGAGAACTTGATACATACGGAGAAGCAGATTGACGAGTATTGTAAGTAGAGCTTTTGTTCGGGAACTAACTGACATTTTATTAAAATCATATGATTTTTTTAACAATTTTCCCACAAGCACACCAAAGACCTTGCTAAGATCTACAATATTTTTAGTCCCCACCTGTACAAGGGGATGTCTAAATACATTTTGATAACAAATGTCATATTGACCTCCGATCCCGATTCACTATGCATTTCCAATAACATTTAAGAGTTGAACTAGAAACTGCCCCTAAAGATGTTGGAGAAAATACATCCTTCATAAACTATAATAAGGTATAATATCGGCAAGTGCCAAGTCCACCAAACGCAACAACACTATGTCAGAAGAAGGCGCAGCATCCATTTTTTCAATAGGTAACCACGTAATGATACTCTCAAATTGTTTGTACCTTTGTTTCGCTATGATACATAAGCTCATTGACGATCATACCATCTGGTATGTCTAGTTAGGCAACCGTATCATCATTTGTTGAGAAATAGTGGTCGCCGAATCATTGTATGTTATTTTATAGCTGTGTTTTGAGCTTAGATACATTGTAGCAATTAATTTGAAGATGCAATAGGATTTTTTGTTGAGTGTTGGTCTGTTGACTGTTACCTCGTTGGCGATTGCTGAGCATACGTCCTGGGTTCGATCCCAGGTAGGGCAAACTGTTATTGGGTTTTTCTATCGAGAATTTCTCAATAGCAGCCACGGAGTCTGGATTTGTGCCCGGTTGACAGCAATAGGGTCGCCCTCTATTACATGGGACTTAAACATACTGGCAAAATTTTGGTGATCTATTTTAGATACACCTCTGCCTAACCCTTGTAAATTACAAGCCTGATTTTATGTTATGTTAACAATGAACTTGTGCTTAGGTATGTACTAAACTTGATTTATTTATGACTCACATAGGACTTGTTAAAGATTTTGCACTTAACTACTCCATAAAATTTTGTTACGTCCAACTTAAAATGTTGCCTCCCATAGCACACACCCTATAATCACCCCCAGTTACCTCACCACACTAAAAACCAAACCTAAAGTTTGCATAAAATTTTAGCGTCCATTAACATTTACAAGCTTCTGCTTTACAGGGCTAATTTTTCATTAACGGAAGGTTTAAATCATTATTAACTAGTTATGTTCAAAAGTGTGTACCTAGTACTTACATATACTGTGTCTGCAATAAACCTGGCACCCGTTGCAGCCGAGCAGCGCAGGCGCATCGTAAAGCGCGCTACTAATCGATTCTATGCCTATAAAGAAATTACTTTCCGCTTATGCGAATAAAATACGCCTCTGTACTATATAATTTTATCCATGTAAAGTAGTTTTATGAATATTTAGTTATTCCTTGGGTTTGCCACTCATTTGGGTGTGTGAGACGATGGCTAGACTGGTAGAAGTTCCCTCTTAGAAAATCTTGATAACGTCTTGTAGTAGTGAATGCAGAAACGTTTGTTTATTATGTATGTATTCGACTGATATGGAAGATTGTGGATGTCGGAGGAAATCGTAAAGTTGAAGGCATCCCTTTAATCAATAGATACAGTTACCGTAAATACTTTGTATGGACAAAATTAAAGCATTGCTGACACTGGAAAATTTTCACTTGGCACTGCTAGTATAAATAGTTTATTTACAAGCCGCATGACTGAAACTTACAAGTTACAACAAAGACTCGTTACAAATATCGCAATACACTTAATTTACGACGTTATAAACAAGATCGTTAACGTAAAAATTACGAGGTTTCAGTTTAAAAGTATAATATCGCGTAATCTTGTTCAAGCATCGATATAATTTATATTATTTGTGTAAAGTGAGGAACAACACTTTATTTCAGCTATAAAGTCAGGGATCGTGAATCATTCGGTAATGTAGCGACAATGCAGGGCTCGCGAACATTTGGCAACGGTTCAAAGATCACGCGATTAAAACTCAATAGACTTCTATATCGACCGCTAGGGTTGTCACGATGCGACTAATTTGAAGTCGATTTTGTAATACAATGAAATAATTGTGGCTTTTGTCGCAACTTTATTTGGGGACGACTGAAACTTGCGCAATCGAGCAGATGTCGATGAAATTAACTTATTGCGACTAAGCCTTATTATTTGTTAACAACCGTTATTATTTGTTGAGTCAATCACAGTCATTATAGTCGAACTAGCCGCTTTATTTGTCATCAAAACCTATACATTTTTTATTGCCAATTATTAGCCTGATTTCGTTGGCGTCTTCTTTATCCGTAACGTAACATGTTATTTGTATATGTTTGCTTATTTAATTGTTTCTTGGAACGATCGATGGTTGCATAATTTTGTTTGATTGATGTACAATGTGTGTTATATTTTGTTTCAGTGTACCATTACCGCCGCCAAGCTGACTACCGCAAATGAGATTATACCCAGTTACCACGTCGAAGCGCTAATAGGTAAGCCCATTAAAATCATATATACGTAGAAAACTGCACAACATGAAATTTGAAAATTCTAATTACCATACTCATCATTCTTCCGCCGTTTTTTTTCGCAAAATATTGAAAAATTATCAAAGTATAAACATCAATTAAAAGTACCAACCATAACATTCAATAAGTATAAACACATTTTAAGAAAGCGAAAATCGTACATAAACATTCAATACCCACCTACCTATATTCACAAAGGGTTCATTACATATTCAACAAACATTACTAAAACACACCACCACACATCTCCCAATCCAATTACAAGTCCGAGCAATGAAAGCAAATCTAAATCCGACATCGTGTCATCTAAACAAAATTAATGTGAAAATAATTTCCTTAAGGTCCGTTGTCCGTAAGTCCGTAACCTAACATAAAGGGCGATGGGCAAACTTTATAATGGTAGCGCGGCTTATTATAATAAACGTGGCGGGCCTGGCGGGCCGCGGGGCTCCTACACGGTTTGACCTCAGGCCTGCGATTAGTTGGCTACTAGTGGAGCACCTCCCCGTAATACCTTGTAACATGCGCCTGCGACGGCGACGGGGTAAAGAATTACTGAATATGCCTTGAAAGTTTTGGATTGGAAAGTTTAAATTAGTTTAACACGGTTTCTTGTTTATATTGGAGTATTTTTAGTGGTATTTACTAAATAAACGTGTTGTCTTTGTAAACTTCGATAACAATTTTATTTCTAGACATTTAAGCCTGTATAAGTCAAGCGAAAATCATGTTGGTCAAAAATGACGAATAAATGATTGTCCTTGATAACGAACTTATGTGTTCTACTCCAAGGTTTATACTATGTAGTGGGTGCTTTTACGTTAAATAATCTCATAGAAATACAAAATTCCGTTATCAATTGAAGTGTAGCTTTTAGAATCTCATACCTGCTGCTGTTTGAATATTTGAAATTGTTGTGTTCGCTGTACTTTCTCTACAAGCACTATGTCTAACATATTACCTACTCACCAAAGTGGACAACTACCGTACTGTTCAACATAATTTCCAAACTTTTAAGTTTAATCACGAATAGTGGAGTTACGTAAACTTTCTATACAATTTAGACCAAAGTAAAGGCGGCTAGCGTAATCTATGGAGCAATTTTAACATCAATAAGGAAAAAATGCTTTTTTTTTTCACAAAAGAATCGCGCACTCTAAATGAAGTGACCAGAACTTTTGTTTGAGGAAAAACGCAATGAATTACGACTTGATTTCAGAAACATAAAACTTAATGACAAACTGCCTTTATTCTGGTACATTAGGAAAAACGTGATCGAAATCAGTGAGGAGTTTAACAAGATAAGCGGTTGAAACGTGTCTCCGAGTAAAAGTAAATTCATACATAGCTGTGTATTACTAGAATCTACGCTTGCGTGGAAGATTGGATTTTCGATCGTTGCCTGTTGTTTTTCATCCGACTTGAAAAAAATATGCTTCTGTATAAAGAAGTGTTTCTTTGCTTAACTATTACCTTTCTTCATATTTTTGAAAAACATGTTTTAGTGACTGATACTGATTGAACGATATACATAGTAAACTATAAATCTGTTCTAATTGATTGCACAAAACCAAATTCATCTTCGTTCAGTTCTATCTGATCCTGAACTAACCTATTCCTCTAAAACTTTTTATCCATTCTCTGCTTTTTCAGTCATCTACCACCAAAAGACACATTGCCTCCTCCATTGCTCCCTATCACATCCAGTACACCGGTACAGTGTGACGATACATCGTCCGCGACTGCAACCAACAGCAACACGCATTACATGCCCGATATAATCGCCGCAAACGACCGCCACGGAGAAATTTTCCTAGGAGCGCCGTTTTCCATCTTGAATCTGTATAAATTAGAGTAATTTGCATTGCACGAACGTTTTATTTTTTATTGAACTTCGAGGCTGTAGTAGATGTTTCTTTATAACATTTGAATTTTGAAACAGAATGAGTTTGGAACTAAAGTAAATATTATTAGTAGTTATTTTTTATTAGTCTGGATTTTTGTCCATTTGAAGGTAATAGGTTTGCTCCCATTTTGATATTCATTACGTCATTAATATTGGTCTTCCCATACCATTAAAAATGACGTTATGTGGGTAGTTTCATAGGGTCACCTCTGTTTAGCTAGTGTGCCTTTTACTAAACAGACATTTAGCCATTTAATAGGAGAATTCCCTCTTACTAAACCGTGTTACTATCAAACACTATGCAGGATGCAGTTTAGTTTTATCCATAGGTATCCTATGCACACGACACCATAAGAGAAGAGGAACTATGCAGCACACAGCTCGATTGTCTAACAATGTAACACTTATACACCAACATAGCCTTTGATCTCAATTCAGAGTTGCTTCACAAGCCACCTGGTGCTGACATATCAGACATTTATTATACTCCTTACAGCCCGTTCACACGACGTATCGTTTTTTTTTTTGACGTATCGTCTTTTTTCACGATCCATCAATTTTTTTGATCGTGGCAATGATTTTTAAAAGCCCGTGTTAACACGCATCACGAATCGTGAAAAATGACGGACACGTCTTAAATCACGCAACATCTTATAAAAATCAGGTACGTCAAAAAACACGGATCGTGATTTTTTTGTGACGGATTCGCCGATGCATTCGCTCCCGAATAATTACGGAAGTAATGTGAACACCAAATCGTTTTTTTGCCAGATCGTGATAAAACACGATTCCGTCCGTATGCAATGTGAACGTCCATCCGTCATGAAGTATCGTGTTTTATGACGGATTGTAAATGATGGAAGCCGTGTGAATGGGCTGTTACTATTGTACTCACTGTTCTTAGTGTGAAATACTAAAATGACAACTAATATTCGCTATTTTCTTCCAAATCATAAGATTTTTTTTTTATTTTGGGACATTTGATACAGTATCTAGTTTAGAATGGATGGTATTTCCATTAGCACATAGAAGAAAGAACAATAACAATTAAGTGTTTTCCGATGACCAATTTTGATGAAATTCGAAATTGTTTGCCGGAAAATACTTTCGATGTTTTATAACTTTGTCTAGTGCCAAATACACTTTTGATTAGGGCATGCAAAACCCGATTAAAGTCCCATAGTAAACCTAAAACCGGGACCGGGGACCTAAACAGGGTTTCGATGCCCTACTTACGATACTTTGTAGATATGCATGAAGAAGATGACGGTTTTTGCCCTGCAAATGAACATTAATAATCTACGTTGATTTTATGTACAATGTCAAGTAAACCAACACAGAAGCCTATGTAGACAACATATCTAAAACTTAATGAGTATAATACCCTTGTACTGAAGACAATTAAGAACCGTAAACTAATCATACGCCATATATATCTATATGTACATAAATAAATAATATTATATACTACAGGAACACCAGAAGTACTCCATTAATTGCTGTAAACACATGTTGCTACTGACAGCCGTTTAACCATCAAACTTAACATGTAATTACAACTCACGCACCTGACTTCGCTTACATTAAATACTAATTAAAATAGAATAAGATCAGAAGCTACACGAAGTAATTACTTTTAAGTTTGCGCATAATTTTAGACGATTTGGTTTTAACTGTTGCATTCATTCGCGTAATGGTCGTGGCTTCCCGTGTTCGATTATTAAGTTCGTTTCCTGTGGTGCCACGCGTCTTTAAATTGAAAATGTTAGGTGTCTGCTTTAGTACTAATTACCTTTACGATCATAATTATAGCAAAATGTTATTATTTTGCAGAGGAATTTTGTAATAGAGAGAAGGTACTAGTGTTGAAAATCACGTTTTCCGACAAACATGTCGATGTTTCTAAGCCCGAGAAAGGTCAGAATTATTTAAGCTATAATCCGAAGATTTCTTTCACTTTTCGATGTCTTAAGTTCACTTTAAGTTACCTTTCCTTAATATCGTTAGGAAGCGACTATAGCATGTCCTATCCATACAAACACCATCATATTAAACTATGATATTATCAGTGTCCCTGTAAATGGTACTTCCCACTCTCTTTACATAATTGCCTCTTCTACCACCCACAGTATAACACAGGGTAACCTCTTGACCACCGACAACACGGGTATAAACGACCGAACTAAAATAACAATATACTTCTATCGAACATTGGTCTCAAATATCATTGCATTCGACGACAATTTAAGCAATACCATTGTCCATTACATGCGATTACGCACCGCACTAACAATTAAAAACAACACTAATAACGATTGATTGAATCTCAAAATAAATTAAACGAACGGTTTATTTGACTAAACGTTACTGCTCGTGACATGACAAGTCAATATAAATATTGATACATTAATATAAATACACCACCGAACAGGATGCTGGCTAATTGAAAAGTAATTTTCATTAAACGCTGCGTAATTGTCTATTTAAATAACCAATCATAATCGATCATAAAATTTTCATAAAACTCAGTTTATCATAACGGGCGGTCATTGGATATTGGCACTACAAGGCTAGCGAAAAATACTGCTTGGGATTTTGTAAATGTATATTTTAACAGGAATTTAGTTTTGTCATTTATAAATTAACTGCCAACAGGTATAAATTTACGCTATTCGGTCGTTTTGCTGAGATATTTTGTTGAGATTTATGAGCATGATAAATGTTAGTTTTATCCTAGATAAGATTTCCTAAAATGATGATCTGTATAAGAAGTGGCAAGGTTATGCCTATCAGAGTAATATATCAGATGTTACAAGGCTGGTTCCATCCAGATGCTTTAGGCAGATGACACACTATGCAAGTTGATTGTGAATCTGATTCAGCGGACCGTAACTTACCGTGGTCATGTCGGATTAACCTGAGTTGTTGGCGTCGAATCAGCTACGTGATTGTGCAGTCTAGCTGCCTGTCTACCTCGCATTTAAGAACGGTATAGTGAAGTAAAGTACCTCTGTGATAGGAATTGATAACGGCACATAAAATATCAATACATTTATTTATGTTCAAGATCCGAAATGTATGGGACAGCTGATTTTTTTTGTTCGATGTTGGTCCCATAGCTAAATGGTGTTCTTAATTTAATAAACACTTTTGAACCAACTTGCTATCTTTCCGTTCATGAAAAGAAAGTAATAGAATCTATGTAATGTAGAATCTATCGCGTTGCAACCAATACCCAATAGATATTGTTAACTATTAACAATTTCAGCACAGGCGGAGATGAAGTGTTAATAGAAAATAAATTACAGTGAGCTCACACCCAAGTATTTTATTAGAAGGCTCCAACATAACCACCAGTTCAAGATAACCACTAAGATTCAACCACACCGAGTTCCAATGAAATCACTAAGTTTCGACCAAACCATTCAATGCAAACTACACGAAATATTATACACTTCTTTGTAGTGAGATACTTTATTAGAGAAGAAAATAATATTTTGGAATATAACGAGATTTGAATAAATTTAACGTCTATTAAGCTTTTGAATCTGATCCTAAATAGGCAAGGTATAAACTATTAGATAAATCGATATTGTGAATAGGACTTCGTATTTCAATTCCGGTTTTATAATTTGTTCATGAGCCTACCAAAGGTGCTGTTGGCGATAAACTGTTGGATTTATTTAGAAATTGGCGTCAAATAATCTTATTTACCGCCTTTCATTTTTTAAATGTTAGCGTAGCGTTTACATACTTGGTTGAAACGTCTATTTTCGGAAACTGATGGATATTTTTTGACGATACGATAGTACTCCTATACTATAAAGATCTGCAGGACTTTCCAGTAAACTTAAGTCTTCTTAGGGGTAGCTAATCAGAGATGATTTTCTTAAATGCCAATAATGAAATGTGCAAGATACTTAGATAGATAAGAGGACTGTGTGAAGGATGATATGGCTAGAAAGGAGATGACTGCTGAGATGACGAGTAATAGAGAAGTACGAAATGATTACTGACTAAGGGTTCATTCACACGGCTTCCGTCATCGACGATCCGTCACAAAACACGATACGTCATGACAGATGGACGTTCACATTGCATACAGAATCGTGTTTTATCACGCTTCGGCAAAAAAACGAATTGATGTTCACATTATTTTCGTGACGCATCGACGAATCAGTCACAAAAACTTCACTATTCGTGTTTTTACGATACGTGATTTAAGACGTGTCCGTCATTTTTCACGATTCGTGAAGCGTGTGAACACGGGCATTTAAAAGCATTGCCGCCGTCAAAAAAAATGACAGATCGTGAAAAAAGACGATACGTCAAAAAAAACTGATCGACCTCGTGTGAACGGGCTGTAAGGAGACATCCATCCATTCAAAGGCATAGTGCCAGTTTTAGACTAACCCTTATTCCTTTCCAAGAAAACCTCTTTCAGATACACTATCTACTTACAGCAACATTTAATAAAATAAAAGTAACATTTTCTTATCATACAACATTGTGAATCAGAGCCCCACTTTCCTCCGATAGGTACATCTCGAAAGCAACGGATCCAAGTATTTGCGGTCGCCTACAATTGATATTACGCGAGTTTGCGCCACTACTTGGTAACCAGCTCGATTTCAACTCGATTGCTTTTATATCGATGTATCGTAATTGTAGGTATTGTATAGTATCGATATGTAGTTTGTATAGTTATGCGGTAATTGGAGGAAAAAAACATCTGGTCGCAAATCAGAAGTTGGTAGTCACTTGAGTTGATACAATTTTATTTAGAAATAAAACGAAACTTTGAATTGCCTTGCTCTATGTTAATGAAGCTCATGAAAAAAATACTTTCAGGTCATTGAAACTGTAACTGATCTATTAGTTATCTTAGTGAAAAGACTGAAAAAATATTTATTACACTCGTTAAAAACGAATTATAATAAAGTAAGCTTTTGTGATTTTTTTTAAATTTCATTTGCTTTAAATCTCAAGAAAAAACTTATTAATAGAAAATAAATAGGTAGAATGTTTCGAGTTCTTATAGTACCGTATCTATCACCCTTGATCTGAGAGCGACCGCGTATTAAGATCACATCAAAACGCATAATTTGCGCGCATAGCCGCTGGATACCCGTTGTTTCTTTAAAAGGTTCTTACAGGCTTTCTTTTGTTCATGTTGTATTCACAATACCAGTATCTTCACTTTAAATATACATACTTGTTACGCTTTAACAGTTATGAATAAAATTGGTTAGGTTAAGTTAAAATTTAATAAATTGTAAATATGCAATGGTGTCACCCATTGCATTTTTCGCTTACGGTCACGCCAGGTCAAACGCCGCAACAGTGCCCTAAAGCAAAGCTTACCAATAAAATGATAATGGTAACTGTTTGGTGTTTATCAGCAGATGTTTACTGTGCCGAACTTCGAACAATGATGGCGAAACTGACAGTGAAAAAGCCCCGACTCGTGAATCGATCTTCACCATTTTTGGTTCATGATAACGCAAGACCTCACACTACACACGACACCGTTGTAACTCTACAGGAGCTGCAGTTAGAAACCATACGTCATCCTCCGTACTCGCCAGACCTTGCTCCAACTGACTACTATTTTTTCGTGGTTTGGACAATTTTCTACGCGGTAAAAATTTTTCTTCCCAGGAGTACAAAATGCTTTCACACAGTTTGTCGAATCCCCAGCGTTCTATCGCAAAAGCATAAATGAACTTCCGATTAGATGGCAGCAATGTATAGATAATGAGGGTAAATATTTTGATTTAATAAACATGTTACATCTTGGAAAAAAACGAGTTTTAATTTTGCAGTATGAATCGGCGATTTCATACTTTAACCCCTAATATCACGTGCCTATTATCATGTAACATACATTCACCTACAAACAAAAAAAAATAATCTAAAACAATTTATAAATACAAATTAATAAACGTCCACCGAACGGCGCTCGCGCCGATGTTACTACCAATTTCTTAACATTTAATATTATAATAGCACAATTTAGATTCTAGATAAAGCTATTGAGAGCGTCAAATGCGACTAGTAACATTAAAGTATGTTAATATGCAAATGTTGATAGATAAAAGAAGGTTATAACATGGTTGAGTTAACGATCAAGATATCTGCGCACACGCATCATGTTATAAAGGGCTCTGCACACCAAAGCCTCCGACACGCTAACATGGTACGGTGACTTTGTTATCGGCGGCTTCCAAACATCCAACCATTGCAAGTCGAAAAACTTTGCCGGTGGCCTGCACGAGATATGCAACTTTTTTGTCACTATAGCTTGAGTGACGCAGGGCAAATGAGCGCGTACGCAAGTCGCGGACATGCCACCGACAAGTCGGCTACTTGATTTTCCTTTTTGCGTAACTGATAAGAGCTTCACAGCGAAAGTTGTTTTGTATGATGGGTAGAATCTTCCCCTTGACG
Organism: Standfussiana lucernea; assembly: GCA_964057025.1. Taxonomy (NCBI): domain Eukaryota; kingdom Metazoa; phylum Arthropoda; class Insecta; order Lepidoptera; family Noctuidae; genus Standfussiana; species Standfussiana lucernea. The sequence goes on from OZ059801.1 coordinate 6,803,322, forward strand.
GATGCAGGTGACTAATTCGTCACCCTGTGTAAGGCCGCCGGGATGTATCGGCGGGCTGTGTCGGCGGGTCGAGCGGCTTTGGTGTGTAATCCCCTTTATAGAACTAGTTATAACAGCCCAGTAGCCAAAGTCTGCCGTTTCACTAGCAATAATTGCTAATTTCCTTTAATATAATCTCATCTAATTGTAGCACAGTTAACGAATCCACGTGATTTATTTGTACACCTGCTTAGAAATTGGATTTTCTTGTTCGGAAACATGTAGTTATCCGATTTCGATTTGCCTTATATAGAACTAGCTTTGGAACGCAATTTCACCCACCTGGTCGGAAATTATCCCATGGGAACGCAGTACCGAGATAAAAAATATATCACCATACTTTTTGCCAAATTTCATCCAGATCCGTTAGGGCAAGAAAAATTAACAGACAGACAGAGTTACTTTGGCATGTTTAATAGTAGTGTGGATTGTATTTCTAACCCTTAGAAATTCTATCTTAATTATAAATATCCTTTAACACTTTAGCTTGTACTTACTAGATAGTGAAAGTTCTATACAAATCGAAGAACGCATTTGCATCTTCGCAATCCACTCTCCTTTTTACAATTAGTTGCTAATGCGTTACGTAATACTATCCAGAAATATTCTGCGTCATTTATGTATATATTTTTTTTTATCTTTACAATCTATACACACATGATTATGCATGATATATTCTTAGACAATGTAACATCTTTTGAAATCATGAGCTTTATACATTTTTAACTCGGATTCTTAACCCAATTTTATAGTAATAATACCAGTATTCGTTTTCATTTTATCATCGCTTCTTTTAGTTTATATAAACTAACCTAAGATACTACATAAATAATTCGCTAATCCGCACGCTTATCACAACTAAAATTGTAACTAAATGTTTTGCTATTAACGTTTAATTTATTTTACAGTAAAAATAACTTCAAATGTCGTCCATGATATACCTCACTTAATATTTGTGTAACATTAACTATTTTAAAAGATTTTTATACAGCAGTAAGAAATAATAATCGAAATTCGCAAAACGATTAATTCTGAAGTTACATTATCGACTAAACCCCGCACATCACTAAAACAGTGCGCAGAAAATTGCGTTTTGAAATCGCAATACCGCGAATGGCACGACAAGATGCATACATAATAGATTTTATTGACCAGCTCGGATTAGTAGAGATATCTTGTTTCCAATGAGTACACTTACTCCGCTCTAATTATGCCATAGCATCGGTAAAAATCGATATTCTAGATAGTGGCTCGATTAAATGAAGTGGTTTCAACGACTCTATAGAGATGCTTGTCGTCTTTTAGTGCTCCACGGTTTCACTTTAGTTTAACGTCGTTCGCACTTCATATTTTTATGCGAAGATGGTGTGTTGATCTGATTGAGATAAATATAGAGTTGTAGATAAGAAGGTTTCGTTTTAGTTGTATCCGGATTTATATACTCGTATATATATGTCCGGATAATTCAGCCTTTTTGCAATTATGTTGAGGTCGCCTAAAACATCATAAAGGAGTTTTCAGTGACGTCAACATTAAGAGATACTATTTTTTCTAGAATGTGGTTCACGTAATCTACATAAAAAGATATAGAATATTAGAATCGTCAAGGTAATAAAGAAAATTACATAATTACTCTTTTAATTGTACATAGTAACTTAATTAGTATCAAGTAGCAACACTTAAAAAAAAAGCAAATAGAAAAAGCTATATCTATTATTCATTCAAACAAGTTTACTTCTACACTACTTTTATGAGCATAGATCACACTACAAATAAGGCGGAAGCTTCATTATGTGGCCATTACAATAAATAGCAATCTCCGTCGAATGTGTTCATCACAGTTTTCTTGAGAAAAATTATCAAGAACGGATGCGCCCACAATTACAGACGGGAAGTCGAACGGTTTTCCAACAAATATGTGCTGCCAATTTACTTGAAACTCTTCGTAACAGCTTCTTGTGGAACCACTTGCATAATTGGTTATTGAACAACCAATTGATGGTGTCGTTAAAAAAAAAGTTTTGCACAATTTAACGGCAATAAAAGAACCGTTTAGGGCAGACATTCTAATGGAAACTGTAATGCGACATAAGAAAACTCCAGTTTCACCATGTGGAGCAAACAATCGAAAACGATCATTACGTCATCGAAACTGTTCGAGTATGAATCGACTAACTCACGGAGTACAGCAAGTTGCAAGTCACAGACACCGATGCTGCCTTAAATCACGAAGCACTCACGCGTAAAGTGAGCGGAAAAAAAAACCTTTATCAATTTTCGTTTTTATCGATTTGCTTTAATACAATTTACCGAAATCACAGGGGACTTTTACCTCCATTTGCGCGAAAGCCGAAATAAACGTCGATCGTTTTCAGATACGACGCTTTGCGAGCCTTTTAAAATGATTGGCGGCGCTTACGGTCGCCTTTCGTTAATTTTCAACTATTTTTGTAAAACAATTAGGTAATTAAGGGCCTTTAACTTTTATGTGGTTAAGGTTTTTCTCGCGCTGCGCCGAGGAGAGATCATAAAGTTTATTAAGTGCTTATTATCCAGCGAGAATTCTCAGTTAACTGAATGTAACGGGTTACTGAGATGTTGGGTGTAAAAAACTATAGTGTAACTTGTTTTATTGTTGGGCTGCAGGATATTTCAAATCAGATCGAAATTAAAATAAATTATTTTAATCAAAGCCAGATAATGAACATGCTCTGCGAAATCTAACTAATTTTAACAGCGAGATTTTATTTGCATTAATTTAGAAGGTACACAATTTAATCATGTACGGCCTTAGGTGTCTACTTGATGATGAAAAGGATATGAGTAGGTTATAAAACTAGAGTAACTGTCCATCTAGCCCAATTAGCGGAAGATGTCATGAAATATTTAGGATTTAATTCATCGCAAAACGGAAAGAATTACGAGCATTTCTTCTTCTGCTTATCAATCATTTAATCATGGCCTTTTCATTGTGTTCATACTCCATTTTGTTTATAAAGAATGTTCAAAAAGTTTAACAAAGCTTAGCAATTTGATTTAATTAAAAGATAATAGAGGTGAATTATTTGACGAATAAGGTTAAGGTCACCACATAAAATAAAGATTAAATCTAGTTAGTCATCATAGACTAAAACTGCAATTTTTATCCACCTATTACAATTTTTCATGGTCTTTAATGATCCAATTCCAAGCACAATGCGCAGAAACCCGCTAACTTTGACATAACGCACGCTAATAAGGCGCACTAAAAAGCTACGTCTAATATTTTGAGAGAAGCACCAGTTTATGGGCGGTATAAGCTTAGCGCGTGCTCGCTCAGTGTGTTGGAGCACTTATAACGGCTCGCCGAGTGCGCAGGCACGCGCGCCTCCGAGAGCATCAATTACCGGGTCGTGAGCGCTCCTGCACTACAACCAATATAAATAAAAGCCGGCCAGCACACGCCACCGACCACAATTTCACAGTGGCGCAATTGTAAAATGCTAGATCGAAAAGGTCTCGGGTTCAAACTCCTTATCTTTATGTCAGATGTATTCCACATAGAAGTTTAATGTTCGCGGCTGACAGATACGCTTTCCGCGCCGCACGTGCCGTTTGAACTTTAGACAAGGTCTACCATCTGGTTTCGATTTAGATGGAAATTACTGTTACGATGGCGTACGAAATATTGATGATCCCTGATTTGTAAGTGGTTCACCTAGTGTATGGATGTCGGTCGTGTCGTGACTGCGGGTGGCGCGAAGTGGCACGCGCCCTGCGTCACGCCGGACGGCTGCGCTTGCGTCGTACAAAAACGTCCAGTGAAGCGCGCTGCCGCCTCATTCTTCTATTTTCCGCGGCGCCTCTGTCCCATTTTCCCTTTCCTAACAATGGCCTCGGTCACGCACAGCGTTGATAAAAGCCGGATTGATTCGCTTTCGCTTCCCGCCGACGATGTCGCAGCCGATGACGACATGCGCGGCCCTTGCGGTAAACCCAGACGCTGTGAAATCAGCCTAATTCTTTATTTTGGAACGGACTGCTAATTTGGCTTAGCTAAAAACATTAAGTCTCGTGTAAATCTTAATCTCCTAAATAGGACTTATCTAATATAGATCTCAAGAACATTCCATGTCCGGACCAACGTCTGCCATTTTGTTGTAGACAGATTTATACAACAGTTTGCGTTAAAGCGAGTGCCATTAATTAAGACTGTTGACGGAATCAACTTCGCTTGTTATGACCTAACCCACTTGTGTCAGAGTATAATTATTCTTTGTTAATGTAGGTTCCAACTGTGAGCGTAAAAACAGAAAGTTAAAATAAACACCTTAAAATCATATCTCAGTGATATCACATTTATTACGCCATTTAATAGGCTCAAATAAAACCTTTTTATTTCATAATCAAGAAGAAACGTTAAAGAGTGTTGGCAAATTGCCGGTCGAATCGGGAGAAAGGAAGTTTAATTTTATTATTGCAATTTGTCGGATATATACGTCAATAGTGTCGTTGGTCCTTAACGAGGTGATTAAGAAACGTGAAACAGTCTTTAATGTCGGCTTTTTGGCAATAATTAAGGTCGATAAAAGAAAAGAGGGTATATTTTAACGTCGTGTGAAATGGACCTATAGCATCTTCGTGTGCAGTCCGTCTTCATAATAATTATAATGGTAGCGAGAGTACCTAAGTGATAAAAAATTACACGGGATCTTTTGAACGACAGTGATCTCTTCAAATGTGGGAGACGTAGGTGTAAGTAGACTTCAGCCTAACCCTTCGAGAAAACAAGCGTGATCTTATGATATGATCCAGATTTTATTTGAGTTTCCTGACCAATAAAAAGCAAAAAAAAAGGCACAGCTATAAAAAAAATATAGCAAAATAAACAATAGTCAGAAAGTTTTGCAAACCGAATTAGGTAGCTCTACGCTACGACGCTACTATCATTTGCCAAAAGTCGAAAGTCCTATTTTTGAATTTATAACCATGTCAATAAAATCGTAATAGGAAAACAAAAGTAGAATATAATTCAAATACAAATAGAAATTTTCGTTACCCAACAAAGTACCTTCTATTAATAAATTCAAAGTACATAACATATTTATTCACCATCGATCCTAAACATCGGTATTCCGCATTCCATGATGTAACCGAAACGGTGTCCATTTGTCAAGAGATACTGCGGACTTCAATTGCGACTTAAACTTCACCTTTAAAGGACAATACACAAACGCCTAATCAATAACAGAACCCATCTATCTAACCTGCGAGGTTATTAGTTGCTTTTAGTGTTACCATGCATTTAAGATTGGCAGGACATGTGCGGACAATTTTAACAGACATCGTCGATAATGCGGGCGTTATTCAACGTAGCTGGAAACCAGCTATTATACAAAATAATAAAAAGACGATCTCGTTTTGTTTTTATTTATTTAGTAACGTGAACCATAAATTAGTTGACTTGATACAAAAGTGATTAAACTTAATTAGATAGGATATAGGAATCGTTTCTGGCAAAAGTAAAGCATACGAGGCCTTTTATCATTTCAGCCACACGGGTCAATCTGGTTTTCCTTCGCTTCCAGCTAAGTCGTTATGGCTTTTTTTGAGGATAGGCCTCTGAATTTTTAAATTCCCAAAATTGTTCAGCAAACTGCACATCAAAGTTGCGCTATCTTAAGCCAGTCCAAAATAAACTCCTCCTTTTGACATCCCTGTACTCGATTATCGAATTTAATGGTCACCGCTCGCGACGCAAGCGCAACCGGCGAACAATCGATCAGCGCGAGTGCGTTGCGTTATCTCGCTCGCCATTCGGAACAAACAAATTCAATTACGATTAAGAAATTAAACCAAGCTCAAAGGAACCGCCACCCGACAACTTCCGAAGACACCCGAAACAGTTCGTTGACATCCCATATCTGAATCCACCAACTACTCGTCTTTTATTCGATCGTATCAATTATCCAACTCGTCTTTGTCCAAAACCGTCTTTGAAAGTTGTCGTACATTTATTTTATCATAATATTTTCTATACATGTCTCTGTGAATGAAAAAACTCGTCTTCTTATCTCCGGACCGATCTCTGCACAGCTTACGATACCTGTACATTTATTCTCGAGTCTAACTACCCTCTGCAAGTCATCAGAGAGCTAAAGAAACGTATTTTCAGAATGTAACGGACGAAATTTAGACTCGCGTAATATACTGTTTTTTATTATGTGAAAACGCGCGGCCAATTGATGCTGACTGCTTCTGTGTTGCGTTTATTTCGCCACGATGTTCTCAAACCATAAAAAGAGCTCACGCAAATAAACGCTTTTTTTACGATTGCAGTAAGATTCAAAGTTGGTTGAGTAAGTTGATTTTTTTTAACGCTACTGTTGGATCGTAATGTCTCAAAAACTCGAGTACGTGAGAAAGGTTGCTCTACTTACTGGACCTTTGACACAATATTCGATGTGTTGAACTCTTGTTGTAATTAAAGCTTCAATTCACGTAACTCGGTACATCGTAAGCAGGCTGTATGTCGTCTGGGATGTGACCAGAGCACATTCTCACCATTAAAAACTGTATAATTTTATTCGTTGACATACGACGCGACGTCTGAACGTTTATTGCCATGACTCATCTTTATTCCTCTCTAGAATGAGTGTGGGTATAAAGTTGTAAGCATTAGCTAGCTGTTCCTCATCCATGTAACAAATTTATTTGAGCTCGTTAAAAATGCAAGTTTCATAAAAAAAACTCCAACCAGTTTACAACTTGCCATTTTCGTTTAGTATTTTCTAAATTTGACAGTGTAGCTTAGTGTTGTGCATTTAGCAAATACTAGATTAATTTAAAGCAATTAAAATAGAATATTTCAAATGAAATCGATTATCGATCTTATAAATATTAATTTCATATTTATAGCATGACTGCTTATGCAGCGGTACGAAGGTGTTATTTACGAGACGTCATCTATAAGGGGTAGTCGCACTACAAACTACTTTTCCTTCGATCGAGTTTTCTCGCGGGGACCGGTCACAACACTTAGAGGAAACTGTCGTTTTCAATCGCAGAACCGGAGCGATGATTCCCCTTATCAAATTACGGGTCTTGTCGGATAGTGAAAATTTTCCCACATTTTCTCGGTGTACATCGACGTACAGATGATATAAATCAGGGTGAAATTGCTGGTTACGCCCGCGCAGCCGCCGCTCGAGGCTACTAATGGGTGGTTATTTGTAAGTTTTCACTGGACGCCCGTTACGCGCCATCGAGCTCTTGCCTCCAACTCGACCGCTGTGACGCACGCCACCATTCTTACCCATAATCATAACACTTTCGTTTCATACTCAAAAAATTGTAAATCACGGCGAAAGAGAGATCTCCAGTTTTGAAACAGTTTTGAAAATTATTGCGAGAAAAAGTAAAAGTTTGCTACCACAGATATGTAGGAGTAGACAAATTAAAAATTAAAAATTATTGCAATAAAAAGTTCTCTATAAAACAAAATTCCTTAACAGAGTGACACAAATGTCTTAATATAACATTCTTAATTGCGGGTTGCACAATAATGTGTGACTATTCACAGTTGCTGGCGTCGTGAACAACAGCTATATCAATTAATTAATATTAGATAATGATCGGTATGCGGTATTCGGTAACAGTTGCCTGCTGCGTCCTGTCGTGAGCTTGTCTCCTTAACTATTGACTATCGAAAATCGATTAAAAGATCGCAATCTTTCATAATCGTTCCATTGTCCCTAATCTGTACAAAAAGTTAGCAGGTTGAGCAAGTCGCATTGTGTAGTTTATTCAATTATGAGATATGGGAAGTTGCATCGTAGTTTTATTTCGAAGCTTTTGAAAAAACAGAATCATTGATTCTAAAGTCACGAAAAGTGAATTTACTCAATATATTTGGTCTTTTGTTCGTTTTCAGACGTTTCCAGCCAGAAGTTTGGTGCTTATAAATTAGAATGTGCAAAATATTTTTAATTTGCAAATACGATGAAAACATTCTCTTGCATTTTGGGGTTAACACAAATGTAGGTGTTAACCCTAAAATGATACGAGTAGAAACATAATGTTCTCACTCCTGAAAGAAACATCCATTCAGAATATAAGGTCTATCTGTGCATACACTAAATCTCTTAAGGTACTGTACTCATTATGACATACATTATGTCCTCATAACCCTTAAAAATGTATGGAACAGCTGTTTTTTTTTTGCGATTTTAAGGTTGGTCCCATAGTAAAAGTTGTTTATAATGATGAGTACAATGTCCCCTTAAGAGATTTCGTGTATGAACAGACAGACCTTATATATGCCTAGTTCAATAAGCTTTATTAGATTTCCCGATGTAATGACAGCGCCGTGGAACGGGACTGGTGAGGCCATTACGCGCAGACACGACCGCCGCCGGCCACGGGCGCCGATCAACTGAGGAAGTGACGCCGCGCCTAGCTGCTCACGCGCAAATCGCGCGCAGGGGTGCAGCTTCCGACAAACGGTGCTTTTTTAATTAGTCCTTTTAAAGACTACGAAAAGATTCATTTGGTACGAAATGTATTATGTAATGGACAACTATGCAGTTGATAAACAGATTTAGAGCACCCGTATGCTTAAAATGGAAAGAAAAAACTTAGAAATTATTGATTACGTATTCGATTTTGCGTCTTATAAATTCCAATGCGTAGCTTGATATGTAGCGGAGCAAAAATACGTATCAGTATGTGTATGCAAAAAGCTAAGTTAGGCGGAAATGAGCATATCGTTAGGAATACATTAAAAGAATACTCTTAAAGGTATGTAATTATAATATCTAAAAACGTTTATTCGCAGTAACAACCTTAGTCCAAAACTTGGTCTACGCAGAGCCGTAAGGCACAAACTCAGATTTAGTATTTGAACAAAGGCACACCGCAACACGCCTGGGGCCATCGAATGTCATTCCAAGATTCAACATTAGTTTCGCATCTCGACAACCCTGAAATATTTGTAAACTTTGACCACGGATATTAATACCAAACACGGTTTGAAGAAGTTATAAACACCAGACCATATCAGTTTCGCTATATTTTCTAGTAAAACGAGCTTAATATTAAAATAAAATGTAAACTAACTAATTTTTATGGTCAATTCCGCGCTTTATAAGTGCAAAACTTTACGCCAATTTGCAAGATCGGACTCCAAGCTGTTAGCAATTTAATTTATAGAACAAACCGTGAACGTTTTTGATTGACTTAAGTAATCAATATTAGATATGAATTGCAATTTAGAGAATCGCGGTAGTAACAAAACAAACGAAACGTTTTTAACGACTATTTTTCTTGGGGAAAAGACGACATTTTCAATGAAGAAATGAAATGCTAGTTAGTAAGGGTCCCACAGAATGTCCCTTACGGTGATTTGACGGAATAGGCTCACACAAATTGAGTTTTGCACTTAAAACTTAGGTATAATCTCCTCTCAAAGCGCTAAATCTCTGTACAGACACCCGCTAAAACATTGAATGACAACAAACTATCTAAAGCATTCCGTCTTATCTCAACATGTTTATAGCTTACCCATTTACAAATATTTGAATACATATTTTGCAACACTATGGCAGTGTTCACCATGACTGTGCCACTCTATAAACTAAGACATTCCGAATACCGATACCAAATTGCTTCCAAATAGTTTCCGATCGAGATCTACGATACCATCTGGGCTTAAAGACAATCTCGACTTGAAATCGGGTATTCAATTATGTCAGCAAACACTTGTTTAGATATATTTTGTGTTGGCGGTACCTTTTTAGTCAAAACCATTCTTGGAACTATAGGAATATATTTTCAAAATTCTGAGTAAATAGCTATAACAATTTCCATTTCAGAATTTAAGTCTAGAATACTACTACCAAAAGGAATAATTATTTCATGTATTTTCAAAAGGACATAATTGAATATTTATTATTCCATCAAAGTAAACATCTGGCCAAGCAATCTGAATAGAATTTAATAAGCTGTCACGTTTTACAACCTACCTTACAAAGTATAAAGTAAATCCTTTAGAGCACAGTTCGAGTACGTTACAATTAAGTATTAGACATTTTGATAGCTTAACTTTAATGGCCGTCACAAATAATGGGCAATGATGGACAAATTCCCATTGATGAATTCCTGACTCATCTGATCGGCCCCTCATTGAATAGGACGATAGACATTGAGATGTAGCCAGTTGACGGGAGCAATAAAATTATGGCAATGAGTCGTAAGTTGGTATAGATCTGCCATATGTGTCGTTGTAAAACTCTCTCATATCGACTGGCAAACGTCCACCGTAGAACAGGGGCATTCTGATGAACGGTAGAAATAGAGCATGGCTAAGTTTGATTATTTATTACTATATCACACACACAATCCACCGTACACACATAATTGTAGTGTATTTATTGTATTTCCGACTGGTGTTACCATACACACACAATTGTAGTGTATTATATTTCGGGCTGGTGCCCGCAACTACACGTTCAAGCACGAATTTAATTTAACCAAACATGATTAAAGTACCTGTTGATGATACACACGTCACTACACGACTATTCTCCTCTATAGGTAGAGGTAAGCTATTAATACTCCTATTTTAATAATCGTAGCACTATGTCTACCAACGCAAAAATGCTAATTAGGTAGATTATAACTCATTCCTTATTCCAAGCCAAAACAAGACATAAAGTGCTTCATTTTCCTGCCCCAGTCCAATATTACTTGGGGTCGGATCCCAACATGTCTTTTTCTTCCATTTTCTCCCGTCAGCGGTCACGCTATCGTTTACTCCTTGTAAGTGATAGCATGACCGCTGTAATTTCGTTGCGTTCCTTTCATATCGTTCCTCTCAGAATCCAACCATCTTCCCTTGGTCTTCCTCTTCATTTTAAACATGAAACAATTTTCGTCTCTCAATGATTGTCGATCAAACAGTCGGACATTTATCAAGATCAGCGCGTGCGCATCGCAATGACTATTAAATGGAGTCATGCGGCTTGAATGGTTGCAGTATTGAATGTGGCTGACACTAAATACCTATGCTTCGTTGCGTCATATGCGTTTTATTGGGTGGATCGGTTATTTATTGACTAGGTTTCGTTATGGGTGTACTTGATCATTTTACAGGTCAGACTCGCAGGCTTATGAAAGGTCAGTTAATTCTTTGCTACTCATTGGAGTAGCTATTGAGCTATCACTATTGTTAGTTACCAAGTCCTCTTCTAGAGACAGACTGCCGATCTAGCCAATCGTTTAGTGGTTTCTGCGTTTTTCTTTTTATGTGGTTCTAGACAGCTTTACAAAGATCATATTTTTAATACAATGACATCTTTTTTGACTCCTTCAACACAAGAAGATACTCATACGAATTCTAAAGAAAAACGTCTTATAATATGTGATTGGACAAACAAGATAGATCATTAAAATCACAGCATCGGACAACCTTAGCTTAATTCATCTTAAAACGTTTGCTAACTTTAGAGCCTACATTTAGAATTCACTGATTCACTCTCTGATATGTCTGAAGTGATGTTTTGATACACATACTGAATAGAGCCTTGATTATTCAAGCATGATGTTTGTGAGCTCGCGATATTAGAGGTCCCAGTCTCACCCATGTCCTAAAATAGATGACCTCAAAAGATTAGGGTTTCGACGGACTTAGAGCACAAAATAGCTTGTATAGCGCGATATGACTTAGTAGTTTTGATACTTGACGGTTTTTTTTTTGAAGTTGTGAAGAAATTATATTGGGCAATCATTGATAAGTAAAACCTACCATATAAGTCTAATTTATGCTAATTCCATGTCCATTTAATTCTCAATAATTACTGCGCTTTACATTTAACGTACTTGATCAGTTCAATGTTGCATTACACAAAAATAATATAACGTAACCCCAATCGATATTCACCGTGTCGCAAATTAGGATTATGTACATACAAATCAGTTTTCGTAACGTATCAAGCGGCTTACATCCGCCGCGCGCCGTCTAGCCCGGTGGTGCATTAAACAGTGCGCGTGGGCAGATCCGTCCACATTTCTATGATGAATCGGTCGCCGGCGCCGCCATGTTACGAAAATTCGCCACAATTTGCATACAGATACGATCCTACGACGTCGCCTGAACCTCCAATACTTCATAGCATTGTTACAAGCATTATTTATCTAACGACCACCACACTGCACACTGGTCCAATGGCCCCACAATAAACATGGCAATTGACGCCTACTTATCGACGTCAGCGAATTACTACAATGTTGTAAACATAATTTACAATGCAAATAATATTAAAAATATGTGTGCTTACTGCATATTTACTCAAACACTGAATAAGTTAAGACATCGTCAACATTTCAATGCAAATTTTATACATGGTTCTTTACTCAATGTTTGTCTGCCAATGCGGGCACCGAAGCCTTTTAGGAATCTAAGGAACTCGTCCGTTTTGTATAAGCCAACTTGTATTGGCTATGATAATATTATAGCACTAGTTGGCATGTGCGAAACTTCACATTACAGACCTTATAAATACGACTTAGTACTTCCATACACATTAAATATCATTTCATCTATGGACTTTTCTCGAATACGTAAATATATTTACATTCCGCATTCTCTAATCACACTTTTTTAATAGAACCTTAGGAATGCCTGTTACCTGTAAAAAAAAACGTCTTCAAAAAGATAAAAGGAGCAGCAAGATACGAAAAACTTTATTTATAACATTACGACACAAATGAAAAATTGGAACCTGTATAATGTTACTTTTTTATCCGTTTGTCACACAACTCACATAGGTTTTTTTGTTCGAGATTTATGCAACGTAAGAATTTGATTTATCACCTTCTGGAACCCTAAAATAATTATAGCAAAACTACCACTAGACCCAATGACCTTACATTAAAACAAAGACTTAACTGCCCAACAAAGCCTCGGTCAGCTGTTTGCGAAACTTTCGGCATTAGACCGTCATGGCGTCACACAAGCAATGCGCGCGCGCATGATTGATGGCCGACACGTGGGCGGGAGACGCACGCTGAAAATGCGCGCCAAATTACACGCTATGGAATAGGGCTGCGCTTTATTGGTGTTGATTTATTAGATGAATTTTAGAGGTAAAGTTAGATAGGTGATTTTGATTGCGTGATTTTATGGTCTTTGGCATGTTTATTGACCTACGTAAAACGCTCGCATGCCCAATGCTATTTCATTTTGAAAATTCAACATTATTCAATGCTATGGAATCAGGCGTTATGCATCCATGCCTGGATGATTTTCGCGGAATTAACACTGAATATTTTGTAAATAATTTAGTCATACATTGCATTTTCACGTTGTAGAGCTGACAACGACGACGTTGGCTTTGAATTTACAAACATAAAATGTATAAACATAAAACTATGTACGAATTTTCTTTAAAATCCTTCTAATTGTCATAGAAACCTTAAATTGAGGCGTCGTGAAATTTTTTCGTTTGCATGTTTTAGGAACCAGTGAAGTTTAAGCCAGATCAGTAATTTTCAGACAGTGTTAAACGGAGACAGCCCTAAACAACAATAGCATTATTTGAAATCTGATGATGGATTTGGACACAGCAGTCTGCTGTGCTTATTAAGCTATCATTACTTCAATGTTGTTAATTCAAATCAACTATTCGTTGAAGAATCTATTATACTCGTTTTATTTCGTCACTAAAAATCTTGAACTTAACAAAAAAGACTTTAAAACTAAGATGTATTTAGTATAGTCAGTAAAATATGGCGTTCGCAATGCTTTAGTAATAAATAAAAAAGGACCTTACTTCCCGCCTGTCATTTGTAGATCTTTGGTAGTCAGTGGCCCGAAACTCTGACAACCATAGTATTACCAAGGGGTATCGTATTAACCAGTATTAACTGGGTTGTGGAGGTCAGATTTTTGTTGGGGAAAAGGCTAGGAAGTCGAAGTACTTAGCGTAGCTAAGTAATGATAAATTCTTAATAGAAAGGAAGACTAAAACTAAATCCTTACTTTACTGAACGCTAAGCGAACCGTGACTGTATCTGATGGAATATTAAACAGTCAACGTATTTACGTGTAATGTATACTGTTTCAAATTTAATAGCGCATCGCACGCGTTGTGCACGCGCCTCTAATCACCAGCGCGATTCTGCTACTACTACCTATTTTACAACTATTCTAATATTCAATGTATTTTGAACTCTATTCTGAATGGAGTAGCGTTAAGAAATGACTACTATTCCTGTAATTTCCAAATATTCAAGACATTTTCAACTCTATTCTGAAAGGAGTAAGGTATAGAAATGGATATTTTGTTGAAAATAATTATTGCAATCGTCACTGCGAGTGAAGTTCTGATTGGATGTATTAAAATTAATTTAATAAATGCAATCATTTTGTGCGAGCTATCTTAAGTTTAGACATGTTTTGAGACTTAAATTAAAGTGAAGTATTTAGTGTTTCAATAAGATTATTACACGTTTGTCTCAACTAGGTTACCCTCTCCATTTCAACCTTTGTAAGTTGCTGAATAAAAAACGTTTTAAAAAACTGGATGAAACAAAATCATCTCAAATACAAAAATATAATATTATTACCTTACCGTCACTAATAATAGTATTTCAATGTTAAAGTTATTAATCAAATGGTAGCATAAAATAAAATAATAAAACACACTGTTACCAAAGATTGCAGAATCGACCGTCTCGTCTCTAATGACCTCTCAAGACGATTCATCTTCAATTCATTTTTATTAAAACCGTATTCATTCCATTCAGTTTAGACATTTCGTGCGTAAACGATGCAACCGACGAGTATTCAATTCAATACCATTTATTTAAGGTCGATTTTGGTACATTAAACGGATATTTATACACAATACGTATCTAACGAATTGTATATAAATCGCTTAATAATATTAATCAGCATGTCATTTGATTTGTTAAGATTTATTGCTTCAGTACTGCTTGAACCTTTTTGTTTGTTACAAGTGGCTTCGTTGCATAATATTGTGTGTATCTATTTAAAAATTATGTACACTTCGTTAAGTTTTAAAGCAAATGTGAAATATTTAATAAGCCAATGATATATGATGTGCGACTTAAAGCTTGCAAAATATGACTTAACCTAACCCCGAAAATGCCGAATGTAAATAGACTTTGTTCAATAATCATTCAAAGTTTCAATAAACTCTGCTCTAAATGTCTAGACAGCTAATATTAATGCACACTCGCACAAAACAATAGCTCTCAAACTACAAATGGCTTCCCAACACCGTTACAATAATGAAAAATATAAAATAAATAATAACAACATAAATAACATCCGTGTTGTAATCCGCAGCCCGAGGCGAAGTTCTCAATTATCCGGCTTCTTCAGTTATGTGCATTAGAAGAACATATTTATGTGGAACATTTGTTGGGTCGTCTGTCCGGGGCTTAATAGCGCGTAGGCTTAATAAGAGCAATTGAATATCTTTAATATTAGTTTTGTTGGGAGTAATTATAAAGAAGATATAAAATATTGATTTTGAATGAGATAAATGGAATAAATTTAGAGCATGGCGTTTCTCAAAGACGAGAAAGAAGATCTTAAGCTAATTAATAATAGATGCAAGTTAATATATTTTAATCATCTTTTATTTGGAATTTATGGAACTTCCACCAATCCATTCCAAAATTCACTTGTATGGAGTTCAAACAAACAGCTATAACAGGCAGGAAAATTGTATTTTTTCCCTATCAAGCATACGAGGGGTAATAAACAAAATTAAATGCCATCTACGCGTCACTACAAAGAAGATCTCAAATTTTACGTAGGTAACTATGACATGAGAGTATTGAACCGTAGTATTTTTCTTGCATGAAGTGACTCAGCCTGCAAAACTACTGCATTTTAAATTCTCAAGGAAGAAAAAAAATAGACAGATCTTTCACAACATCTCTGAATTAAATTACCAACATTATGATACATAAGTGCCTGCTTTGTCGATCACTAGATCAACGGCTGCAAGCGCGACTGCTGAGCATGAGGTACTGGGTTCGATACCCAGGTCGGGCAAAGTGTTATTGGGTTTTTCCTTTAGGAATTTTTCAATAGCAGCCACGGAGTCTGTATTTGATGGCAATAGGCTCGCCATCATAAGGGACCACATGGGACTTTAACATAACTGGCGAAATATGGTGTACTTTTAGGTACACCTCTGCCGTATTCTTCGGGGATAACAGTCGTGATGTTATGTTATGTTATGTTATGTTATGTTTTATACATCACAAGAAAATCAACAAACTGAATACTCAAAGATTTAATTCAAGTAATTAGTTCTCAGATCTATATCAACGGCACTTGAATCCAAAGTCGAATATAATTAGAAACCATTAAATTATAATCATTAAATACATCGATTCGTGCATCGATATCATTTAATTCAGCATCGGTAAAGCCGTAACGTGTATTATTTTACGAGCTAACTTAGATCTCATAGATCCTCATTCTTGGCTCATAAAGTGTCATTGGCCTGCCGTCTGTAGATTGTAACTTGACACTCATTGAAATCACTGGACGCGTCAGTATCGATTTGAAATAGGTTTTATACCTATGTCGTTTCGATTGTCTTTGGTTTTCGAATGTGGGATGAGCAATATTGTTCGCGTCAGAGGTTTTAGTAAGACGATCTACTGTGTTGGTTATTTTTGGTTTCACTTTTTGTTCACCGTTCGTTTTGAATTTGTAATCTTGATAACAATCGTTCACCTCATTCGAGACTTAGCTGTCAATTATCTCAAAACAAAAAACACTTTTTTATTCGTTATCTGCAAAAATATCTTATTATTACGTTTTGCTCTTATGTTGTACATTTTTCGTCCTGAGTACCATCACAAGAAAAGATTCCAAGATCACGTAAAAAAAATCCCTAGATCTAAAATCTTCCACGGTAAATTCCTAGCAGCACAAAATCCCCGCGGTCAATATAAAGATGTGCTAATTTCGAAATAAAAAAACATGAAGGAAGTTTCAAGGAAATTGAGTGTACATTGAACGGTAGAATTACCAACCATGACTCAATTCTGACTCATGTTTCCTTGCAATATCCCTACCCTTGACATTTTATAAACATCTTTTTAGGGCACCCATCGTAATGTGCACTTACCTCCCACAAAAGTAATGGTAAAAACCGTAATGGTCGAAGCAATACAGATATAATAATAATCTCTGAATGAAATGAGTGTGTAAAAACAAAATCATTACGCATCTAGACGGTTTTGCACATGGCAGTGAGCGCAATGATTCGATTGTTGAAAAAAGTCGAAAAGGAAAGGTCGAATGTCTTCTGGCTGATATTTCCGTATTGCTGAGGACCATTTACAATTTTTTATCCATGGATTTGGGTATTGGATAGGCTCACCTGTAGAATGGTTTAGCCATCTACCTTGGCCCTAGTATTAACACCTCTTTTAGATATACTCCGACTAAAATCACACTTTGGCCGCCCTTACCGATCAAAATGAATCGGTGCCCTAAACATTTGACCCGATTAAAGAAGAAAAAAGTTTCTCAAGAGGTGATGATCTCCATGAACGTTGTGTTAGGCAACAGAAGGTGATTACTTAGGATAAGTAGCCCTGTACGAGTATATCTTCCCAGGGTCTGTGAAGTATTAACTGCTAATATGCTGCACTTATCAAAGAATTCTTAATACCCCTATAATAATATACACCTTCATCGATCTTTTATTTCCATGCTTAATTTCCATTCGAAATGTGCATAAGTAATCGTGGTAGCGACAGCATTATGGTTAATATTCGTCGGCGTTGGACATGCGTAGGCGCCGAGACAGTGCCTCGATGATGAACAACGGCTCAATTTGTTTCGTTTACACTGAGGGCTGGCTGCTGAACTTTTTGCTGCCTATCTTGAATTTTATCAAAGCTTTATGTAGTTTTACAACCCAAACTATCAAATATATGTTTTTTTTTTATGTTTTTGTAAAGATATCGGTTAAAATGCACGCTTTAAATAGTTTCTAATTCAATAAATGCTCTGAAAACCTACCATTTTATTGTAATCGAATGGACATTTTCCGTATTCTGATTTAAATTTAGTCTCCAGGACTCGAAACAAAGTTGAGCTTTAATTATTTAAACATAACATCACCTACATATCTCTGCGAGTCAGCCCTGCGCAAGCGCATCAGTATTCAAGACGAGCCGAATTTCTCCGAAGCTTTTTACGAACCGTCGATATTTCAACTAGACAGAATTTTTCTTCCCCAATCGTTGATTTATGGAGGCATTCAATACGATGTCTTCATTGAGGAGCTTCAGGCAGGTCGTGAGTGGGAGTATCTCTGATGACCCGAAAATACATTCAGGGTTGGCGATGAAGTAATAAATCAAATTTATTGTGCGTTGTCCATAATACGGTCCTTTGTGCGATCTTCAGGCGTAAATCATGGCGATCAACACACCTTGCGGACAAAGGGACAGAAGTTTTTTAAATGAAAATGTTTTTGTGTATAAAATATTTTTATGGGTTTTAGTTGGTTAAAGACGTTTTTCTCAGGACAAGTACATATAATTTCAAGTGATATAGATTAGATTCAAAAATTCACATAACACTTCTTTTCCGCCGCAGTCAGGTTAAAAAGTATTCAGTAATTTCTAAACTCAGTACCTACATATTCCCCAAGGAAAAAGGATCATTTATATTTCGATAAGTTTGTAGGACTAATATACGATCATCGGCGTAAACATCATCCACCAGATACCGCTATAACCTTAAACACATATTCTTCAACAAACAAGCATAAAATCTACCCATTCAACGTAACCGCCGCCAATTAATTATATAGTACGTATACCAGCATAATTTAGTGCACCTACATTGAAGCCTAAGCCCAGTTTATGGCATCATAGAAAGACTAAGTAGAATTCGCTTCATTAGCACGCAAGATCGTTTATTTAGGCACACTTGATTGTAAACATCGAACGGACTAGAATCAAAGACTATCGAATTTCAAGTAATGTAACTAGGAAAGAGAAATGTTTACTTAGGTTGTATTTATTGCATATTGACTGTGTGGTGTGTGTCTGAATCAGTAGTGGTTGTTGGTGAAACTTTAACAAACCAATTTCTTCTTAATTGTGATATTTAACGTTTATGTTATTGAGAACTTCGTATATTATATATAGCTGTCTGTAATTTGGCTGTGACTTACAGGCTAGTCAATTTTTTATAGCTAATTTACTATTTATGGAATTTTTGGCGGGTTTCTGGCACGAGGCTGTAGCCAGATGAGAAATACACATTATCGGACGATTTGGAGACGCTTAGACGCCTATATCCAGCTGTGGCTATTTTCGAATTGACGGTCGAGTTTTCAAAGAGTTCGCCCATATCATCAGTATCGTGCTGCTTTCACGATTTAAATCTTGCAACTAATTAAATTGCTACTATGACTGTCTACTTAGCCTTTTACTATTTATTTCCGTTTTCCCAACAAACAATGTCCAAAAACATTACCATACCGACTCCACAGGCACCGTAACCCACAACGTAATCATTTCGAACAATAGTTTGTGACAAGGAAGTGTTCTCTAAGCACCAAGCTATCGATAGTACCTAAGTGCAGTGGACAGAGGGCAGTGTCGCATGCACCGTTGTATGCCCGGTGCCCCCTTTGCATACTTTCACCACTCGCTTCCCGATACATCGATAACAAGCGTTTGGACTGCACTAGTGCACGAGTTACTAGCGAAGAGCTTTCGTTTCCGATGATAATAGACTGGATAAGGAAGTGTATCTGTTACGTAATGATCGGTATTAAATCTTAGATGTGATTGAGTTTTCTTTGATGCCTTAATTGGAAATGGTATTACAGATTTACTCCAGTTTTATTGCTGAAGTAGAACTAGAGCTATAACCTTTTATATGACAGTAGTCTTATTAACTTTTGAAATAGAAATTGTTGTTTCCCAATTCCAATACAACTTCAGCACGTTAGCAAAACCAGAAAAAAATATACAGTTACTTCGCCTTAAAATTAATTGCACACAAATTTCAAACAATTCCATTTACTCGCACAACCAACTAGCTCGATGTAAACGGATCATCAAAGCGTTTTCCGTCGGCGCAAGCGCTTGTTTCACATAAGTTATACAGAGTGGCACTCGTAGGGAGCAACACAACAAATGCCTACAGGCTGCCTTTATTTTACCTGTTTTATTGTAGGTACCTAATGTTCCTAGTTGTGGACTAGTTACCCCTACATACTGGGAAGTTAATGATGATTATTAGAACAGTGTTTTGTTTTGACCGTCGTTTATCTATGTCGGTAACTGCTAGTCTAGTTGTGGTAGTGTTTCTGTTATATATTGACTTTTAGGTACTATAAGTGAGACTAGAACACGATTTTGTCAATGTAGAAATGCTGCAATGATGACTTTCGTTAGCTTATACAAAAAGATTCCCAAAAAATCATGTTTTTGGCGGTTGCAGGTTGAAAGTAAAGCCCCAAAAACCCCTAAGCTCACAATACAATATTCATAGTTCTAAACTAACAAAGCTGAGGCCAATATAATGTTACCTACAATTTAGTAATCGCATTTAATTCAGACCAAGCACATCGATAAGAAAGCAAAAAAATACTTTTATCAAGAAGTGAATTTTAAAAAGCGTTGAGATGTAATCTGTCAGCCAGCAGCCTCACCTTACGCAATATGGCTGCCGTTTCAACATGTCACTAAAGTACCAAAATAATTCGTGTGCTGGTGTGTAAACAGTCCAATTTACGCACAAGCTGTGTTTTTTTTTTCTCAAGTTTTTAAACTTACTTTCCTTCGAACGGAGCGGTCGGCTGTGGAAAGTTTACGACGTGATTAAAATGTTGTCGGCTTCTGCGGGTGACGCGCCAGTCGCATGCACTGATTTGATAGTGAATTTGTAGATGATATAGCTTGCCGTAGAATGATCGTTGCTAGAAAGAGAGTGATTACAGAGGTAACTACTATTAGAAAAGAATGGAAAAAGAAGACCAGCGTCGACCCCAAATAAATTGGGATAAGGACAGAAATGATGCCAACATTCCATAGATTGTTTAATAAACAAGTGAAGTTATAGTGAGTACTATCCAATACTTATCTTACAGACCGGACTCCTATTGGCTGATTATCATAACATAATTAAGAGCCCAATTGTCTCGTACTGAACTAAGGTATAAAGAAGTCTTTAGGTTTCACAATAAACTTAGGGATGTCCAGCTATAATTTATCCAGTTAAATATCTTAAACTGCGAAATAAATGGCGGCATTTAACAATAAGGCTGGTCAGAGGTGCAGCGTCAAAGTTCAAGTCGCCTTTATTATTGTCGGCCTTCATTAAAAGATGGCATTTTAACTGTACCTACTACGGCAGCGTGTTTAAAACAGTATCATTTGAGATACGAGTCCATCAGGAGTACATCATCTAATTTCTCTATGGTAACACAGTGTACCTTAATTTTCGTATTTACCAAAACGGACACCTTCATTGAGGCCTGGATGTAGAATTGGCTAAAAAGGAAGCTGAAAGAGAGATGTGTGAGTCCATGGAGACCTTTGCCCGTCTGTCAGACGATAGGGATTAAATTTAAAAAAAAGAATTGTCATGCTACAATTTATTGACACAAAGTTTTGTCACTAGCTGACTTAACGAAACCAATCGAATCAATAGCCGAACATTAACAGTTTTTTAAACGATTTTCCTTAAAACAAACAGATTAATTTAATTATAAGTTGCTTTCTTATCTTACATTAACCTTTTCAGTGACACGCATTAACATTTTACTTTCTTTATTACCTTTTTATGTGCAACAAATGTGTGAAAGATAAGAGGGACTGTTGCGACACGCATTCTTTTTCCTCCTCTTCTCGTGGAGGGATGACTAAGTGTTGAAAGGATGGACAGTATCCATCTGCGGATGGTGTCGTCATATCAATTAGCAGTACGAAAGCAAATCTGTCGTAATCTGACAAATTAACCACAGACTTGTGTGACTTAACTGGATAGGCTGGCTATGGTGGATATTTTGTTCTTAAGTTTACATTTTTTAAATCTTGTTTTATTGTCAAGTTACCATTTTGTTTTGTCCAGTGCGAGACTAATAAATACTTTTTCTTTCTTTCTTTCTTTCTTTCTTTCTTTCTTTCTTTCTTTCTTTCTTTCTTTCTTTCTTTCTTTCTTTGTAGGTACAGTTAGTAATGTGGTCCCTTATAAGCTTATACTCATCTCATCGGAGTCAGATATCGTTAGCAGGTTATTCAAAATATTTACATGAAATCTGATTTTGTTTTAACAAAGTATACGATGATACATGTCATTTACACCGCTGGCAGCCTTTTTGTTTTCCGTAATAACCTAGGACTTTTCAAGTGTGAACAAAATTTATTTTTATTTTAATGAGAATGAATTGAGATAGTCATCATAATCAAGCTTATCCACTATAAAACCACAGTCATCGCACACCGCAGTCATCCAATATTTATCCATGAGTACAAAAGACATACAATTCGCTCACGCACTCATTAATACCTCAGCCCCACTAATCCTTATAAACTGGATCTGCTATAAAAATCTTGACATAATAATTATGAGACATAACGTGAACAAAGCCCCCCGCCTTGCCCCACATCGGAACCGGGTTAATGATACCGATCACTCAATGTTGAGATCTTCATACGATACACTGACTTTATGTGAATAACTCATCTGCAGTGAATTAAGTGAATAAGTAATTAAGGTGCAGTAACGTGTTACTTTATTTGGGTAATTTGGGGAATATACTGTTAAGAGGCAGCTTTTATTTTTATTTTTTTTATTTTAGGGCTGCGTTATTTATTAAACTTGAAAATATAAGCGTTCAAATTAGGTCTTTTGACCCACCTACATTTGTAAGCTTTTAAAAAGATATGAGTAATAATTACTTTCAAAGCAGAAGCAACTAATAATACTAACATCAACTTCATTAAGCTCTCATTTAGTTGAAAAGGAAACGCAACAAAAAACACACTAATTATATCCATTACATCGGTCCAGGAGTCATTTGTCTCATCTCAACTACTAACGAGCACCTCTTCAAGCCATTCGTTGATGTCTAAACTATGAATGACTTCATACTCGACATTCCTGACCAGCCAATCAGTAGTAAAATAACTCCAACCAGGATTGATGGCCACAAAAAACCCGTTCCACTCCAAAATAAATATTAATTAAAAACTGAACTATATTTTTATAGAATACATCTACTTATAACTTATTGCCAATTTATTTAACAACTTCAAATGGATTCACAAAATCGTAAATTACCAAATCAAGCTCGAAATCTGGAGCACTTTTATCAAATATTTATAATATGCCAATCATACGCATTTACGACTTTGTTCATTGATTTATTTATATTTATTGGTTTGGGTTTAGAAACTAGTCACTGTATCCGGCGTGCTAGCCTTTAAACCAAATACTGTAGGTTCTCATTATTTTCTCACTTGAAGAAGTGAGTTAAGCGTTTGAATCATAAAGCAATTGGGCTTCAACATGTAAATGTCTGGCTCTATCATGTAAATAAAAAGTGATCTGAAGTAGTTCGTTATTATTTTTCAAGACCATATTACGAAATTATTTTAATGTTCTGATATGTTTAAAGATTCTTGTGGCGTGTGCCTAGAATCACTTTGATGAACGATCGAACTCGCTTCGCCTCCTTCGTTTCGGTTACGAGTTCGTAGTAGGGTTTCACACACGCATAAAACTACGCTTTTTGTGTTTTATGATTATTGACTATCAATGTTGATCAAAGTGTCGTCAAGTTCCAAGTAGCCGCCATCATTGCCGTACTCAGAGTACCGAAAGGTAATAAAATGTCATATACTCCAATACTTCATATAAAAGACATAAAAATATCTAATATATCAATCAAATTGCGTCTTTAATAGTTTTAAGTATGTCCTTTGGATTAATAGCCGAACATCTGTTCGTTTTCATACGTAATTAATTTAAATTAGGTTTAATTATACAGTAGTTAAATTGATTTTGAAAAGGTTAGAATATTTAAAACTATTAGAAGAATAGAGTAATGCGATTTTTCAAGAGTGTCCATGTAAAATACTGGTTCTCAGCTGCATCCGGTTAGACAGGAACCCGACCCCAATATGATTGGGAAAAGACTCAGAGATGATGACATTTGATTTGAAAAGAATTAAGTAAGTAGGTAGTATAAGTATTATCTATTAGTAGTGGTAGGATTGGTTAATGAATATAAAAAGAAGTTGTAAATCTTATCAATTTTTAAACCTTATGTTTCCATCGACCTTTTAAGTTTCATTTTAATTTAACGCATTTGATATCTTGCAGCAATCACAGATAATAAAATTGAAACAGCAATTCGACGTGTGTAATTTAATCATATTTAACTGACACGAATTGTTAAACGAAACAGAAATTAATCATCACTCAATTGAACATTAATTAACAGAATACTTATCTGTTATAATTTCTCCGGTAAAAACAATCACGCTTGCATGCAACAGGCCGCCGAAATGTCTTGGTGTTGAATTTCACAATGTTTTAATTGCCGACAGAGATTTCGGCCTTTTATCAGCCGATGCCGACAGCCGATTGCCGCCGATTTTAAATTGAATTATGTGCCGTTACGATACGAACTCAGACAAATATTACACACGCACGCATGGTAACATTAAACGCAGGAAATTTTTAATTCGATTATTTTAAATAGTCAGTCGACATTCGAGAATATTAAGGCTACATTCGTGGAACTGTATGAAAGAATGCTTTAAGGTGGCTAGCTGATTGTGAAAAGATGCACCTTATGCCTAAACGTTGTCTAGAGCTATTATTGTATACCTGAATGAACAAGATGGAAGATATATACGTTTCTTAGATTCTCCAATTAAAAAAAAATTGATGTAATCGGTCGCACACTCCGGCCGGTATGCAACAACAGCGCGATGGCATTGGTTTCTTAAAATATATATTTTTCAAATTTCTTGCAAACCCTGTTTCCTCATAAGCTTATTCAGTTTAAAGAAAGTTTTTTACCTCTATTAAGAGACAGCCAAATATGATGACTGAAATTAAATGGTTTTCGAATGGTAGTCCTGCAAATGCTCTTTCCACCCAGTGAAATTATTCTCTATTCTTCAGAGACTAATTTAATGACCTGCCTATCACAAAACATACCATTTAATAAAGCGACCAAGAATTCTAATGAAATGATTAGCATAAATAAAGAACTTAACACTTAATAGTATAGATAGTTAATCAAGTAACGCGTAATAAACTCGGAATGTTCCAAATTAATTTTATTGCAGTACTCTAAAACATGATGAGCTCAAATGTATCATATTTGTGATATTTTTTTATAGCGCATCAATATTTTTACAATCAAAATAACTACTTTAGTAGGTTTATGAGCACTCTAATTTGATATAATTCATCAAACCAGATCATAAAGACGAGTAGATAATTGGTAGTTATTTTATTATTAAGACTAGTACACACTTGAGGAACTCAAATTGGTATTGGTATTCGTATTGGTAGTTTATACCAGGTCTTGCAGTATTTTCTATGCTTCAAGTACTCGTTAAACCATAGCAGCTAACATCGAGAAATGACTCAATAATTTATAGGTTGACTATAAATTATCGGTAATATGTACACTTACGTTGTCCGGTCAAATATGTGCATCCTGAATTGCTCACAACGGTGTTTTATGCTCGCAGCCTTAAATAGACATAGAAATCTTCATTCCTGAATACGACGACACCAATAAAAATAATTCCCTTCGCGCAAACCATAACTCAGTAAACACATAAGCGTCAAGTGGGCACCACGTCGCATTCATTAGCCCGCTCGGGCGTGAGCTCGTCCGCTCGGCTCTCGGCCCGAGCGAGCCCGACTGGGCGACTGCCCGAGCAGACGAAGCTTGCGCAAATGTGTACCACGGTTTATTGGCCACATGAAATATTATTAGTTTTCAATCGCGTCCGCTTGTCCGCCTGTCCGTTCGGTTGTCGCCGGATGCGTGTCTAACTATATTGATGGGACCAGTCCGCTCGCGATTATTGCGCTACGCAAATTTCACTTCGCGCATTCAACCTGATTTAATTGCACCGAATAAATCGCACCCTTTAAATCGAAAACGTTCCGTACTTCAATCAGACAGAGAGAAAAAGAGCAAAGAAAGTGCAATATAATTTATACACCCAATTAAATTAGAGTCAAAAACAACTTCGATAATGAGGCAATCAATAAGGTATGTTTTACAGTGGCGTGTTCCATTGAAGCGTTTTTCGTTAACAATGATCGTATTTAGCTCAAATTAAAGTTTCGTTAAAATTCCGCACTTTGTATATTCACGTCCGCGACAAGTATTTAATGATAAACATAAATTTGACAGAAGCCTGTTTACTGTGAGCGCGTCGCCTTAACGAGACATCTGAATCAAAGACAATGGGTGGTAACTGCCGCTTAATTGATTTGTTCCAGCGCTGCCCGGCTGGCCGGCCGCGAGGTGCCCGGGCGCACGTGCTACGGAATTATTACTCTTACGTAAACCATTAAGTATTAAAAATAAACCGGTGAATAAAATTTTATTGAGTCTGATTACTCTCGCTGTAGCCTTCAATATATTTTTGTAATTTTCTACGTGTTCTGTCATTCTTGAGGGCCGAAACGAAAGGTGTTCTTTCACAGAATGCAACTCTCGTTTTTCGCAACACATATCAATCGCTCTAAAAATGAGGCATAAGCGTTTATCACAAATTCATGTAACGATATTATCTGAGACTGATTCAATGTTTGCATAACGAGGTAGGTACCATATAATTTAGCGTAACGAACTAATATTGGGAGTTCATAAAATTTAATATAAAATCAATAACCATAAAATGGAATAACATAATATCTAATGATGATTTAATGGTTGCCGTGGCCATCATAAACCGATATGTTAAACACGGTGATCCGCGGTGCATTAGCGGGCGGTAAGTACCGAAGTACGTGCGCGGGCGCAGCGCCGCGTCTATTACGTTGTTATCTAGACTCCACGTTTTGTCATCTAGTCCAGTACTACAACGTAACGATTACTTGATGATTTTCCTCATAATACACCGACACAAATTGCGAACAGGATAATTCTAATATGAATTCCATTTGTAGCAAAAACTTGAAACTGCGTAGTTATTACGCACATTTTCATTTCCGTTACTGTGATTCTAGTTGCTCCTACCAATGGGCATGTTGATCATAACAAAATAAGAACCAATCAAAAGAACCTGCAGCTTAATCCAATCTTCAAAGCTAATTTGTAATTGTCACTGCATAAATTCAAAATCAGGTCTAGTTTAGTGCTAGACTAGAATAAATGAAGTGTTAATATAATGCTAATTATATAATGTTAGTAAAGTGAAAACGGCATGCGGCGCGGACGCAGATGTCCCTCTAACAAGAGCGAGTGTCCGAGCGGTATCTAAATTCCGCACGACCGACGTGCGCCCGCGCACCGGTGAAATCATTCCGGAGTTGCCAACTGTTTCGCAGATTTTTTTTTCTTAAAAATCTTTCTTTATTATTGTGTACTCAGTACATCATAATGAACCCGGACATAGAAATTTTTCGTCGGTTATTTAAAAAAAAATCAGCTGTTTCCTACAAAAGTAAAAAGCAATACCAACACGGTCAAAATGTGTGGAAAAGCAGTTTTTTTTTAATAACCGACCAAAAATTGTTATTAAAAAAATATTATTAGTAAGTGGTTTCCGTTTTCGCGTCGCGGTCCCTTTCACCCCATATAGACTGTTATACTAGAGCCGAATGCTAGGTGAGAGAGCGCCTTTAGGGATAAATTAATGTTCAATAAAAGTTCAGTTACCAAGTAAGAACTTCAATCAGCGTATTTAATTTAATACTAAGATTTAAAGTGTGGGTGGAGTGGAGGTAGTAATTTGTTAGTAATAGATAAGTAGCTATCATATCAGTCCATTAATTAATAACCTAACGTTTTTGTTACAGGTAATTAACGACAACCAGCTTAAAACTTGAACGCCATAAATCAACGTTCAGCAGTAATGGAGAAAAACGGAATGGTAATAACTTTATAAATGCTCTCAATGGTTGTTAACCCCTGTCCAGTTTCACCACAAGAACCAGTCTTCGAGTTCTTGTTGCTGATGCATCGATCCTCAGTAACAGTAATTAACGATACTACCCCGCGAAATCGAATTATGTCGACAAATCGATTCGGAATCATCGGTCAAATGGTGCCTTATTACGTACCTACTCGACACGATTTATAGAGTTTAGTTATCGTTTTGACAATGGAAAGTATGAGTTATTGGATATTGTAGGGTGGATATAGAGCCTTGTTACTCTAAGAATACTCTCTTGTAAAATAAAATCAAATAGTGACGTGAAAAAACTAATCAATTCGATAAACGTTCCATTATTGATTGTTATCGTACAATAATCACAACGTGTTCCAATCACTTTATGTAATTTCCTCTTGGGCGATGGTGATGCAAAACCAAAAAAAAAAGAAATCACGTCGCAACAGACGTGTGGTAGGTCTCGAGTTCATCATAAAAGAAGGGAAAGTTTCACTCCTTATTATTGAGAGTACACAGTTTTTGCACAAATTGGAGTACTGCGCCCACCCTCTGAAACACGATCGCGACCAGTTTAACTTGACCTGCCACGCCTTCTTTCAAGTTATTACTGAAAATGCACAAAGATGATGCATCGCTACAGCTCTTCATAACCTGGCCAGCGAGTAATAATGATCTTCTCGCGTGTGGTCTTCCGCGTAAGAATTTCGAATTCGATTTTACGAATACAATTACAGTACAGTCAAAAACAGCAAATTTACATGCTAATGATCTAATTTCAATCAGCAATCTCAATTAACTAAGCAAAAAATACGGCAAATGATGTGCCAATTAAAGCGGAATTCAAATTAGGTATGTTGATTATATAATTACGGCAAGATATCGATGTCGATGAAATGGTTGTTATTTTCTACAAAAAATCTCACAGCGCTCTGCGACGGAATGCAACGTCTACATGTATTTATCATAGACGTCTAGGTCTATCGTAAAACACTACAAGTGTTCGAGATTGTGACTAAATAAATGGCTACCGACATCTTCTGTACATCGGCTATACCTAATGTCAATACTAGTTTTATGACGGGGGCGCGATTTATCGATAGTCGATAAGATCATTTCTAACATTTATTACCTTTAATATATTCCGAAACTGTTGATTTCACATGAGTGCAAGTTTCTACTTAGAATTAGCATGAAACATATAAAATACAAATTCAAGGGCGCAGCACGATTAACATGGATACATTTACAGTAGCAGGCTGAAGAAAATAGACTTATAAAATCCGTGTTAAATCAACATCAAATTAACGCTAACGAAGCATTTCTAAAGGTGGGAGCGTAGTATCGATAGTTTATCGGTGCTAGTGGTGTCACATCACTCGGAATTAGTGCACGCTTGCCGGACGGACCAGATTAGTATGTAAAGCAGGTGCGAGGTTGTGCCGTGTAAGGCGTAACGGCTTGAAGGCTTTCCAGGAGACTTCCTCTGCTTAAGAGAAAGTCTTTCGACGCTTCTGTTCATTGGTGATTTAATTCAAGCATTCTGTTGCTGGTGATGTAATTGTTTTTTTTATTATAATGAGATTACGCAAGTTGAGGTTGATTTTGTACTTATGTGTAGCATGATTCAGTTTATTGATTGTAAACGTTCGGTATTAATGACGATGAAATCAGACGACAATACTGTGATTGTGATTCAAAGCACGGAAACACAATTATTAACGATTCATTTACCAGAAACTTGTCGTTTCGAATACAGAATCTCAATCGATTAATGATTTCACTCATAGCTATAACATCAAAACTACTTCCAACCAAATGACCTACAATTAACCACGAATAAAAACTCCCAAAGCTACCACATTAAATAATGTGTTACAATAAATTTGATCACCTACGGATGCCACTTTGTTTCCGTTACGCACGACGCGTTCTACGTTACACACAGATGATTATTTCGTAACAGATCTTATTGCTACTAGTTCTTTCTTAGTAGAATAGGAAGGTAGCCGGTTTTCTCTTCGTTATTAATTAAATACATTATCGAAATCGGAGCTCAATGCGGTTTCTTTGATACTTTTGATACCCATCGTAAGTATTAAGTACTATTTAGAAATTAAAGGAAATGGCAATTAGATTGATACTATGGCCACACGGCGTTTCGTCAATCAGGCTATCGAATGATGGACGGCTTCCTTGAACATTATTATCTATCTTATTAATTTAATTATTTTAACGACGGTTTCACAGAGTTACTCTTAAATTATCTAGTTGCTTTCGTTTTAATTATTTCAATTATTTCTGTAATCAAATATCACTACGGCTCTATAAATTTAAGAATCCAATAGTTGTAAATTAGGAAGACGGGATAAACACGGTTCTATTTTATATATTTTCTAATTATCATCAAATATCTAGTGACGTTGTAAATACGAGTAGCTTAACCGCGGTAGGACATCGTAAACCTGAAAATCTAACGTCTATAAGTATAAACACAAAATGTGAGTAAGAAGCTTGTACTTGATGGGTTGTAGATAAAGTACCTACATGACGTCTACTGTCTTACGAACATGAATTTATTTGAGCTTCTACAGTTAGCAGCAAATCAATAGCGGCGGGCTGCGCGTGCGCATCGGAAGCGGCGCAACCCGCCCCCGCGCCATTGTGCGCGCCTACCGCCATCTATCGGACGCGCGAGGTATTTTACGACCGTCCGCCGCGTAATGTTCAGTTAGGGACCCTTTATTACCGTGCAGATGATTTCTAATAGATACCAATTCAGTTAAGAATACCAATATTGAATTTCTCACTGTCGCTGGTAAAAGTTGTTCCTCGTTTATGCCATAAATAAAACTAATGGTACTATGTTAAGGCCTCCTCCTTTGGGAGACCACGCTCAATTACTAAACGCAAACGTTATGAAAGAACTGATTACGTCACAAGAAGTGCAGTGAAAAGACAAATAGTCGCCAACCACTAATTAAAACAAAAAACTGTTTTTACTGTACTCCAATTTGAGATACCCAAAACTTCCGAAAAATTAAGCAATGCTCATTCAATTAAGACTGAGTCGTACGTTGCACAATAAATCGAAGGCAATCTTAACAGGATTACAGAGAATTTCGAAAGCATCCGTCACAGAACCGAGCAAAGAGGCCGGTAACAAAAGTCTTCAAGTTTATTAATTAAACACGTTGCTATTTAAACGCCAAGGCGAACTCAATACTGTTTTTTACGTCCCCTTAATGAAGCCCATAAACGGATCTCTCGTACGCTCCAGAATTTGCATTGATCTTAATGTAATTGCATATAGGAAATTTCTTCGTCAGTGCACCAATTTGGATCCAACTTGTCCACTTGATTAGTTCATGGCCCATTCAGTGTTTGATTGCATCCATGTAACACGTCACTTTTGTTCAGACTTTATTTATCGGAACTTTCTATAAGTAATTGCTTACGAGAGCTACGCTAATTTTAGTAAAGTTAAACCATAATCAATGCTTCAGCGTCTTTCTAATAAACTTTGGGCTCAATGAGATATAACTCTCTCCGAATGCATTGAAATCGATATCAATATTTCATGATTATTGTTGCAAAATACAGTAGGACTGAACCGAATTAATTTCCAGTATTGTAAGCCACGTAATTCTGTTCGGCACTAGCTTATAATGGGCTCACAGCAATGAAATAAATCGTCGCGTCAACACCAATAATTTGATACACACGTGGGTAGGATCCTGAGACCGTAATACCAAAATAATGTTCTTGCACAATACAATGCACTCATTAATAAAAACTTGCAACTATCAATAATCAGAGCTAAGAAATATATAAATACGTACATATACCGAATGGATAATATTAATTATTCGTAAAAGAATTCGGAATAATAAAATCTTTGCAAGTTAAGACACACAGAGACGAAGATATAACAGCAACAAGAAAATCGTCAACATGTGCGGCGGCAGTAGGGCAAATGAATAATACGTCAATTAAAATTTATAATCATCTTCATAAATATGAAGACAGGGACCATAAAGTATGCAAAATAGTAATAAGATATAAATACTAGTTCATACTCGAAGTGACAAGGTTTACGCTGATGAAGAGGAAATAAAAACAGCATAAATTGAAGATTATCGAAATGTTGAAATCGTATTATTGTTTGTTTAACACGCTGCCCTTGTGTAACACATGCTCATCAATATAAATGTCACGTATATAAAGCATTAACACTTAACAATCGTCTGGCATATCATCCCGAGGAATCTGCCAGACATTTGAAGTGAATGCCAAGGCTCTGGCACGTGGGCTGCCCATTGTAACCGTCTGTCATTGTTAATTTGTATTGGCAATATTGGGCCACTTCTATTATTGTGTCATTATTATAAATGTTGCGGTATGAATATGAAAAGGCATTTGGCATCGTAGGTAAACTTGTTCCAGGACCTTTACGTTTTTGTGCTGCGAAATTAGTCATCTGTGACAAACCTTCCGCCTTTCAAATGTTTTTTTGTCTTCCTTTGTTGTCTTCTTGAGGCAATGGATGAAAAACAACCGTTATGTATGATATTACAAATGCCAATAAAATTGATTATCCTGAACAGGTTAACCTTCCATTGAAAAATTTGTTAATTTGTCAAAATCATTGATGTAAAGTTCATTTCCTTTATTTTCAAAAAAATATGTTTTTCAATTTTAGTTATTTGTCGTTCTGCTCAAATTATAATAATTAACTCGTAACCTTTATGACGACTACTGTGCATATAATTGAATATCTAAAATATCATGTTGACAAAAAAAAAAAAAAAAAACTCTAATGAAAATACACCCAACCTAGTGACTACTACAGCTAGTGACTAGTGCTTACTAGAAATGGAAAACCATAGGTTCTCGGTTTTCCATGTCTGGTAACCAGACTGCGGAGTTTTGAGCATTAACTAGTAAACATACACCTAATGCTTGCATAGCGGCAGCATTTAGCCTCAAGCTAAATTCACACTTCCATTAAGTATCCTAAGGAACCCATTACAAAACAGCTCCTAACCACATCCAACTCCATAATCCAAGACTTTAGACCCTGTAACTGTAAAATAATCGCCTCAAAACGATGTAATATTAAAAGCGTAGGTTGCGTAAGTACTAGAGCAGCATGAGGCATGAAGATCTTGACCCAGGGCATTATGTCCCGCAAACTGACGATTATCCCGCGTGCTTAGGAGACGCCTTCACTGTAGCGGCTTCTATGCCCATAATGACTGCCCGAGGCTGGTCTACATCTGCGTGTTATCTCAGAAGGTCGATTGCCTGTAATGTGCCTGATTAACAGGCGCCGCTGTTATGTAATGCGAGCTTGATGGCTTGACCATTGTGAAGTGTTGAGCTAATTTTCTAGAATGGTAGAATGTTTAGTGAGAAATGTTACAGGTTAACTAGAATTTGATATGAAATAAGTAAGTGTTGGTAATATTAATATATAATTTTCAAATTAATGGATTAGTCTCCGCAATCGGACTCAATTGAACAACTGCACTACATTCATCGTCGAAATCGTTTATTTTACTTCTTCCTCTACATTTAAGTACCGACCAACACCAAGCACTAAAGATGTCATCTAAAACTAAATCTGAAATGTAGCAATTCCGTTACATAAACCCTGCAATACTTAACGGTGCGCACGCGGCTTATAAATGGCCTACATAAAGCAGTGTGCACATAGTACGTACGTAGGTATGTCATAAAGCGCATACACACTGGCCTCGTTGCTCTACGATGCTCTAATGGGATGCAATTATGAGGGTCAGAACTGATAAGCTTGGATAGTGACGTGATTTGAATTCGATTGTTCAGAAATGGATCGAGGAGTAGGGAGGTACAAGAGGGGACGTTTAAAATTTAATTACTGCGGGTCCAGAATCGAACGCGTGTCCTTAAGAATCTTCTTCACTATTCTCCAGTTTTTATTTAATGTCTCAAGAGCAATTTATTTAACTTCAACCGCTACTTTAAATTCCAGTTTACTTACACACAAAAACAAACTTTATTTTAGTACTTTTAGATGGCTTCTAAGACCATCTACCTAGCCTTTTCCCCAGTAGGTTAGACTCGGCTTTCAATCTAACCTTATAGCTGAATACCAGAAATTTGCATGGAGCAACTGCCTATCTGATCTCTCTACTCGTTGTCAGACTTCCAAGCTTCTAACTACCTGTAGCGACTGTCAAAGTCGTCAAAGATCTACAAATGACAGCCGAGACCAATCGCTTCGAAGATACTTTCACGTAAAGCATATCAGTCACATCTTCCACCGTAGCCACAGAATCATCAGAAATCATCACTCGATCCAACTCTAGCATGAAGTATTAAATCTCTTGGCATCACTATTATTGAGCCATTTACATACACGCTCCACATTCAGAGCAATCTAATCCGTATGTAAAGTACCGATACATATACGTACTTGTTACATGACTTTATGAAGACTGGTTTCCCTGTTAGACGGTATCTTTTGAATCTATTGACGAGTTTTCACTGTCGATATTGAGAGCTGCTTCAAAATAAATTCTGATCTTAATAGTTCCGTTTGCGTATCTAACTTTTTGCAAGTCGGACGTTTTGCGCATCAGATATTCTACGAATAACACATTTTTTGTGACGCGACGCAAAAATAACGCGAATCAGACGTTCTGCGTCAAATTCAATGAGGAATTCAGAGTGACATATTATACCTCTTTATCGGAAATCTTATTGACGAAAAAGATAGATTAATTAAATAAAACCATGAATGGACATACAACATTTTTCGCAGATATTACGCATATACCAAAACCATTATCCCACAAAAAAATAACCAGTGCAAGGCCCCAACAATAATAATAAATGGAAATCCCTATATTTTAACCTTAAACACGATGTTAAAGAGACAACCTGCAAAAACTAGTCATTAATTTTTGACCAGATGTTCGGTAAAAACGAGTAATATCTCAATTTTGACTTGATACTGGCTATTTATCATGTGTGGGGGACTGTGATCATCTGAGCAATGCATAAATCTTACCTTGGCAAGATCTTGAACGCCGCGATATCGGCTCAAACGCAACAAATTACTGTAATCATAGTCGCATGCACACAATTTTAACCATTTCATAACTATACCAGTGTCATTACAACGCACACATGTACATATATACCATTTCTATAGCATAGCTGCTATCAATGTGTGCCATAGAATATTTCTTGTCTGTGTTTTTGTATGAATTTAAAATAGTATACACGTAGTTGATATCGTGAATGCAAACAGGTGTTATAATATAGAGTCCTTTATTTATCGTTCTATCATCTTTGAATAACACACAACGTTAAAACAATTTTTTTTTAATCTATACTAATATTATAAAGCTGAAGAGTTTGTTTGGTTGAACGCGCTAATCTCAGGAACTACTGGTTCGAATTGAAAAATTATAGGAGCTGAGCATCAAACAAAAATGTAACGCAGACGAAGTTGCGCGAGGCAGCTAATTCATCATATACTTCGTTACTTATGTCTATATTTACTAATAACCTTGTTAGGAGAACGAGCGAGCCGGTAAAGTTTTTTTTGTTTGCCCAAATTCATTCCAGTCTAGATTTATATTTTTGGTTCACACCACAATGCCGTTTTTACGCTAATATTGAGCGGAACCAATGCATTTCAGTGCATAACAAATTTGCCTGGTAGTTCTGGCCAAAATTGGATAACAATGTTGTCAGGAATTGAATGACTAAATAGATAATTTAAGAATACTATTTTCAATACCTAGGTACATTTTTTTGCTTCTCAATGTACATTTTTCACTACGAGGTGTACATTTTTCTTGCAATTACGTTTAAAAACTGAACAAGGAACTGAAGTTTGTTTATTATATAAAGTAGAAGAATTACAACGAACTGTTAGTTTTTATTAATTTTATCAATGAGTGGGTTTACGGTTGACTAATTTGTAGAACCGGTATCTTACGTATTTCTAATACAGATCCATATTAGTGAGACGAAATATAGCAACAAATAAGAACATACAACGCTGCAAACACTTTTTGACATACCAACAATTATCTTTTAAAGAAACATATTTACGCGCAGAACAGAAAAAAAAACCATATTAAACCTAAAATTATCTATAGGTACGATTTGTGGTAAATATAGTATATTTTGTTTTTATTGGAAATCCCGCTGTCATAGTTTTACTAATAAAATACGATGAAATCTGACATTTTAATAATATCAAAATGACAAGTGAATCCGTAGGTAATACCGGTTTAATATCAATAGAAAAACACACACGCACATAAAGAGTGAACTTGCTAGGGAGGAGACAGCCTTGCCCGACTTCCAGCCGATATACATCACTAGTTATAGGTTATGATGATATCACTACACTCGAGGTGATATGATGTGATATTAACATTAACATTGATGTTAGCGAATGTACTGCAAGACGACAAAATCTTATTGTCGCTTTGCCCGACATGAGAGCAAGATTATGACTTCGCTTTGTTGTAAAATGTGACATGAAAACGTCTTAGTGGATCCATATTAGTTCGTCAACAAACGATAATAGTTTATATGCTGACATTTTTTCTGGGCTAATAAAAAAGAACGAGAATTATCCGTCGAAGGAAGCAATTGGTCAACTTTGCTCAATTTTATCCACGTCTTCGACTGAAAGACAAAATTGTGAAAAGCTTACCAAGTTATCTTTTCAAAGAGTTCGATACGTCGGGATTGTTTTCGTGAAGACAGTCTCACTGACAGGATCACTTATAGCTTCGAGTTTCCCCATGCCGTCCCAATCTTGTTGTCTTCTTCCTGTGTTGGCCTTATTGATTCCTGTAGTAGGTTTACTATTTATATAAATATATAATCACTACATAGTATAAAATAAAGTCCCATCCCGCTGTCTGTCTGTCCCTATGTATGCTTAGATCTTTAAAACTACGCAACGGATTTTGATGCGGTTTTTTTTAATAGATAGAGGGATTCAAGAGGAAGGCTTATATGTATAATACATGCATATTATAGTAGAGAAAACATTAGTGTCTACATTGCACCCATGCGAAGCCGGGGAGGGTCGCTAGTCTAATATAAATAGAGTGATTCAGTGTTGAAGTATCTTCAACCTGTCCAAAATCGGGACTGCTTGACAGAACTCTATCTAAGTGTGCTGCGTATTTACGACTGTGTGTGTTTAAATTGACTTATACGACACACTTGCTTTCTTATTTACTTCATGACATTTTACCTAAACCTACCCACATAATCTGTTTCGAATTTATGAGCAATGAAGTTAAGCATTAAACGTTAGTTAAACGTAAGTTGCTCTGCAACTAAGTTAGGAAATCGGTAGTTAATAGTAATTACATGTTTATTCAAATAAGATCATCTTCGTTTGTAGTTTAATATTGAAACTTTATTATATCACAAAGTTAAGACGAACTAAGTCGTTAAAAACTTGAAATATACATCATATATTCAGTTATTATTATCATAAAAATATTAACCGTGTTAATGAGTTCACAAACCTTTGAAACCTGATTAATAATGAACATAATATTTGTATTATGAAATGTGTAAAGTTGATGATTACAAAGATGTTGTCTTAAGTCACTTTTGCAACATTTTAAGTAATTTCTAAGCACAGACATTATCTTAAATTATGAAACTGTAGCAAATCATGATAAAATCTAAATCTGTAATTTAATAGGTGTTTGAGCAATCTAGATAATTTGCATGAGCCCAGTGACATCTACTTACTTCACCTGATATATAAAATTATACCAAAACAGCTTAGTTACGCCGGTTTAATTAATTCACGCGATTATGATCTCTACCTTTATCGGAATAACATCAAAAATGGTTTATATTTTGACACTTGATCCAATCTGCATTGACATCCTGTCTGATTAAAATAATGCGGTCATTATAAGAAACGGTACGTGGTTAAGTCACAGTTTAATTTCGTAGTTATAGGTCGGAAATGAATACGCCTTTGGCAGCTGAGAAATACAGTTATTTACCACCTTTTTCTTTCCTTTTATTAATGTGTGAATATCAGCTAATTATGTTTTTTTCTATTTTGTCCCACTGCTGAGCAAAGCCACCCCCATAGTCTTCCAGTCTTCTCTCCGTGCGGTTTTCTCCGTCCGCCTCTAAGTCGTCACGCCACCGTTTTCTAAGCCTCCCTCGGCGTCGACGCCCGGCATGATATATTTGATGAAAATAGTTAGGCATACCTTAGCTACAAGCTTCCTACTCCAACAGTTTTTGAGTTTATTTCTTACCTTATTTGCCTAACGTTGGTACCGAAGTACATATTGCTACATGACATCTTGACAACACAAAAGCGCTATTATACACCTATCATTACGTCAGCTATTATATACTTACATGTATATGGTGTACCAGTAATATAAAGCGGGGTCAATCTAGCACTGAATCCCCAGCAACAATGCTAACTACTTTATTAACATAACATAGATGTTATAAGTGGAACATATGGAAGGCCACTATATATACAGGTTGTGGCATAATTAATGGATTATCCTTTACGTGCACGTAAGCGATATCATGGCTGATCAGAAAATGAAAACTTTTGTTCATCAAAAATGTCATACTTCTGCAGTAACCACCAACCACCATAAGCGGGCAACGTAAGATAGAATATTGATTTCGACCTGATTTTAAAAATAACATAAATATAACATCACGCCTGTAATCCCCGAAGGATTAGGCAAAGGTGTACCTAATAGTACACCCAAATTTCTCCAGTTAGTGTTAAGTCCCATGTAATAAAGGGCGAGCCTATTGCCATCAACCGCGCAGAATTCCAAACTCCATGGCTGATACTATGAAAATAATTAGCGAAAATATAGTACCTAGTACTTATTTGATAGTTCAACTGTTAAAGAATAATATTAAAAAAACAGACTGAGAAAATTCCTTTATTTGTGATCAAAAACAATGAGCAAGAGTGTACTTTCTCAAAATGTCTTTTTTTGTTCAGTAATTCATGATGGCGCCTGCCTATTCAATAATTACGCCACACCCTGTATTTATCAGTAGATATATGAATAGTTGAAGTAAAATGAGAAAGAATGTGGTGATCGCCGATCGTTAGCCGATTTAATATGATATAATTTTTAAGTGGACATCAGTACGGACCCTAAATGGATGTGGTTGCGTTGATTTGATAAAAAAGTTGAACTGCGCGAAATGAATGAGTACAGTCGTGTACGGAACTCTTTGTTCTACATCATCATTATTTTAGTTGGATTTTAAGAAGATTGTAGTAGGTACATGTACATATGTGATGTATGAACATGGAAGCAGTGTGCAAGGATCGTAGCGAGTGGCGTTTGTGTATGTATTTATGATTGCAGTACGATTAATAAAATAGCAAATAAGATTACTAGTAGAGCGGAGAGCTGACCAAACAGCTTCCAACTTTCGAATCCGTACTTACCCTTACACCCGTCAAAATACTTAACTTTCTATTCTAACAAATGGGCTCGCACCGAGAGAAATATAATTAAAACCTAATAGTCCAGTCTAACCTTATACGAATGACATTATCATCTCTACAGCAACATTCTACACGTACATACTAAGTATTATTAATTGAGTTATAAAACTTTAGGTTTACGAGCCGTCAAAGTGAAATTGAATAAGCTAATATGATACAGATAACACTAATATTTATAGTGGCGGTCGTTAATTGCGTAGAGTATATCCCCTTGCATATAATATAACGGTTTAATAAAATTAGAAAATTATTTTATTTCAAGTTTTATTGGTGAATAAAACAATATTTCAAACGGGCCACTTGATATCTTTCTCTGTTCATTAATCTAAAGATTTATGGCTGCCTTCCATTCCAATTAAGAGTGGAACAGTTCATCTTTGGCTTTAATTATTACGTTCAGATTTACTACCTATTGTAATTTACCTACAAGTGATTACCCCTTCTGTGATTGAAATACGATGCTCTGGGCTATATACTTCATTAATAAAAAACATAACATAACATCACGCCTCTAATCCATGAAGGGTTAGGCAGATGTGTACCTAATAGTAAACCCACATTTCGCCAGTTATGTTTAAGTCCCATGTGATATGTGCAAGCCTAGTGCCATCAACCTAGAATAGCCATGAAATCTAGACTCCGTGGCTGCTACTGATAAATTCCTGATGGAACAACCCGATAACGATTTGCCCGTGCCGAGAATCGAACCCCGGGTCCCATGCTCAGCAGTTGCGATTGCCACCGCTATACCAACGTAGCAGTCAATAAAAAAGTCATTGAATTTTTGTTATTCTTTTACGAAAATAGTTAACACCAACATGCATCTATTTAACCGACTTCAAAAAAAGGAGGAGGTTCTCAATTCGGTTGTATGTTTTTTTTTTTTTGTGTTTGTTACCTCATATCTTCGTCATTTATGAACCGATTTGAAAAATTCTTCTTTCATCTGAATGGATCTACTTCCCGATTGGTCCCATAGAAATTTCATCAAAATCGGTTCAGCAGTTTGGTTTTGAAATCAAAATAGCTGGAAAAAATGTCATCCAAGTAAAAGAAATTGCGAAATTGATACTTGACAAGGATTTGTGTGTGATACGATAACTAAAAAGGGCAAAATAAAAACTTTTTTGCAAAAAAAAACCGACTTCCAAAAAAACACAAAAAAAAGTGGAAAATAACTTTACTTTCGGAAGTCGGTGGCAAAAAAGTCAATGAAACAAACAATAGTCACCGACTTCCGAAAGTAAAGTTATTTTCCACTTTTTTGTGTTTTTTTTGGAAGTCGGTTTTTTTTTTTGCAAAAAAGTTTTTTAGCAAGTGTGTTCATGTATTCTGGTCATAATTAATTTATGTCAAAAGCAACAATTAAACGAACTTATAAAGATCGTATGAAAGCAAAAGTAAAACAAATAAAAACAGTCCATCGGTGACTGTACTTATATTTAGACTACGCTATATCATTAAAAAGTGGTAGCTGTCAAACAGGCTGACATTCTTTTTGAAATATCAATCTAAACTCGAGATTTATAAAATAAAACGACAAAACATCATACTGAAACATCATACATAGGGCTGTCACCTATTTAGACACAGTCTTATAGATTTTTTCCTATTCTAGTCCCAGTTATTTTTCCTGTGTTTTGAATGCAATTTTCATCGATTTTCTTATGGTTTACCGGTTTTATTTCAGCCAGCCATTTTTTTAACTTATTTTTCTTTATAAAATTGAATGGCCAATATTTTGCTCGTGAAAGCCCTGGTTGAAGGCGACATCGTTGCTTCGCTTTCACCGATCAGATGTGTAATTATAGTAGGCGTTAATTTTCTTGCTTCACTAATAACTCTAGCGTTTATTACGGATGGGTGTTATAATCTGTGCACTTCTCTCGAACTGTATCGTGAGTACCGTAAGTCGTAACTAGGTGCATGACAAAGTTGCGATCTAATGCATGATGGACCCTAAACATGCTGGTTTTAGTGTGCATGCCCATGAATATTTTCGCGATCAGCTTGTCTAAACCACGTCCAAGAGCTGTCAGCACTTGAACACGGGTTAGATATTCTTTATCGTGTGGTTAGTGTCTAACCTGGTGTCAGAGTTTTTATGCCGCCCAAGGGCCCTGACTTGGCTTTTACATGCCGTCGAGAAATATCTCTCAGGCATGCTGGTTTCCTCACGATGTTTTCCTTCACCGAAGCAAGTGATAATTACGAAAAATCAGAGGTGCGTGTCTTGGGTTCGAACCTGAGACCTATGACTTGGCAGTCCAACGGTCACACCACTAGACTATCACTGCTACGGGTTAGATGTACTGAATGCATTCAGTGATGAAATTCTCCATTAATGTTTTAAGTGAATAATCGTATCCACGAGTATTCCCAAAAAGTCCTACAATGAACCTCAATAAAAATAAAAATGTAAATAACAAGTTTACATAAGGTCTTATCACAGTCAAATAGATTACGAAACAATTAATAATTCCTAACTTCATAATAAGCATTAATTTTTATGTGTACATAGCCTTCCTACATGGGTGCTTGAGTAACGCAGTCATTATTTTAATTAACATACATTGGCAAGTTAGTATGTTTACCGTCCGGTCTCTGATGTTCTATAATTATATCTGTGAAATTGACCATGGATAAATTGTATTGGTTTTAGCTTGGCCTTTTACAAGACTGTTGCATTACTTAATTATAATATGGTTACTAGATATTTTTATAATGAAGTTTCTCGGCCAAAATTTAATAGGTTTACTAGTCATATGAGAGCATATGATTGAACAAAAGAACTAAGCTTCAACAATCGAAGGCGTCAGCAAAATCTGCATCCATATAGCGGAAATTAATATCCCAAAACGAATTAATAGAACTCTTTAAAACAAAACAAGCTTTTTTATCGTACAATTACCTAATTCGTTTGTTATCATCAAATGTATAAAATACAACTACAACAGTAAGCAATACTTGTATCTAATTCGTTTTAAAGCTAGTACTAATTACATTAATCCTCCAAAACAAAGCATTATTCACCGCTACACTTTACTTACAACAAATCTGCCGCACCAAAGTTCCTCTCTATGGAAATATCAGCCGGTCTCGACCGATATTTACTAAGGGGAAGTCTAATAAAGTGCAACGGGCCCCTCTAGTGCTATTGTAACTGTGATAAAGGCGTGACCACCTACGAACTAGGAATGCGTTGGCGCAATGACTTTTATATGGGACGATTTAACTGAACGACGATTTGTCGGACGTTGAAGAAGAATCATTCCAGTTTGCCGTACACATTTTTTTTTATTGTTTTATTTTATAAAAATTAATAAATATATTTAAAAAGTCTTAATCTTGAAAAAACAGATCACACGATCCATAAATAAGGTGGGTGTACCATGGAAGGCCACTCTAATAAATAAACAGTTATTATTAGTTCATATACTGGATAAATGAAACGAACGAATATTTAAGTAATACTTTGTTTTATTCCGTAAAATATAAACCACTTTTTTAAATTTCAGATTTGATCAATATTGATTAAACTTAAGTTTCATTGAACTCTTAAAAATGGCCTTGCTAGGAACAAGGCTCCTTAGAAGGCCATTATAATAAATCAGTCATTTAACACTAAAAGTTAATAAATAGCCATTAAATCTACAATAAAAAGAAGTGGTTTATATATTACGTAATAAAACAAAGTATTACTTAAATATTTGTTAGTTTCATTTATCCAGTAAATAAACGAATAATAACTATTTATTTGTTAGAGTGGCCTTCTATGGTACACCCACCTTATTTTAACGTCGCCGATTTCCGATATCAATGAAGCAAGGAACCGTACTGCCAAAATAGTGGCGCGAGCGATTCACCGCCGCGTCTGTGATTTCTAGTTCAATGGATGTTTATGTAGATAGAAGGAATTTGTCATCACATGGCAATAACTACGAAATTTTAATAATTGGCCTTCGAAGGAGCATGGCCTTCCATGGTCCACCCACCTTACTATACCATAAATAAAAAAATTACAACAAATTGTACTTATTTCCTTCATTCACTTCAAACAAATCGGAAGAAAGACTTCATTAAAAGAGTGTCGATAAAAGTTTTACTATTTTATGTTGATCAATTGTTATAAAAAACAGTTCCGTAAGAGTAACCGTCAGGTTACATTACTCATTATTATTTTATTATTAATAAAACATTCATTACTCATATTACGAAAGAAGAAAATAACTTAGTTATAAAGCATAAAATAACCGACTCTAAAAAATAAACGGAAAATCTAATTGATAACTACTTAAAATTGATGCGACACGAACGCGAAATTTGATATTTCTAACTCAGTCGATCGGTCGATGCAGTCGTTAAATGTAAATCTCGCAAAGGATTTCACCAGTCAACATTATTATGGCATTGGTATGCGTTGTACCTAGGGTATCGGTTTTCGTACAAACTTGTCGTTAGTATATTAGGATTGGTCGGATTTCGATTAAGTCGAACATCGGCAACTTTAGAAATACTGCGAAGTCCTTCTCGCAATATTTACCTGCGCAGAAAAAATTGGCGCGCTAAAAAAAGTTTTTATTTGTGTCAAATTGTTGTTGCTGGAAACTTGTGTTCGAAAAAAACTAAATGCCGTAAAAGAAAAAGAAAAAAAAAACATATTATCGTTTTTAATTCCATTCAATGGCCAAGCTTTTCTTTTTTCGAGGATAGACTGCCATTCACTTTCTTTTACTTGTTAAA
Source organism: Standfussiana lucernea (assembly GCA_964057025.1). Classification (NCBI taxonomy): domain Eukaryota; kingdom Metazoa; phylum Arthropoda; class Insecta; order Lepidoptera; family Noctuidae; genus Standfussiana; species Standfussiana lucernea. The sequence goes on from OZ059801.1 coordinate 6,847,822, forward strand.
ATAAGGTTTTAATGTTCTAACTCTTCTGATATTTATTAGCAATGAATTTTATTTAAGGTTTTGCTTTATTCATCTACCAAACAAATTAAGTCATTAGTCATAATTGTTTTGTCACAGTAGCTCGTAATAAAGAACTTTTAATAGTAATTCAACTTCGTTAGTGCACTTTTAAAATAATAATGTAGCAATAAAATGAATAATCAATGTATTCTATTTTGGTTTTATCTACTTAAATTGAATTTAATGGCCATAAAAAGTTGATTAGTGCAATAACGGGTTCGATTTATTTGCTACCGAATTCAATTACATTCAATTGAACATTAAAATAGCAAGAATCTTAATTTTGTATTGATTATGGACCTGTTTTAATTGCAGACGAATTTACTGCGCCTGTTGTTAAATATATACGTAATAAGGTGGGTGTACCATGGAAGGCCACTCTAATAAATAAACAGTTATTATTCGTTCATATACTGGATAAATGAAACGAACGAATATTTAAGTAATACTTTGTTTTATTCCGTAAAATATAAACCACTTTTTTTAAATTTCAGATTTGATCAATATTGATTAAACTTAAGTTTCATTGAACTCTTAAAAATGGCCTTGCTAGGAACAAGGCTCCTTAGAAGGCCATTATAATAAATCAGTCATTTAACACTAAAAGTTAATAAATAGCCATTAAATCTACAATAAAAAGAAGTGGTTTATATATTACGTAATAAAACAAAGTATTACTTAAATATTTGTTAGTTTCATTTATCCAGTAAATAAACGAATAATAACTATTTATTTGTTAGAGTGGCCTTCTATGGTACACCCACCTTATTTTAACGTCGCCAATTTCCGATATCAATGAAGCAAGGGACCGTACTGCCAAAATAGTGGCGCGAGCGATTCACCGCCGCGTCTGTGATTTCTAGTTCGATGGATGTTTATGTAGATAGAGGGAATTTGTCATCACATGGCAATAACTACGATAATTGGCCTTCGAAGGAGCATGGCCTTCCATGGTCCACCCACCTTATATTTAGTTTAAACGGCTCTTAGTATAATTTGCAAGACTTTGCATTAACATAGTTTAAGTGACGCGAAATAATCATTTTATCCTTGTCATAAACGTAAATATCTGTCGTTAGAGTCAAAGAAGAGTTAGAGTTGTTCGGGCGGGATAAATAGTTTATATTAGAGGTGCGCTTCTCTATGGTCCCGTGGAGTGCAATCAAAACTCGATACATCATTTTAATACTGGGCATGTCACCGCAAATTCGAAATTGGAATGCAAATGAAATGCAGGCTGGATACAAAGTACGATGTAATGGCGGCCGATAAATTATAAGACAGGCGAGTTTTGTTATCGGCGCGCGTCCCTCTATGGAATTTCGTCGAGATTATACGCTGAATACGTAATGTAAATACATTATTCTAGGTGGTTTGCAAAATTCTGTGCTGAGGGACTCAAGGTGGTAATAGTGTAAATATTATGATATTGCTTAACATTTTCAAAAAGTTAACTAAATCTTGATGGTAGAAAAAATTTACTCAAAACACACAAAAACCTTTTTCTTCATGTGCTAACCAAACCAATTGCACCAAAAATAAAAAAATACTAGAGAAGGTGGTATTATTTTTAGAATCATCATCCAGAGCCTGAATTTACCTAATGATGGGTATATAGAGGCCTCTCTTTTCATGTGTCAATCTCGGTAGAATTAGAGAGGTTAAAACAGCTAAGGTTAAAAAGCGTATTTCACACAGATATACTGTATTTATTATATCTGTGGTATTTCAATTTAAAATTAATTACTTTATAACAAAAAATATTCAACCACATCTAATAAACTTCTAAACTTCAGATTCAATCACTTACACCGAGCATCGAGCATCATTGTGAAACGCAACTCGTTTCCTCGGCGTGAAACTAAATGTTGCAATTCGGCGCGTGCGCATACGTTTAACGAGACGTGTTTAATTACCCGGCTTCGCTACCGATGCATACCAATTACACCGCGCAGTTTATTAATTTGTAGCTACCATACAATATTAATGCGGCTTTTAGAACCATGTTGGTGATATTTTCTTGGGGATTACGCGGAATGGACAAGGTAAATTTCCTTCGTAGATGTGATTTTCTGATTTGATAATAATTAGGTACACAGTAAGCTTTAGTTTACACCTTCATAATAAACTCCTTTAAATTTTCGATTCAAAATTCGCATCATTGAATGAAATAATTTGACTAAACCCTGGACTAGTCTACCTACCATGCTCTACCTATGGTCTATATTTTACCTACGCATAACCTTTTCACAAAGCCTTGTTGGTCCTGGCTGACAATTGTAGATCTTTGACAGTCGTTACAGGTAGTCAGTGTCCCGAAATCTGACAACGAGTTTTTCCAAGGGCTATCGTATTACCCAGTACTAACTTGGTAATGGAGGTCAGACAGGCAGTCGCTCCATGTAAAATACTGGTATTCAGCTGCATCTAGCTAGACTGGAAGCCGACCCCAACATAGTTGGGAAAAGGCTAGGCAGATGGTGAACCTATTCAGGAAGCATTTACACCAAGCTTATTTCGTACAGTATTCAGAAGAACTTACAAATCACCCAGAGGTACCACTGAACTGAACATACTTTGAAAAACCACTTGGACTTTATTAGCCATCGACCAAAGCCTATTTAACTCTAAATACTTTGAGTTTTGAGCTTGAGAGATTCAACAGTCAACAGCCTTAAGAGAATTCAGTAAACCCAACTGAATTACAAAATCCTTAGCTATAAAGGATTACATATCGCCAGACGTCCCAGTGTCCAATTTACATTTACATTGCATTTCTGGTCAAACGCCTCACCCAGACTGCGCGAAATTATGCTCGAATTAAACCAAACAGTTTTTAATTTAAAAAAAATGTAGGAAAAGAGCTAGACAACGTGAACTTATCTTTTAATTATGGCATTTGAATGAGCATGATTCACTTAATTTTATAGCTCTGTTGTAGATCTTTTTTATTACACGGAGGATATTAATATGTCTCAAGTTGTTTAAGCGTTAAAAATGTTTCGCAAAGTCCATTTATTAGTTGTGCAAAACCGCGTTTGAGTGACGCATGCAAATATCTTAGACAAGTCTAAACACTTACTTGACAACTGAGGCTTTACTCAACTTGAAACTTGTTAAGTTCTTAGACTCATTTTTAATACCAATGTTGGTCTTAAATTATTCGGATAATTAAGTCTTAAAAAAATAATACCGAGGAGCTCATGTCGACACAAAATATATGACTCAATTCCTTAATAATTACTCTGATAAAATACTCATTAAATTAACTAGAAATGATATTGAAATTTGGAGCGCACCTTAACGGTCCAGTCATCAGGATGTCACGAAAAAGGTCCTCCAACGTTATCTACTGATACTTCGCAGAATCGGCGTCAATATATTTAATTGCGGACGCCGCTCACATAACTAATCACCGCTAAATAAGTTGTATGTAGGCGAGTGCAGGCGAGGTGCAGGTTGACAGAAAAAAAGTCCCGATTTCCGGCGGTTCCCACGGCGCGCGTCGCTCTACGCCCCGGTTCCCACATGTAATCGCAACTTTTATAAACGACATTATCGTCATAAGTGCGCATGCGTGGCAAATCAATCCGCCATTGGCCAGAATCGACCGCGAGGTGTATTAAATGCCCACTCTAAAATACGTTGCATTCCGTTGTGATTGGTCCATAAACGCAATTCGATAATAGATTAGATAATTATTTCGCGTGGCAACTCGAACATCGGCCGGTGCGTTGAATGCTTAATTTTCAAATTGTGATTCCATTTACGCAGTTTATTGGCTTGCGATTACAACAATTTGATACTTACAATGTACTAGGTCTGCGCCAGTGTGCCCACGAACACATTATCGTGTCACGCACAGGTCAAGACATGGCCTTTGTCAATAAATTACAGCTATCATTGAATATGCTAAAGAAAGACACCTATATTTACGACTGCGTTCCATCACGATCTTAATAAATGGCATATCGACGACGGCGTCTAGTTAAGAGACATTAATGCTAAATAAATTCGCGCAGCCAACAAACTAGTTGTCATCTAAAAGATAATATTCAATGAAGAAGCTTTAAATAGCATGACCTAATATAGTGTAAGTAATGTGCGCTTAACAGGAGGATTTAGTACAGGCAGCTTTGGTTTTGCAACGATCAACCGCATAATACGAGACATGATACCTCCGCGGACATAATCGATCCATCTGAGCGGGTGTTTAGTGCTGACTCTAAGCTACATATATCGCCCAGCAATTTCATATCTCGCCATAAGGCGATCGGCGCGACGCGTTTCCTAAAATAGTGATGTGAAATAAATCAAAGATCGTGGTTGTCGATACGATCCGTCTAAAAAAGCGGGCGGTGCGTGTGAATCTGCTGCGACCGCGATCGTATGAGAATATCATACGGAATGTCGACCATTGACTACATGACTTATGTGATTTCCACTACTAATTTTAGTAAATATGTTGCCAGTGCACCCATTAACAATATTTTTATCTGCAGTATCAGTAATGAACAAGTCCTTATCTTTATTTAGTTAGCTCAAGTTGAGTTAAAAAATCTTGACTTTATGCTCATATTTGTGCAGCAAGACATACAAGTGCAGGTTTACTGATATTTATTAACAAATTGCTTACTTCATCTGTTGCAGTCACACGAATATTTTCCCCCTTTTTTGCAAGACGATAGTCAGCGATTTATTACTTATTTCATCGCAGCATTGCGAAGGACCGGCTTCGTGACTACGCAGTGTTGCGACCTATGGAAGCCGTCAACTTTTTTTATTAATCATTCTATCGATACGCGGTAGCAATAGTGGTGGTGCAATCTCCGCTCTAGACCTATTGTTGTATGACTCACGCTTTTTTTGGACAATATTCTCTTGAAATATTCTTTGGATTGTTGTTGTGAAATTAACGTACTTTGTTCGCGTGTTTCCTCGTCAATCATAATCGAAAATGAAAGGATAAAATATGAAAAAAGTGTCATTATTTTCGGACACATTGGTGGTGCAGCCAAGCGTTAAAAATGAAATGTGCTTTTAATGCAATTACGCTTTTATCGAATTGTTACATAAAGTGCACTTTCAAATATATCAGTAATGCGATCAACATGATTCGTGTGGTAGGTAAAGTTAACGAGCCGTCACGAATGAGCGCAGCATCGTATGTTACGGGCTGCCGGCTGGCGGCCATGCGAGACCACTGCCATTGGCTGCCACTGAGTAAACACTATTGTATTTTACCTACCTATGTGCACTATGTACATACTAAATTAATCGCCGTGATTGATCGAAGTGCGCGCCTCGTATCACGCCTCATTATGCGCAATAAATTATAATAATTTATCGATAAATATTAACATTAATATGTTTAGCTAATAAGTCGGTTTAAATTTTAATATAAATTATTCAAATATTTAAGTGCATAGACTTTGGCAAAGTTATTTTATAATTTCGATTGTGAACGGAACTAAATAGGTACCTACCTAGAAATAGATTAACACGAATTCAACATCTCATTCCACATTCACACCTCGCCGTAACATGATACCTACATTACATGGACTGTATAAAACAAATTTATCGCTACTATACTTTATCGTAGACGTTCGGAATTCCAAATACACAACGCATAGTAAAACGAATCGTGATAATTTATTATAATTTTGCATAAGAAACGAGGTGGGACGAACTACGAAACGCATGGAATAACACAAACTTACAAAAGTGGTCAGTCGGTGTGCGCCGGAGTCGGGGCAACGAATAAGCGATTCAAATGCTAATATATCACAGCGTCGGCGCGGCATGATGTTTCTCATTGGCCACGCTATTTACATTAACATACATAACGACGCTGGCCCCGCCCACCGGCGCGCGCGTCACGCCGCCCGAACATCGTTAATTACTGGTAATTAGTAGGTCGTGACTGCGCGGAGATGAGCGCGCTAAACTACTATAAGCGCTACATACGAAACGTGCAACTGTGCTTAAACGGACCACTAACATCGACAGCACGAGTTAACGCTTCCGAAATGTGTATACAGGGCGTTGAAGTTTGAAGCGAAATGTTTTGCATTGGATTTGTAATTACGAGTTTATTAGTCTCTTTTCGCGAGCCTTTGACGCCAAAGCTTAAACTAGATGTTGAGTTATATCCCTGAAAACGTACCTATAGATGAAACGGAAAACAAAAGTGGATCCTAAACTTATTACCTCCTCATTTCAGGGTCCTCTATTCGCCAATATTAGCACTGCTACGTCCTTTTATACTCACCAAAATCCTGAAAGCTGCACACTACTTAACCTTAGCTTTTTTCGCTTCTTCTCCTCTACTCCTGATCATTCCATACTCACGGTTCTCACCCAATCGATTAATATTGACCGTCAACATAACGCAATTATTCACCTAATCCTTGCATAAAAGGGGCACGTCTGCGCCTGCGCCACAAATCATAAGTATGGAACCGAGGGCTCACGACCGCGCCGTATATGGCCGCCCTGACGTCTATGCCCGACCCTTGTTCAAAGGATTTATGTCGGCTCCTTTTGGTGCAAATTAGCCCGTGTCGAGTACAGGCGTGAGCGAACAAATTTGTAGCAGCACTAGATGTTTTGCTTTTACTTTTTATGTTAATGGCAGATAAAATTGTATTGGGTTAACCCTAAAGCAACGGAATGCACGGTGCAAGCTGAAACCATACTCTCACTTAGCATAGTACTGTAGATAAGTTAACATTGTTTTGCCGACACGATCTATAATAGAAGGCAGTAAGTTAGCCAGATAGCTGACTATCTCCAACTATCTGTCCACTCTATCAGTGTCAATATGATCTACTTGCGTTCGTGGTTGACCAACCAAAACGACAGCGCTCGTCGCCATATAAAAGCAAAGAGTACCGAAAAGCAAGCGGCATTGAGACAAAAACGATTATAGATCAGGGTACGGAGTAATGACAACATAATGTGGTCGAACATGTAAATGTATCGACGACGCGGCGCAGCGTGTCGGCGCGGGCGCACGCCAACAATGCGCGTGACGCACGTGGGTGATGGCGCGCGCCGATCTATCTTCAATGAAGTTGTCCAATTTATTGCTGCACGATTATCGGTGGATAATATTTTTGTTATAACACTATCTGTTATAACACTACGTGGGCAGAAGCATGAAATAGCGAAAGGAAAGCACTTTAATACCGTTTTACTCGTATCTTTCATGTCAATTCGTGCCTTCGATTTCACTTTTACACGAAGTGAGAGCCATTGTTGAGGATACACAAGATTGGGCAAAAACTAGACAGACATATCTGGGGCAAGGTTCGGTAATAAGCATAAAGTGTTTCACTCATCATCACACACTTGCTCATGCTCAATTTTTGGACATGTCGAGCAGCTTGTTACGTGGTTGTCACTTGTGATTCTAGCCAGCCGATCGCATTCGCAACTCTTCCATAAGCAACTGGTTCGAGCGCAATATATTGGCTTTATAAAGGCGTATTAATAATTAACAAAAAACTTGGTGGTTTCGGTAGCAAGTGCTCTAGTTACCGATGTCGCAAGTAAGTGGGCGTGAGTCGAAGGCGAGCGTAGGAGCTGACATCGATCAGCCGGCCACCCCCGCCCTCCCCCGCCGCACCGCAAGCGTTTCGCAATGTGTATACAAGTTTTAGCATACCGGTGCTCGGAGGATATTGCTGATAGGGGCAAAGTTGATCAATAAAATGTGATTCGTTGTTGTGTGCCTATTGCCTCATCATGACGTTATTGAGGCGTAGAGACAAAGATCCGGGACGGGTCTATTAATAGGCAGGTTTAGTTCTAGTATCCAAAGCATTGACATAGATGAAGGCTAACATGTGTGTCGTCATGTTGTTCCAGGTCGGTGGCGCACGAGCCCGATGAGCGCGTGCGCGGCGGCCGCCATGCGCGAGAAGCACGCGGCGCCGCGTCGCCTGGCGTCCCCGCCCGCCTCCCCTCCCGGCCGCCTGCCCAGCCCGCTCAGCAGCCCGCGCGCCGACGAGCCCCTGGACCTGCGCGTCACGCACAAGCGCCCGCCACGCCTGGAGGACGAAAACTGCAACCTCATAACACAGTCACCGCCACCTCACCCCACACACCCTACGCATCCAGCTCACCCCGCGCACCCGGCACTCCTGCAATTCTGTCGACGACTACCGCTGGCTCTGCCGGCATCCTTCGGTCGCTATCCTTTTCTCCCCGCGGCGGCAGCCACCCTGCTCGCCCCCGGAGCCCCGCGAGCGCCGCCAGTGCCTCAGAACCCCGGCGCCCCTCGGGCACGAGACCGGTATACATGCTCGTACTGCGGGAAAGCATTTCCCCGCAGCGCCAACCTAACTCGACATTTAAGAACGCACACGGGAGAGCAACCCTACCGCTGCAAATACTGCGAGCGCTCCTTCTCGATATCGTCCAACTTGCAGCGGCATGTGAGGAACATTCATAACAAAGAGAGGCCGTTCCGGTGTCGTCACTGCGACCGCTGCTTCGGCCAGCAAACGAATCTCGATAGGCATCTCAAGAAGCACGAGGCGGAGAACGGCGACGACAGTCGTCGGCGGTCTCCGGACGAGACGTACTTCGAGGAGATCAGATCGTTCATGGGGCGCGTGGCGCCGGGCCGGCGCGCCGCCGCCGCCAGCCCCGCCGACCAGACCTGATAGTGACCCATGCTGAGTGCTGACCAAACACACACCTACAATAATCTGGTCGATGCATCCAAATGACTCTTGTGTACTTGTAGAACCTTTACTGAGTGTGAATATTTTGATCAAACTGTTTAATGAATAAGCGCCAACTCTAGTTTTGCATCAGTTTAATTAACTATGACAATATGAAATTGCGAGGCAATAATAACATTGAAAATGTTTCAAAACGTCAAGCCACAAGCACCAGGTATTGTAAACTTAAGGGAACACTACATACAATGTAATCATACTGATCACGCATCATCAATTTTGTAAATACCCATTATTGTTACCGCGTTAGCACGTTGAATTGGCGCAAACGAGTGAAAGTAAATGTACTTGCCACCAAGTCGGCTATTAGGATATGTATGTATTATAAATAAAGTGATATTGAATCTCGTGTACTTAATGTAAATATTAAGCTATTGTAGTGTAATATGTAGCTAGGACGCGAACCGAATTTTCTCTACCGATAGTTATACGAAAAATATATAGTACGTATGTATTCCTTGTCGAAAAGACATAATAGACAATTAATGTTAAGTGTTCCGAGAGTGTTCGCTATTATAGATTACGTTATATCGATATATTGTATGGATGTAAGTAGTTTCTTTGTATTTTTTTTTTTGTAAATTTCTCTTTATTCGATGTAAAATAATTAGTATTATTAGTCTGAGAGGAAACGCCGGTTACCAATAAAAATATAACTTGTTGCTTATTAAATATTTTTTATGAAATGTTAGAAAAGTTGTTTTAAAAATTAATTATCTTACTGTCGAAATTATATATGTATATAATGTATACTGAATGTTGCGTAAATTATTGTCGTTTTGGGCACCATCACGGGAGGATATGTTGCTGTGTTCAAACTGCCCTAATTGTTAAGTTTCAGAATATTACGCAAATTACATATGTTTTATGATTATCATTATATTGAGATTTTTAAATTAGAACTTATACAGATATTAGAAATTATTTCAGGACTCTGTTAAAACATTGTACGTATTCCAAAATTATGACTAAATTAATATAATTACAAATCTGTGATTTAATTTATTACTGGACAGCAATAATAAATGAAGAAATATTTTTATCAGTTAAAGAAATCTCTCAAAGAACTAATCTAAACGTTCCTGTAAGTATAGATAGATCTCTATGATTGTTGCGAGTGTAAAGTTGATATATATTTTATATACTAGAGATAACTATACCTAATTTCCTCTATATCAAAGTACACAAACACAAAAAAAATCCCTGTACAAAGAAGCCATAGACACAGTTCAATACTGAAGATGTTGGGTCATGGACGTATCCACTTCTATTCCTTACAGTTAACCAGGAAACATCAAAAAATAATAATATTCCATGACCCTCCATCTCACTTCACTGGGTCTACCGCAATTCTCAAGGCTTGCTAAACCCATCGCCATACTTCAGCGACAATTCGAAGCGATACTATGTGAAAAGATACTCAAAATATCGCATGGTAGCAGTACTCTGACTCCTTTGACACAAAAGCATGTTGCTTTGGTAAATTAAAATCTAAATGAGAATCTCGCATTGCATCGCAATGAATCGCTCATCTATGGTTATAAGCAATCCCTTAACATCTCCCCCGTAGTCATCGTTACCTAATGTATGAATGTTTTATAGTATACTCGTACCAAATCCTGTTTGATTCACATAAGAGATGCTATTTAACTTATCGCTAGGATGTATAATGTATAGAGATTATTACCTTATCGTTTTGTACTTTTGATACCTATTAGTCGTTCAAAGGTCACCGATTACCTTTTCAAAATGAATAAATAACAATAAATCTTTTATTCTTGTATTTTTATTTTTGTTGACACAGTGGTACTACCCCTGAATTCGAAGCTATTAACTTTTCGCTTGGAGAAAAACTAAAGCCCATCAATGCAAACAGAAAACTCAATTATTACCATCTTTCTAACTAACATATGGCACAATAATCAAAGACTACATGAAAAGACCTTTGCTTAGATGTGGGACAGCTACCTAATGGATTTTTATTCTGACCCATATTTTAGGCCACTTTTATACTACACGTCATTTGACTACATTCATAATCCGGAAGATTTAGTGACAATTATGCTGTGTAAATCAAACTGTCAGCGGTTTGATTCACTTGACAGGAAAATTCCGTGTAGTGTGCACACTGCCTAAGTTTGATTCTACAGAGCTTATGATAATTATTAGAAAAAACACTTAAGCCCACCTAGGAATCCCTCTAGACACCTCACAAAAGATGATAGATCCTATTCATAGTCTGCAACCGCATTCTTAGCTTATCACTGTTAAAAGAAACAGGTTTGTAAGACATAGGTACATACCTATGTTAATGAATTACAAAGGTGGTACGCAATTGACCGGTAACCCGTCATTAGTAACGTAGTCTTTAAACCTGCACCCGTTATTGTAACTAGCAGCCGAAGACTTCGGAGTAATTGATGGTAAATTTAGTTTCAAAGAACTAAAAGGGTAAAGAAAATTATGATTTATGGCAGATGTGCACTGGGTTTCTGTATTCAGAATTTGATGTTGACAATTTCGCGGGCTTCTTTGATTGAATCACCTTTACAAATGCCAAATTACAGTTGGAAAAGTTGTTAATTTCAAATTTTCAATTCAGGAACCGGGAGATGACATGGTCATTAAAAGTAGACCCTTGGTTGAATTAAACCGCGTATCACAATGATCTTTACGCTTCTGGGTCCACAGCAACAAAAACTGTTACACAAAAAACATTATTAGGCATGCTCCAACAAAAAAACTGTACAAAAAGCACCAAATACGATTAAAGTCGAGCGCCATCTTGGAATCGAAGGGAACCCGGAGGCTAGCTGCGCCGGCGCTGCCTCACGAACGCCGTTTACGATATGATTATGCTTTATTGCCATTAATTTGCGACAAACGAAACCGCCCAACACCATCTAGACCGCCATGTTGGCAAACTATTATATTTATTGATCTAATCAGAACAACTGAATGCCACGTAAGATCACAGATACCTGTACAAATAAAAAATGGTTTTATCATAGTACTCAGATTAACAGTCCGCTTCTATACTAAATTCCAAAATCATTACTTTATTAGAGCGAAGCTCTAAACTAGACTAATACAGGACGATTGGCTACAACCACCTTAACTAAAATAATTACCAGCTTAATGAATAAGACGTTATCTATATGTAGAATCTTGTTTTCGTCTGTCGATATCGAAATACGGCAGCATTAGAAAGGTATAACGTATTTGGAGGACATAAGCCTGTAATCCATAGTTTTTTAATCAGTCAATCGATAGCAAAAGTTGTGCTAAGTTTTTATGCTGTATGTGACTAGGTGATCTAATAGATACAGAAAGTGGCCGAAGTAGATATGCTATAAGTATAGTATATTGTGGGCACGGGAGTCGGACAAGAACGGTATCACTAAGGAGCTGGTCCAATTGAGAAAAGTTTTCAGGGTTTTTAGCAAAGAATTTGGCTTTTGTGTGATTGTTTTTGAAGATTTATATCTCGATGTTGAAGTAGATAAATTCACAGCCAGCTAGATGGATACGAAAGCCATAAAAAATGCGATGGTGTAATTACTGTAATTAAAGTCGGTGACCATTTGTCTTCATTCTTTTAAAATCTCATATTTAAGAGTCACACAACACAGACCTCACTTCATTATAAAGAATCAAAAGACCTCTGTAGTAATAATAAATTCCTCATTCATAACAGCATCACAGCTCCAAATTGACACAACATCCTGTTTCTAGCACCCATTACGCTGTTCTCTCATGCCCTGCACCACACCGTCGCGCGCCTGAGCAGGGTGGGGCAGGTTGCACAACGATGGCACGGCGCGCGGCGCGAGCGCACGCGGGCGCCTTGTTAGCGGCGCGTGCGCCTGCGCGCCTGCCACCGTTGCGTTGCATTATTTATTGCTTATTGAAAAACTACCGATAGCTTTACCTACCCACTTTTGTGGTCGCTTTTCGTTTTTGTTAATTATTTTTGTTTGCTGGCTGGCTGTGATGCAAATTGGGAATGCAATTATTGTTGGTGTTAGGAAATGTTGGGTTGTACACGTTTTCTTTATAGTCTATTAAAGTTCGATCAATTATATTCGATTTATGTGAAGCCTTCAGGCACTGGCCTGATATGATTGAACGTTGTCAACAAGCCAGGTGTAAGCAATACTCACTCATATAGCTTTTATTGAAAAAAATACTCTTTGCCTAAGACTAAAATAAGTAAAATAAGTGCAATAAACAAAATCAGACATGGACTATTTTTAATCAACTCTTTGTTACATTCATCATTTACTAAGAAATGCAATTTCACAATACGAAAAGCGATCAGAACACAAGAACGATTCAAATCGAAACACCAAGCCCAGCTACCATTTAATCTTAATGTTATTATAAACTAATATTTACGAGTCATACATATGATATCGAGGCAGTTCATTACATACTTTATTTGAATTGGAAACAATATTCTCAACAGTTTGGTTTTACTCGAAAATTGGCTATAAACGGAACGTTTATTATTTCTCGTTGGAAACATGTGACAAGTCAACAGCGTCATAATTATTCGGTTTCTGTTGGGATAATACTAATAATTAGTAATTTTCATAGTATTATGTTTCAATAACGGTACTATTTTGGGCTTGGCTTTTATGTAGAGTAAATGCCACTAGTAGTCACCACGTAGTCCTCAAAAGGTGTTTGAAAATCAGTTTGCTTGAAAATGCAGGAATACTAAAACTTGAAATTTCACTTAATGAATAGGCAAGTTTAGTCATAATCGTATGTATTCTTTTGATCGCAGTTTCAGAGTCCAGGAAACCTAGCCGCCTGGTGTAACATTGAAACAGCGTAGTACAAAATTTAAAAAAAAAAAAAACATTATCTGTTGTTATGATGTGACAATAATAGATAACTTTACTACAGGGAGTAGTAATTATGAAATTTGAAAATCCTTTTCTGTTATTAATTACTTACTACACTTAGTTCTATTGTAATATATGCTTCTTGCTATATTTAACATCTCAATGTATTTAAAAGAACCTAAACTGGTTTAGATAACGATCTAAGCCCAACCAAAAATATCTTTGAACACAGATGATCAATAAAAAAGTTACACAAACTAAAACTGCGGTTTACTATTACCAAAAAGATCAGTTAAGGTCATCTAGACGTTCTTGTAAAAGTACAATTAGCGAAGATAACATTTGACCATTGAAATCAACCTGCTTGTGGCTAGTTGCGTGATTTTTGAGAGTGTACACTAAGGTGACATGACAACTGCGATGTAGAAATATGGAAGCGGCTTTATCGATCAGCAATAAAACCACTCAAGTTGATATTATAAAATATGGTTTCATATTCTCTTAAAAAGGAGATAATCTTAATGCATATAGATTGTTTTAAAGTAATGTGCTTTCAATTCTGAACTTGAACCATAATAAGTCCAATCACTGCTGTCATTTTACAGCATTCAATTAATAATTTTAATTTTAACTGCTACGTGTTTCTCCTTACCATTCCGTTTAGTCTCTTTTTTTTGCATAAATACGGTAAAGTCCTGTCTAACCGGTCAGTATTACAGGCGTGATGTTTTATTATGTGTCAAATAAAAAAAAATTGGGAAAAAAATCCGCATCGATTATGAAGCCACGCTCAATGTCGCTTACACAACAGTCGCTGTCGTATCTAGTTGCTACAAGTGTTTGTGAGTGCAGGTGACCGATCCATCACCGGCTCGCCGAGACGTGGACGTGGCTAATTAACGGAAAGCAAGGTCAGCTGATGAAACAGGCCTAAGCACCCACTCTAGTTTGTCACGAAAAATTACATTGCGCAAGAGACGTTTCTCTTGCGCGTTTGTCACGGATTGTCCTCTCGTTAGCGAGATTCTAAAGCAAGGTGTCCACTATCTTTGCTGTACCTAAATAGTAACAGCCGCACGGGTCGATCTTCGAGGTTTCGTCGAGGTCGGTCCGTCGATGGGTGACCAAAACCTATTATACCAAGACCCTTCGTGTATCGCAGCTGTTATAAATCGTTGACAGTAATAGGGTAGTCTGCCCCTGAAAATCTGAAATAAAAAGTTTTGGAGGTCAGATAGACAGCTGGCATCTGGTTAGACTGGAAGACTTCCCCATCATAATTGGGAAAACGCCAACCAGATGATGATGGTTCCATAATCTTCGCTCACCAACTTTACATTAACTAACTGCTTGATTTGATTTGATTTTTGATTTTGATTTTGATTGATTTGATTTGATTTGATTTGATAACTGCTCATACACTTAAAACAGATGTTCAAAAGACAGTTGTTCAACCGTTAGGTAGGTAGCTTTATAACTTGTCGCGAAACTGACCAAGGTTTGTTAATAATTATGTTAATGAGTCTGTACCTAATTAGGTGATGGTTAAGTACCGGAGGTGTGAAGAAACCAGATGGTTTATTTTAATGGTCGTTTTGTTGACTTCATCTTCTTAATTGGTACTTAATTTCTAAAAAAAACTTGAATGTCGCAATACATAAGCAGGTGGCGCTGACCACTATGTCGTCAAACGCGAGCCTACCAATAATTAAAAAGAAAAATAAAAAATCATTCGTAAATGATATATTAAAAAATGTATTCGTATTCGGAGATCACAAATTTTAAATACAGCCTGCTACATTTAAATTACAACACACTCTCAGCGAATCAAGTTCCAAATCCCTTCTGAAACAGGAACACCACTTATTTATAACCCACGACGATATCGGAGTGCTCGACTTAAATTTTGCTCCAAAAACCGTTGTGGCTATCCATTTAAACGTCCGTCGGCACAAAATACCCTGTAGTTAACATTTACACCTCCGAGACATGCGATTGTAACACGTTGTGTAACTCAGCCCTCTGACCGATATGAAAATTCGACTTTAGACCCAATTAATGGAATAAAATAAAATTGCACACAACCGCTCTACAAAAAAAACTTTGCATATTACATTTGTAATAACCAAAGGGTTAGGCAGAGGTGAAAGCAATAGCAACCATAACCAACCACATTTCGCCTGTTATGTTTAAGTCCTAAGTTATAGGCTCTTCGCCTATTGCCATCACAAGTCCAGACACAACCCAAGCGGATTTCCGGCCACCTTAGGCGCGGGCGGGGACCACGCCCGGGTCGATGGCGCGTTATGTTCCACGCGCGCCTCAAAGAGATGCCAGCACAAACTGACGGAGTCCACTAGGACCGATGCCTATCAGGGTTGCGGGTTTATTCAAAAGAGTTACCGTGACCCTTGGCGCAGGCAACAGAAGTAACACGGAGTCTGACACGCCCTCCCGCTCCACTCAGAGCAGGAGAGGTCATTTGACGATTTCCCAAACCAAAAAAAAAAAAGTCCAGACACAAATCGTGGCTCCTACGCTGTAGTATCAGTCATAAAAACCTAGACAAAAAGAACTGACTGTAGGCCACGAAAATGGCACGCCACTTAGCACAAAAAACTATGATCAACCATCCCATGAAAATTATAAAACACACACACTTAACTCAGTCCTTATATTAATTTTTCCTTAGTCACCTCTTATTAAATTCATAATGATGTTTGTATGTACTTTCTGATGTATGTATGTATGTACGTTTCTTCCTCTCAATATCCATATCATAGTGTTACTGCCTGCGACCAGTTAAGGCTACTTGCCCCGCTTTGGTCAGGAACTCGGGACCTCAGGCCCCGCGGAGATATTTTGATGAGGACGAGATAAATTAATTATAGAGTCGTACGGACGTACACTAATAAACTGCCAAACTTGCTTATCGAAACCGTGGTCTAGATATAGACACGGTAATGATCGGTCGGGTTACGTCGTGACTTAATGACGTCGCCGATTTAGGCACACGCTACTTATACGGATAAAGTTTATTAAGAAAACTAGATTTTAAAACAAAGAAATACATAAAATAAAGTATTTAGGCGATAACGATGACTTTGATAGTGTTTGAAGTATTTGATGCGTTTTAATCGGATTAATAGCTTCAAATGGATTATTTTCTAATTGGTAGCAATTAATTTTCCCAGTGAGTAGGCGTAAGGTTGATGAGTATACGCTATCACTCACAGTAAGTACTCACTTCAATAATTACAAATTCATACGTTACTAGCAACACTTTCAAATTACGTGATAACAACAACGAATTAAATGATTTCATATTCATAAATCGTAATAAACAAATTAAGTACGTGGCCTCAGGCGCCGAGGGCCGTAATTACCGAAATAAATTTAAACAAATTCCATTATGGGATCATTTCGGCAGTGGACGATGTTATCCATCACTTTGATGCAGTTACCACAAATCGAGAAACTTATAGCTCGGTTAATGGCGTTGTGTATCGATAATAAGTGCACGAGGATCGATAATTGCACGGTAGCGGTGACGATAAGCGCCGACACTATTGTGCATAATGTCATCCAGTATGACTAAATTATACGGTGCATGCGCGTGGTACTTACTGACGTCAACCGGTCCTGTCTGTCAGTTGGGGTTACGCTGAAATATACAGAAAACGGAAAATATTATCAGCAACGGCTACTTTTATTAAAACTACATTATTATCTAGAAAAATAAACCATGGCACGGCATAATTTAGAGAAGAAAATTTCAATAAGTAGAACTCCCATTCATTGATTTTTTCTTCTTTAAGTGCACATAAAGTTCACACGTGCGCAGACGATGTGGAGAATTGGAGACCCGAAAATGAAAAGGAGAGTTAATTGAGATCTATCCAAATCGGCATTTCATTTTCTTAACTTTAAAATAGCGAACACCAACTTTGGTTTATATCGTGCAAACTTAATTATAAACCTAGATACATACGGGACCCTAAGGTCGAGATCTAGATGCCCCACGTGACAGGGCGAGTCGTCACCGTCATAGTATAAATGCGGAGCGGGCGCAACAAGATTTTCCGCTTAGCTCTATTATATTAAATTCTTAAAGCGCAATTTCCTTCACTGCACTGATTGACGGAAATTAAAATACGTATCACCTGGATGTTAAACAAGTTTAAATATTATAATTTCATGAGAAATACGCTGAGGACCTGTAAACTCCGTAAGAACATTTAGGTGTGGGAAAAATCTATAAAGATCACGGTAGATATCCCGTAAGTGATAGGATAAGTTTAGTTATAAACCGTGAAAGCTTAAAACAGTATTTGAAAATCTATAAATATTAAAGACTAGCTTATGCCAGCGGCTTCGCCCGCGTGGAGTTCGACAATTGACCCACGGAATCGTCCTACCGGGATGAAAAGTAGCCTATGTGCTATTCCAAACTATAATATATCTCTGTGCCAAATTTCATCCAGATCCGTTCAGCCATTCTGGCGTGATTGAGCAACAAACATCCATCCAAACTTTCGCATTTATAATATTAGTATAAACGAGTACGTGCAACGATACGTTAGTATTGACGACCCGAATGGCGCAGCGGTAGTGAGGCTGCCTTACGTTCATAGGGTTCCGGGTTCGAATCCCGGTAGGAGCAAGTGTTTGTGTGATAAGCATAGACATTTGTTACCGAGTCATGGATGTTTATATGTATAATAAGTATGTATTTACAAACAAAAAGTATCTATGTAGTATATCAACTATCTAGTGTCCACGACACAAGCCTCGTTGCTTAGTGTGGCACTAGATGGCGTTGTGTGTAATGTCTAGCGATATTTATTTATTTATTTATTTATAGATGATAAAAGTGCCTACTGAGAAGAGGCATACTGAAATGACAATCAAGACGTGTTCGTATATATATCCAACGGTTAATTTCTGAAAACGTAGTTCTACCTCATTGGTTTTGTGGCCACAAGCGCTACTGCTGGGCATGAGGTTCTGGGTTCGATGCCCGGGGACCGCGCAGTGTTATTAATATGATTTTTTCTCCAGGAATTTCTCACCAGCAGCCCAGAATTTGCAATTGTACCCAGTTGATAGCAATAGGCTCGCCCCATAAGGGATTATGGGATTTAAACATAACTGGCGAAATGTGGGTGTCCTGTAAGAATTATATCTATAGGACCCCTTCGGGCATTACAGGTAAGAAAATATTATGTTACGTTGTTCTCCTTATTTATATACTAATAATCTATGTTTAATATAATATTATAAACGCGAAAGTTTGTATGTATGGATGTTTGTTACTCTTTCACGCCAGAACGGCCGAACGGATCTGAATGAAATTTGGCACAGAGATAGATTATAATTTGGAATAGCATATAGGCTACTTTTCATTCCGGTAGGACGATCCTGTGGGTCAATTATCGAACTCCACGCGAGCGAAGCCGCTGGCATAAGCTAGTAATCTATACGTATTTAATATTATAAACGCGAAAGTTTGTATGTATGGATGTATGGATGTTTGTTAATCTTTCACGCAAAAACTACTGAACGGATTTGGATGAAACTTGGCATACAGGTAGTTCAATAACACAATCGGTTGGACAATAACCGAACTCCACGCGGGCGAAGTCGCGGGCATAAGCTAGTTCTAGATAAACATGAGTCTACAAGAAGTGCATGGTAGAACCGACCCTGTTTTGCATCTAGCGAGTCAGCGTGTAAATTGTGGACGAGTTTTTCGCAACCAGCTCGATTTATACGCAAATTATTGCCGGCTCAAATAAAAAGATTTGCTAGCTTGGAAATCTCAACGTTGACGACGTTTCGGGTTGACTCATTCACGATAATTACACTAAGCCATACATATCCATTTTTTTTAAGTTTTGTTAAACACTTTTCCAGAATCTGTTGAAGCAATCTTTTGCACCAAGACAAAAGAAAAAAGGAAGAAATAAGATACATTGCTAAATGTAATACCTCAAGTTGACGACTTTTCATCTTAAGACGTATTTACTTACCCATATTTGTACTTAAAACAAGAAACAGTTAAATACAAAAATACCTGTTTCTTTTATTAAAATGAAGTTTATGCTTTAATTCTTTGGCAAATAGATTGCCAAACAGAACTGAAACAATTTCTTGAGCCTGCCTAAATATAGCATTACTCAGTTACATAAAAAAGTAAATTTAAGAGCGTTCACAGTAAGTTTAAAGTATGCGTTCGGGCCAAACAAGAAAAAAAGCCGTTGCGACTTGCAAAACAAGAGCAGATGCCGAAATAATGAGGTGCGCGGAAGACGCGGGGTTCATTGAGCAGGGTTGCCAACTTACTGGAAAATCTTCCACTGTCTTCTCACGCTCCTGTTTTTGTAGATCAGATTTCCTCTGCAAGGGCCGTTCATGTATATTCGACTTTAGCCTAACAGCCTGATATTCTGAACCGAGCTTTAACCTCACTTGAACACGTGTGTAAATCCTAGTTCCTAACGTTCTTCTCTATTGTTATTATTAGTTGAACGTAATTACTCTTCCTAAAAACGAAAGCAACAGCCACCCGAAATCAGAGCTTGTGCCCCGTTGATGGCAATGGGCACGCCCCCTAATTACATGGGACTTGAACATAACTGGCGAAATGTAGGTGTACTATAGGTACATTTCTGCTTAACCTTCCGTTGATGCTATGCCATGTTATGTTGTGATAAAAAAAAAGTATTTTAGAGACATCTTCATTAAGGTTTTTGACTATAAGTGCAAATAGAAAGTAACGACGTTACGAAACAGTAGCATCCCGAAATTGATGCTTGCATGTGGCAACCCTGCGTCGGAGTGGCGTATGCGCGGACGCAGACACGAGGTACGGTTAATTGCACGTGTGATTTATACCAAATTGGGAGGTCTAAGCCCTCAGTTTTTCACTCAATGTATGTCTATTTTAATTAGTGCGTCGACGTTTATTTCTTCATCAGACACAACGTAATGATGTGACATGAAATCAAAGCTTGTACTTACAAGTCTGTAAGCTCAATAATTATAGAGAATCCATGACTCTTCCTATTATCAGTTGAATTGTCTAACTGTCCTAGAAACAAAAAATCGAAGACAGGTGACATATACCAATCTACACTATCCCCGCGTGGTTTATTACAGCTCTCACAAAGACGAGGCTTGTGTTCCAGTTGTGAGATTATACTTTTATTATGCCCATACTTAAAGGATTTAAAAAAATGGAATGAGATGTCGGCTGAAAATCTTCAAAAAAATCTTTAAAAAAAAAGCTTTTAGTCCAATGAAAAGAAGAAAATTAGGTTTGTCTATCAAAATAGAACCCTTGAGCCATTGAGGATCCTGGTTAAAGGCTGTCATAAAGGTGTGCGCAAAATTTCAGCTCAATCGGTCGGGGGGAACTGATTTAAAATTCAGTTGCAAGATTCGACCAATATAAACAAACCAACTAACGAACAAGGCTAGTTAATTAAAAGCTTACTAAAACTTAAACTATTCATAACCACAGTTTATTATTTATTTTAGGTCAGTCGCAAATCTCAAATAAAAACGCTAGCTAATCTACTTACACAATTCATCACACATGTGAGATACATACGTACAATGATTTCACAAACGTCTATACAAATAATGAATAATTCATACAGCATTCAAATGTAAACAAAATTATGACAACACCAATGAAATAACACCCTTGCATTGCCCGAGGCTGGCTCGCGACTCAATAATAGACATATTGAAAGGCGACCTGATGATAAACAGTAATAACGGCCAGACAGCATGGTCTACCTTACCCCCCGACTTACACCAACACATGTACAAACCAAAGGAACTTCATCACATGAATGGTGTCTACGTAAATTGGTCATCTGTCCACGGTCGGTTTTCACTCTCTATACCATCCCGCTAGTTTATTTTCTACGGTGATACAGTTTTTCATTCGATGTACCCACCTAGGTAGGTGCTACGCGATTGGTTTCACTGTTAGTTGCTACTGAGTTAGTTGACGGTAAAAAAGTGTGGTAAAGTCAATATTTTTGGTGTTAAGTTTTTGTTCATAAGTTCTGGTAACGGTAATGAGAAATATTTTGCGTAGAATAGGTAAATAGACACTGGAACTTTTTAACGAAGAGTTTATTGGAGTTTTCATGTCCGACTACATTTTGTCAGTTACTCTAATTTAAAATCTGTGCAGGATGGTTTCCCGACCCGTAGGAAATTGGTTCTAACATTGATCGTAGCGAAACGCTCTGTCGCTACGTTTGATGCCAATTGAAACAGCTTTTGTATTATAAATCTCACAAAATATAATCATACATAGAATCACACGGTAGCTAAAACTTCAGCAAAACATAGCTCATGCAAAAACGACTCTCATCTCCCAAAAGTAAAACACAGATTTGCAAGACGTGGTTTCCCAAAAACTATTACAGCTACTGAAATTATTGTACATTCACGTCGTGCACGAATGAGTTGACTTTCTCGCTCCCGAGATGAGTACCAACGTTTTTCTTTGCGCAAAAAACTTGTTAGCGTCGCAAATAAAACGAGAGCAAGCTGCGCATACGCACCCAATTAGGGATTGCAATCCCGCAAAACGGGATCCGGCATTCCCGCGGGATCCCGCTCCACTTATTAATCTGCTGGATCCCGCACCTTCAAAACGCGGATCCGCGGATCCCGCAAATTTAAATTTACCGCTAAAACATTCGTGAAGTTTTGCGTAAGAAAGCGAGTGGCTCGAGCACGACGTTCGCACAGTGGCGGGGGCTGGCGGGCGGCTTCATGTCAGTTCGTGACGTTCGTGTCAGTCAGTTTCACATAGACTCACCGTGCGCTTCGCGCGTCGTTTCTGTATGTGACAGACATACAACATAATTTTAAATAAGATAAAGTATAAATTTTTCGATCTTATAGCCCTATAAGATCAAAAAATTAATACTTTATCTTACATATGTACAAACGGGGCAAAAAGTTGAACTACTGTGAATAATTTCAAATATGCGGGATCCCGCGGGATCCCGCGCGGGATTGATCAATCCCGCATATCAATCCCGCGGGATTGAGTGAGCTGCGGGATTGCAATCCCTACACCCAATGCGGACTCACTGACCGTTTTTTCCGAGTACCTATTGAATTAAATTTTGGGGACATGACTCCAAAGAGCGGTTTAATGGAATGGTCTAATCACGTTTTATCGTGACGTAAAAAGAAGGTACAGTAAGGAGATACTACATATTATCGGTAGAGGTGCCAGAAATACTCAATAATCGAGATAAATAATAATAAAAAGAGAATTATAAGAAAAATCTGCCATCCGTGTCATCGAAACACAGTGGTACTTCCGATACAGTAGACGCTATAAAAAGAAATATTTTATAATTACAACTGCAACCATGTTCAGATCTATATTTTAATTCAAGGTACATATCAATTATACATACTAATAAAAACTGTCAATACGCCTGCATATTTGCTGCAATGTTGGACTCAAAGAGAACAATTAAAATATTACACATTACAATCATACCTGGTACCTCGTAAAACAGCGTGGTTGAAAAAAAAACTTCTCATACTCTAGTATGTGCTAAATCTGGATCGAGAATATTATCGATACATTCTCGATACGAACTTATAAATAAGCAATTATAAGGCATTACTCGATATTCGAATATCGAAACCCCCCACTGTGTGAGAATTCGCAGAAAATAAATGACGATCGAGTATCGAGTTGCAATGGAAATTCCTTGTCAGAATGTTAGTGCCTAGTCAGCCCGGCAGGTGGGGGAACATGGAAGCAAATTCAAATGAATTGTAGAAGAGAAATAAACCTTCTTGGTTAAGGAACTTTGATCTCCTTGGACATGAATGACAGTACTTTTTAATTTATTTTAATCCACCAATTCGCGCTGTCTTGCAAGTCAAAGATGTCAAACACGAAATCATACTCCAGAAATAACAAATCAATGCCACGTAAAAAAGACAAAAATTATTCACTGTGACGACAATTTGTCCGATTCGACTAGTTACCGAAACGTTCTAAATCAGATTTCTACCAAGTCATTCCAGTTACCATTAAACTATTCACACAATAGGTCTAGATGTAACTGCCAAGCAACAATGTCGCACGCAGATTAAAATCAATGACCCTATAAGTGGAGCACCCTCAAGTGTCGCGGATTAGAATTATGAGAGGATAATGTATTAACTGGTCGTGTAAGGTGTCAGCCACACAGATAATTTGTTGTGCTGTACCCGACGCTATGGCATACGTAATTCTTAAAATATTATAGAGACGGATCTATGAATTGGTAACGACATTTCATGCTAGGTTCAATGTGAGAGATTGAGAGTCTATGGTTCATACTTAAATCGTTACATATTATATGACATTAGTCTAATGAAAACTTTTTAGATTTTCGAGTTTTATTTGGTCTAAAAATTGTTTTAAGTTTTCTGTTTCAGTGTCCGACATCCTATCTTATAGATAGATTCCATGGGCTTATCTACCAAATAAGTCTGGTTTTTTTTTTTAACTAAAGCACAATAATGCGCGTAAGAGTGTAACAACCTTTTACAAGAAAACAATCTAGTTTCTCATATTGATTCAAAGTAAATTCCAACATCTACCGCTGACCTACCTGTGTTCTCAACAGTACACAGCATCTAAGTGTGATTTCATACGGTCCTGCGGTTACAAAAGAAGCGATCTGTGCAACCGCACCGATTGGTTTCTATTCGCCATTGTGAGCCCGCACTGATGGGAAAGTAATTTGCCACAAATAAACTAGTTACAAAAGCCAACGGAATGTATCGGTACGTTTTGTAAGAAACAATTAACGTGTTTGTCATTGTGTGATGTTAAATGTAACTTTGCTCTGAAAATGTTGAGGAAAAACGACGAAACTTGCCGGTCCTGGAACTAACAATTTGAAGGCACGTGACATATCCTAACCCGCATGGTAAGAACGGCCTAGAAAGAGAGGAAATATCTTTAAACATTTCGTTGTGACGTACCATCTGGGATCTGCCCGACGACGACACAAACATGCGATAAATTAAAAGACAGGTATGTTAAGTTATGTAAGTATGTACATTATGTTGACTCGATTCACATCACCATCACCATCTGCCTATCATAACAATTTTTGGGTCGACTTTCAGTGTAACCGTATGCAGTTAAATACCACTAAGTCTCACCAAAGCGCCAGGAACTCAGGATGATACACTTCTGTTCAAACTTTATGGCGGCTCGGAAGTTAGCTGCGAGTGACGGTCTGCGCATTATACAGTCAAGTTTGAACCGTTATCAAACTATATTGCTGCTCGGAACATCTAACGTAAAGCTGCGCAGAATACAATTTTAGGTATCATCGGGGTGTAGAGGACGCATCGTCTTGACTGTATAATGCGCAGACCGTCACTCGCAGCTAACTTCCGAGCCGCCATAAAGTTTGAACAGAAGTGTATTAGAGAGTAGGTTCTTCAGAGGTATTTTAAGAAATAAATAATCATTTCAACCATTGATAAAATGCCCTTATCTCACACACCTCGCCTCACAATTACCATCAATCACCAATCGCTGCGTAATGCACACGAATGAATTCGAAGCCTTTAGGCGGCCTGTAACCGAACCCAATACATTACTGATACACTGGCAACACAGCCAACATGATAATACATCATATCTATGTATTATTCATATGACGAGTTGCGATTTTGATGTCGCAAGGCGAGCTCAGTCGTTTTTGCTCAAAGATTTATATCGAAGTATAAATGTATCATAAATATATGGAATCAATTTTATATGGACCGTTCGACGGTTAAAGTCGTAATTTGGTTGGAAAAAAGAGATGGGTTCATTGATATTACACGGTCGGTTCTTTGATATGAAGAGGGTGAGGTTTGGTTCCTTATTGATGAGATGGTCCGTCTTGTTGATGGCACAATTGTTTGACGTGGAATGGAACAGAAATTAAGGTTTGAAAGCCGACTTCTTAATTCGATTGTAAGCAATGGTGTTCAGCTTTTATTTTTACGATAATGCGTGTTGTTCTTACTTTGGGAAAATCCGGTTTATGTTTTATTAATTAATCATTCAAGAAAGATTCGATAGGCTGAACCGAAATGTTCATCACAGTTCTAAAAATTTTAACGTCCTTCTCACTTACCAATCTGCAACGTCATTTACTTTCACTTACAATCCTTTATATTAGAAACTTCCTGCGACTACACCCGTGTGAGAAACGCATTCTATGTATGGCAAGTCGGCAACAGTTAACCTTTCCAATAGTGAAAGAATTTTTGAAAATCGCATGATTGGTTTCAGAGATTACATCCTACATCTTAACTTACACACTTTACCTCATTATGATATTAGTATCACACGAAAAAAGATGAATGATGATCCTCTATTCTCGGGCCACCCTGTATAATACATTTAACAGACTGCATTCAACCCATCAAACGCCGTCACTCCAGACAGCATGGAACCACCACCATACACAGACGATTGGGTAAGCTCTCCATAAGCGTCGCTACCGTACCCACAAACAAATGACTGCGCAGGAGTTCCTTCACTGAAGAAAGGCGACGGGTCACGACCGACACACATCTCTTAATTTTATATACGTTATCATACACGACTATCGCTTATAATTATTTGTTTAAGTGTCACTTTCCAACACAGCTGGATGTTCTGCTGTGGTGCAAGTTGGGAGAGACCTATGTCCAGCTGTCGGCTGCAACAGCACGGTTGATTGGGTGCTTGAATTCTTAAACTATTTACAGTGACAATGTCTGTAGTGGACTGGTAGGTATGGACTAAGTTGATTCATTGAAGTCACTGGAGATTATGGTCAAATCTGGAACTGATAGTAAAGATGATTGCAGTTTTAACATTTTTATTCTTTCTTTTACATAACATCAAGCCTGTAATACCCGAAGGGTTAAGCATAAGTGTATACTACATCCACATTTCTACAATTATGTTTTAAGCCCCATGTAATAGGAGGTATCATCATCATTATATTCTGCCTAGCCTTTATGGTATTTTGTCTTTTAATGTGTTCAAAACTGATAGCACAACCAGTGTTTCAATAAAACAACAGGTTAATGTTATTATAAATCATGGTTTGGTAACATCATATTAGTTCAGGAACTTACCTATACTATTCGACACAGAGTTTCATACGAACAAAAAAAAGTACATAAAAAGATATTTCTTTTTGACGTTAAAGATTGTCGTCATCTGACATACTAGTTGATTATAATAAAGTCATTAATTACTTCTAATTAATTACTGCCGTCTCTTTTTATACATATCACATTTAATTACCATCGATATTTTTCCATTTACCAAACAAGGATGAATGAAATATGTGTAGAAACAGCGACCAAGAAACTGATACATGTTTATGAGTAACACAGCAATAAACTTACAAACAATATCTTCCATTTATTTCCATTTATAGATAGCTTTATAGTTGGCAATTAGAATTGAGCTATAATTTAATTAGAACATTGATACATTATAATATTGAGGCCTTTGCCCAGCAGTGGGACAGTATGGGCTAGATATAATATAATAATAATAATAATACGGAAACTTTTTCGGTGTTGTAAGATGTCTGAGATAATATTAGAAATATGAAAACAAGTGCAATGAGGACGAGGAGCTATACTTTGGTCTAAACACAAAAGTCAGGAACAATATCCCGTAATCTTGGGTAAAATGTTGAAGTTCTATGTGAAAGGAATAGGCTAGAGGGCTTAGACTAATATGATGAAAACGGCAAAAATGTTATTTAATCGACATAGAAATGACCGAAAAGCTTTTATAATACATATGTAAATTCTTTTGAAAGACGTCGAAATACTAAACGCTTTAAAAGTTCACTGGTCTAGGCCCTATGGAAGATGATATCCGCTAATTTAGATTTTATTGACTTTTCTTCTAAGGATATTGCAAATTCATGACTTTAACCTTTCGTAACAGCTGGGTCGGAACTCCCAACACCAACATAAAACACAACCTCAACAATTCAATTACCAAAACATTTTCCGCCAACAACCTAGACCAATTTTCCAGGAAAATGTACCAAGTGCTAAGTGTTAGTACCACCCGCAAGAGCATGGTACACGCGCGGCTCGTGACTGGTACCTGACGCTGTTCGCTCCATCTCCGTGGCTCCGTAGGCACATATTTATGCATTCAAACACGGCATCAATCATTCTAATGAGCCGGCCGGTAGGCAGGGACGGGTGTAGGAGCCGCGGGCAGGCCCGTCACGTGATCACCCTAGTGATGCGCCTGTGACTTATCGATTGATGTGTGAGCTGTCAAGAGTGTGAAGAAAAAGAGGTTGGAGCAGTGAGACGAAAGAGGCTGCTAATTATAGGGGAAGAAACGAATAGATTGGCATGAACCAAGGTAAAAGGTGTAAAGAAGAGAAGATTAGCAGAAGGACGAAGGAGACTGATGATGGAGAAAGGCAGCAAGATGGTGCAGACAGTGGAAGTAGTTGAAATTGTCAATCGATGAGTGTTGGTGATAAGTGCTTTGATTTAAGATACAAGAAAAACCTTGAGGATGAAAGTATATCGATAAGTAATACCTGAATAGACAAGGGGCTGTATATTATTCATCACAAATCATCACCACTTGTGTTCTTACCGCGTTAACCCCTTACCACCAGTATTACATTCTGAGAAGCTTTTCCTTATATGTATAATACTTACTCTAGCCCTGTGAAAATTGTAGCAGATAGCTGCATTTCGATTTGATGCAATTCTGCTAAGAAAAGTGGTTGGCTATATTAACCGACAATAATACGTAATATAAACAGAAGTTCTAGAACTAGTAAATAGCATGAATAAGCGAGAAATGTGTATGTCAAATAACGGACACATTCAATCTACTGTATTATGACCGTTGATAGACGTAAATTACAATTTTACGACGAATAATACCTCATTCGACTGTAATAAACATTGTTATGAATATATTTTCGCTAGCACTATACCTGTTTATTAACATATTCGTGTGTAGTTTCAGTTTATCGATATCGATATATCGATAGTTATAGTGATCAAATGAGCCCTATTTAACATAGCAGTGATATTCAACTAACAAGTTTAGCAATGAAGGAAAGAAAGCTGCCCGGAGCGTCCGGCGCTATTCACAAATTGGCACGAGCTAGGCACGCGTTGCGCCGGCACACCAAAACGTAACATCTCCTTTTTCACCACACTAGAAAATAAACCGTATCTTAAGAAACTAGAGTGTATTTTACTATGTGTGTTGTTTGAGGTATAAGTGACGTTTCAGAAGCAGATGGCTTACAAAGATTGAATGGCGCAGTGCAATGATACCGTAGAGCCATTAGTGAGAGCAAAAAGGACGGAATTCTTTCGATTGTGTTTTGTTTATTTTCTCTTTGATTAATACTTGCGTGGTATGGTAATTATTGCGTTAAGCAAATATGTACCAGCTGGTTTGGAGTTATTAAGCTTATTTTTGTGGTAGAGAGTTTGTTTTAGATTTGGAGGTCGAACTATTTACCATGTCCACTTTTGTTTTACCGGCGTGCGTGTATGACTAGATGTATGAACGTGGACGAGGCAAAAGTCTAAGTTTTAAAATTTTGTCGCTAAAGCCAAGCCTTGATAAAATCCAACAATGCGCTTTTATTGGGCAATACTTTTATGTGTCACATAAAATAAAATAAAAGTGTAAGTGCAAATAAGCAATACAGTACACACACACATTCAACACATCGCAAAGCCCAGCAGCTCCTGTCAAAAAACTTTCATAACACTTCAATCAATAATTGTAAAGAAACGATAAAATAAAAACAAAAGCACCAAACTATTTGTACATAAGGTACAATAGGTACAAGACGGTAATTAACTTTCACATTAAAGACAATCAATTAGCGGTAATCATCTCATCGAAAGAGCCTGGAGCTAAAACTTTGGCTGAACAGACGGCTGTTCGCATTTTTGTATGGTAATTAGTAGAAAAGTAGCTTCTAGTTCAGGCATTTTGATGAATTGTTATCAATATTTAGATTATATGGTTTTTGATTAGTATTGGGACTTGACTATGGCTGTAAAAAATGTAATCCTTATCTACAGTTTTTGTCAGATATGGAAATTCTGATGTTGTGGTGTTTTTCAACAGATACCTACATATCTTATGAATATGATAGTGTAAAATGTTGCAAAATTACTGAAAGTTTTACAAAAGAAGCAGACCTATTTTTATTTTATTTTTTTCATTTTAGACGTAGTTGGGATTTTCTCGCGATTGGAGGAAAATAATATATACAAACTGACAAAGTCCAACAATTAATGTACACATGGACTAATGGACACACACACACATGAATGGACTCCGGGCCCAGGTTGGTCGCAGCAAGGAAAACCTGCTCAGGTGGAGATTCATTAATGACTCTGCCCTGGACTGTAAATGTGGTGCTGTTCCACAAACGATTGGGCACTTAATATCGTGTCCTGCGTGTCCTGATGCTTGTTCACTACAGGAACTGATGGACGCTACTGAAGGCGTCAAACCAGTGGCTCAATCCTGGGCTGACACAATTTAGATTGCCATCGACATACTAAGAAGAAGAAGAAAGTACACAAGGTAGGCATCGCAACTTGAACTGCCAAAACTTCCTCCCTACTTAAGCGCAAACCTCCATCAAAAGATGATCCTCTCGCAGGTCCTCTGGAAGAGATTTCTTAATGAAATAAGCGGTACTTTTGTGTTCTTTTGTGTTTATGTATTTTTGATGAAATTTGTTTTGTGTGTACATAAATCTATACTAATAATATATAATAATATTATAAAGCTGAAGAGTTTGTTTGGTTAAACGTGCTAATCTCAGGAACTACTGGTTTGAATGGAAACATTATTTTAGTGTTGGATAGCCCATTTATCAAGGAAGGCTATAGGCTATATAACATCACGCTGCGACCAATAGGAGCGGAGCATTAATTAAAAAAGTAAATAAATGATTGCTGAACTACGTAAATTTTCAGACTTATCACTAATTACATCAACCGGCATAAACTACTCAACAAATTAATGACTCGGTCTGATTTATGTGAACTCAGTTTTGTATTCGATTATTGTAAACTAAAGTTAAGTTAATTGGAGTTTTAAGGCTGGACAAATTTTATGATTTCCTCCTTGATCTAAGAATGTGCGTATAATTTTATGTAATTGTATTTAGTACTGGGATTTCCTTATAAATCGTTAAAGTAAACGATAGATTGACAGCATCGGAATTTACTAATTTAGAAGCGATAAAAGCACCGCTTGATCTTAAGCGTAAGTTGCGGTCAACAGGTCCAAAGTTCAAATTAGCTATTCCAATTAAGCCACCGGGTACCTACTATCTGCCTCATCTGCCTAGCCTTTTCCTAACTATGTCGGCTTCCAGTCTAACCGGATGCAGCTGAATACCAGCATTTTACATGGAGCGACTGCCTATCTGACCTCCACAGCCCAGTTGGTACTGGGTTATACGATACCCCTTGGTAAGACTGGTTGTCAGACTTTCGGGCCACTGAGTACCTGTAACAACTATCAAAGATCTAAAAATGACAGCCGGGGCCAAGGACCAACAATTTGACGGGCTTTCTGAGGCACGCAGGAAACTCCGTCAGTCCGTTTACACCTTGTAGATTACAAATTTTTTCATAAGAGGGACGTTACTTTAACAAACTTCAATATTACCAGGAAAGGAGTTTGGTCGATCAAACCAAGTCGTGGCAAGCTCAAAGGCAGACACAAAATATACGCGCGACAGTATAATAAATTGCGCATGATATTCAGCTGATAATGTCATAAAAACTGATATTCAATCACCGACCAAGACACACAACTAAAAAGTATGCACGCCGATCCACAATAACCATGCAAAAAAAAATCTAGATGAAAATTACAATAATAAATCTTGCCGACACTCGACTTTCTCAGAGCCAAGCGACGTTCTAAACGAGACTCAGTTTTTTTACAAAACCACTTATTGACGTAGTTTAAACATGATTACTATGTAAATTTATAATGGATGGGTCATCAAGTTGACTATCAA
Organism: Standfussiana lucernea; assembly: GCA_964057025.1. Lineage (NCBI taxonomy): Eukaryota > Metazoa > Arthropoda > Insecta > Lepidoptera > Noctuidae > Standfussiana > Standfussiana lucernea. The sequence continues at coordinate 6,879,610 of OZ059801.1, forward strand.
AGACATCATTACCTTACTGCTGTCACTCGGCAATTTCATATCATCAATCTTATATTTAAATGGTACAAGTAAACGCTCTCAGTGGGTCCCGAGGCAGATCATAATGGCCCATAAATCGAACATTAGAATGAGAAGTGATTAGTTCGTAAGTTCGAAAACCTATACGATTTTGGTAGCACTTTATTTGTCTAGTGCGTTAATTGACTCACTCCCTGTTTTCATTTCCGTTGTGGCTGTGAAAAACTAACGGGGTAAGGGGAGTTATCATTTTTACCCCATTACCTTCCTACTACAACAGTACCTATAACTTAAAAATAACCAACATTGACAAGATCAGATGCAATCATGGCAAAAACACCTATGTTTAAATTCCCAGAACATTTCTCATCAACATTGAAAGCCCACAAGAATTTTCAGGTCTCGCTCAGCTTAAAACCTTGGCTCATAATCACATACAACAAAAAATAGTTCTTAGCTAAGAAGGAAAAGTGAGCAAGTTATTAAATACCAGTTACTCGCTCCAAATGCTTTAAACGCATCACCGATTTGCGACACATACCTACCTAATGACAAATTACATAAAAACGCTCTATGATGCAGGCTGAGTTAATTTTCTTGTCATGTTGCTAATAGGGAATTGATGTGTAGTTTCCAAGCATTCAGAACCTAGATAACTTAAAGACTTGAAGATAATCTTCACTCCGTTTTCATCGACGATGTAGATTCCGTGTGACGGCATTCCTCGTGGCAAAAACGAAGCGCGGCTAGTTAATTATATTGTAATCGGCGAGGATGGCTCAAGTATCTGGAGTATTGCAGCACTCGCATAGTACGCAAATGGACCTGAGTCATCTCTACACCTTAAAGAAACTGTATGTGAATGGATGAATGAATAGTTTTTAAACTTTCGTTTTTGCCAAGGGATATCTTTCTTGTTCTGACCATATCGAGTAACTAGTGAGGTTCTCATGCATCTATACAAATAAGAGCATTCCTCTTCAATTCATCAGTCTCGTGGCACAGCTGATATAATACGTTTCTGCAACTTTGTATTCACAGTGGGAAATATATATCTTCAATCTCAAGTACATTTCACTTCGCATGTACAGGTAAATAGAGGCTCTTAGGCACACGTCACATTATGCCAGTATGGTGCCTACAAGGAAGTTTTATTTTACCAAAACAATAACCAAACTCGTTACATATCCTCAGAGGGTTGGCTGCGAGTGCTGCGACCGCTCGAGAATCGCCTTAATGATGTCAAAAGGCAACATAATGTGTTCTCCTTAAACGGTCGCCGCAGTTCGTTACTGTCGCCTCCTTCCTCGGTGACGTCTCACTGCCTACCAGACGGACGCATTAAGATCACCTAAGGGCACCACCATTATGGCCACAGAATAAAATATATTCACTCGTTAAAAAATAAATATTCGACAGGCTCCGGTGTTTGCTCGTTTTACGACGAAATCGTACAAATAAACTCGTAGTCGCACTCTGGCTGATACTCGCCAGATCTCTCAAGCACTTTTGGCCTTATAAAAATGATGACTTTATGCATAATAAAAGCTCGATAAAGGAAGCCGTGTTCATAATTCACGGCGTCCTCTCGCTGCAGTCGCGATAATAAAGAATGTATTTTTTAGTTGTGAGGAAATGTCCGTTCGCTGACTGCACCGACGACCTCTACTGTACACCAAATTAATTGGCCGCATTTAGAGTGCGAACATTGAAAACATGTTAGGGTAACACAGAGATATGACATGATCGTCTACATCCACCGTAATAACACCTCAGCTCGATATAACAGGAATTAATGTATCTGTCGATAACTAAGGCCGAATCCCAGATTACAGATCGAACGACCTCGTTAGATCTTATCTCTATAATTCTAAAATCTTTTATGAATAATTTGTCTCCATTATGTTCGCAACGTTTAATGCTCAGGGATTGGAACTTGACATCCTGTAATGCTAATCAAGTATTAAATACCTATTTTAGAATGTTGATTTATTTCCTATCGTTTACGTAATTTATTGGGTCGGTAAAACATCAAATAGCTTGAATGGTCAATAGCATGTAAACATTGTTCTGGGAGTTAATCGAACTATGACAAAGAGACTATCAAGTAGGAAGTAATTTTGTATGAATTATATGTAACGTATCATATCAGACTCTTTATTGAGGGAAGGAACAATAAGATGACAGTTTTTATTGCATAACATTACTGTCAAAATATGTATTGATGTAATCAGCACAAACAGACTTGACCAGTAAGAATATAAAATATATTACTCAGCGATCTACATCATCATATACCTACGTACAAGTCCGCCTTACTTTTGCTTTCGTTACCAACCTACGCGCATTTAAAAAGGTTTGAATGAACGTAACGGGTAAATTGATTGCGGGGCGCGTCGCACTACTACCTACGACTCGTACCTTATAATTAGATGATATGAATTCGACGCGATAGCGTGGCGGTCCCTTGCGAAACTCGCCCGGCTTCTAAGGGACCACGTCCATATTTACAAGCCGAAGCGACGTATAACATGATCTTATACCAGACTAAACATTCCCCTGCCTACTCAATTATAGAGCTCAAATTTCTACGTGCTCAAAATTAGGTTTAACCCTTTCAAATCCCATGTAGCCGCTGGACTATAGATGAAGTCACTCCGGAATGTGCTTTTGCATATTCAACCAACTCTACGCTCTATTTTCTGTGTGATACAGATGTAAATCGTGTTTATACGAATAAGATATGCGTCGTTTACAGTTATAGGCGGCGCACGCGTTAGAATCAGGATGCTGTAACTGTCCGGACGCGGGTCTAATTACCGCCGCCACTCAATATTGCAAAATGAAGCCTATTCTAAAGTACCCTTGGGGTATTACACTCCATCTATTGTTACAGTGAACTCATTTAAAACGTTCAATGGTGTCTTATAATGACCTAGGTGCGGTTCACGCTACCGATACCGATAGAAACAATAAACTATTTTATCTCCACGATCTCTACTCAGCAATTTTTAATTAATCTCGTACACAACTCCAATTAATTGCTGTTATGAAAGTTTAATTATATTTATATTAATGATAAATTTTATCACTGACAGCGTTATATGAATTTAATGGGGTTACAGTGCGCATTCAAAATGTTAACAACAAAAACTAATTTGCATTTTGGTGTATCTTCAAACATAATAGTTCAAGAATAATTCTTCTACTTGACCAAATAATCTGTATTTGGTCAAGTAGAAGAATTATTCCAATGGAAAGATCAAATTAAACTTAGATCTAAGACATGAACCAGTGTAAACTGTTAAGTCGTAAAAGTCGGTAACCTAAGTAACAGTTAAAACCGTTGTACTTGTCATATGTCTTGATAAAATCGTGTAGATAAAGCGGTTCAATTAATTCAGTGTGGTTTAGTTTTAATAAAGCCCACATTAACACGGCTTGTGATGTAATTGACGAGAACTATATGCATAAGGAAGCTTTGGCTATGCAAACGGCTTGTAGTACATACTGTTGGTAAAGCTGCGCGTGCGCAGTATAGGCTAAATGTGGTGCTACTGGTGTTAGTGAGTCAGTATTGTTGGTTTTATTACTTTACGGAAGATTTTTAGTCTTGAATCTGTATCATATAACTCAGCAAAGGTGAAAGCTGTTTTTTTTTTAAACGTTGCTCCACATTAGGAATTCCTCCTGTACCCACGGTACGGCGTTTACAAACATTTAAGCTCACATACACAAACAACAGACCCGGAACAACTGTCTGTAGGCCGTAAATATTTGTTCCGTGCGGGGATCGAACCCGCAACACGCAGCGCAGCAGTCAGTCGCTCAGCCACTGCGCCAACTGTGCCGTCTGCTGTGTCACCTGCTGTGAAATATATCTGCGAAGGGCGAATTTCACCTAGGAAACTTAACGCGATCAGCAAATCCAAAGCGCATTCGAGAGCCGTCAGTGACAGCTCTTAAACGCCGTTTAGATGATTTTGTCAATTTTCTTTTTCTCTAGTGTTCCACAAACTGTACATCAGTAAGTACTTTAAATGACTAAAAACTTTCCTAAATTATGCAGGTCAGGAATTTGAACTTTACAGTTTCTTAGAGCCCGAGGTAGATTTCGGATTTTTGTCATTAAATTCGACGTCGATACCTCGACAAGTCTACAATACTTTTCTGTTTTCATTTTAGTTAATAATAATCGACTGGTTAGTCATCGAAAACAAAATAAACTCGATTACATTCTGGCATTCCGATCACTCATCAGCTCCATGAGTACCAGTCTATAGAATGGAAGACATCCGCAGCGGCGATCAATGAGGATCAATCAGTGACGTCATAATGACAGGAAACGCTGTAGTTCACGTAAAATTGATATGGTATAGTAATGCCAACATAAGGTCAACCCCACACTTCCTCTCGCCGATCACCTCTTATGTCTAGTGAGTTAAAGATTCTTATCGCGTATCATTTGTGAGTTTTCAATGACAGCGTGGTATAATCTTTGATGACTGATTAATTAGGTTGGGTAACAAATGTGCTGCTAATTAATTTGTGTGATTTATTCCTTACATCAGGACTGCCTCGTTGGTTGGGTCGCAAGCACGACTGATGAGCATAAAGTCCTGGGTTCGATTCCCGGGTTGGGCAAAGTGTTATTGGGTTTTTCCATCAGAATTTTCTCAGTAGCAGCCGCGGAGTCTGGAAAATGACTTCATTCTATTCTGCATTAAACAATGTTTAGTTCTAATTAATTCACACAAAAACTCAATATTTAATTTCTACTCCTTTACAATTTATTTATTTGCTTTTTTTATTTATTTATTTGTCATGTCGTTCGTTCGATCGAGTAGTTTTTTAGACACATTAATAGTCCCTCCTCGATTTCACATAACTCTATTTTAAATTAAGTGTAATTTGATGATAATATAATCAATGTAATTTAAACTTATTAAAAACCCCATGTACTTTCCCAATGTATAGATATCGTGTTCAAGAAGTATGTAGGTAACTAGAAAGAACTTTAAATGTGCCATTGAGTAAAATAAAAAATTACGCGTGTAATACTTTATGTTTTATGTCATTGTTAAAATGTGGATGTTCCCGCGTCGTACTCTGTATTTAATATGATATGACAATAACATATTTTAAGCATAACGGTTTTATTAGGTATTTTTCTTATTTATTTTTTTATTTGGTACCCGCGCGCGATATTTATCTTTTAAATGTAGAATAATGTACAAAACCATAAGTATTACATTTTACAAATGCAGTTTGTTATTCGACGTGGTCACGAGACCGACACGTAATAACCGCCAGCCGTCTGATTATGTTTTAATCTCGATAACTTTAAATTCGACATTTTCGTAAAAATTACATTAAATTATTCTCGAGCACTCCCAATCTCGAACGTAATCATCCACCAATAAAATTGATGTTCGATATGATTTTCTGAGAAACTGTTTATATTATGTGCGATATAGGAAGATACTTTGTAGTGCCTTTAATACGTAATAAGTACTGAGCGGTAATTCGCTCCAGTACTTTCGAAAATCGAAGATCATTGCTTCATTTTTGGATACTTACGAAGCATTAAAATGACGAAGAATTTTAAGTACATGCTAATGTGCGCAAATTATCGATCAGACGACTACGACATGGACCCTCCATATAAATTGGTGCGTAGCTTATTTGCATTGACCATACGAATAAATAATAAAATAAAATATATAAATAAAATATAAAACCTACTAAAAATTTTTAAGAGTGTGTCAATCTGTTTATCTTTTTATACCATAGTTTATTGTAATGGAAACTTGTAATATCATTTAATGGAGAATCATAAACAACTAGCACCTATTTTAAATATATAAAAGCTTCTGAATTATTGTTTAATTTATAAATCTTAAACTATGTCCGGAGTATCAAGGGCCGTTCGTTATTTACGATGAAATATACTTATTTATTGTAGCCATTACAATTGCATCTGCATTTTTATTGTTTCATTGTGGAAGAGAATAAGGCACCATGCCTTATTTATCTGTCCAAGGTTTTATTTCTTTTAGTTCCTGCGTAATTACTGTACCTTAGGTGTACTACAGACTACCTTACAATACGAAATTGTATACAAATACAAAAAGTATAATTTGTTTTACTTTTCGATACGTGAATTGTTCCCACATTTGGTAGCGCTAAGTACCCACGCATCGATGCGTAATTAATACAATTATGTGAACATAAAACACATCAATAAATAACAAAAGCAGTGCAACGTGTGGAGCTGACAGTAACAGCACTAATAGCGCTCAACAAGTGGAAAGGGCAGACGAGGCCCCACAGCCGCCGAAGCCGCCGCCGCCCCGCACTTGCTCACAACTCCAAAAACGTAATTTATAACTACATTTAACCGAAGAGCCAGCCAGACGACTTCGTCCAATATTAATATCAACGTCAGCATCATTAAGGCATTCCTTTTATTGCGACTTTAAATAAGTCCGTTCGCCGATCGCGTTTATTAAAGGAGGCTACCTTTCTCCAAGGTTCTGCAACGTCGCCCTTCTTTTGAGGCGGTTTTTTTAAGCGGTAATGCAGCACACCAATTTACTGGCCACTGAAGTAACAAAAGAAATTCTTATCAATTTTTGAGGTAATTTTTACACGCTTTTTGTGCTTAATAATCACTTAATCTGCGGTGGTATTTTCGGTTATTTATTGGATGGTTCGGCGGATATCTCGGAGGTAGGAATCGGTAGCGCATCGACAAACATCGCTGCGATTCGCTGTACCGGTAATGAGTCGAAATTAAAGTTGCATGTACAAGGGAAATTGCCTGTAGCTACGAGTATTTTGAGGTTGGTCTTTACATTAATATTTTAGCATAATGTTAACAGTAAATCTTGACAAAACGTGAATAATAAGTGGTGTGTCGGAATGGTGAAGGTGTCGGCTACGGGCTACGGCTGAAAGGCCTCCGACACGCTGTTTGTTTATTTTATTTTTTATTCGCACCGTGGACATGTCGCACCCGTATAAATCATTTGTACTCCATGTGGGGACATAATGGAGACTATTTAAATTACCATAAGAACTTTGATACTGTCTCGCTGGGCTAGTGATCGCAAGAGCGACTGCTGAGCATGAAGTCCTGGATTCGGTTCCCAAGTCGGGCAAAGTATTATTGCGTTTTTCATTAGGAATGTCTCAGTAGCAGCCACGGAGTCGGGATTTATACCCGGTTGATGGCAATAGGCTCGCCCCCTATTACATGAGACTTAAGCATAACTGGCACATAATGTGGGTGTACGTACGTAAGATACACAGCTGCCTAACACTTCAGGGAAACCAGGCGTGATGTTATGTTCGATACTTATTTGCTAAATGTTTCGAAGGAAATCGGTGAAGAATATACCTACGTGTGTTTTCTATAGTACAAAAATCCCTTGGAGATATTCCACAGCATAAATAAAATGATTAATTAGAACTACATTTAATTAAATTGCACGTTTCAAGTCCGGTGACAAAAGCTTTCGTCTCCGAAACTTGAAATAATGAACACAAAGCACGCTGCGCTGATGCTAAAGATCTTTAATTATAATTACAGAGCTCTTTCCTCAGCGAGATGATTTATTTCATTATAAATACATTTTTGATACAACACGCAGGACGAGTATTATATACCAGTAATTAACTTATGATATTTTTAAATTGCTTATGAGTTCTTAATTAAGAAGCTCTTTTTAATGAGTTGCGATGAAAATTACATTTCCTGGTAGTAGAAATAAGTAGCTGTTTCGAAATTGATACGCAAGTGATTCAGTGTTAACCATAATAATTTTTAATGATGCAACAACTAGTTTTGGATGGTAAATAAACATTTAATTGGTTCTTCTAACGTTACTGCACACATGAAAGCATTTGCATCTACACCCGCAATTATAATGAGTACAGAAACTAATTTTGAACGTCCATTAAAAAAGTTATGTCTCAAAAATATAGTTTTTATTAAGTTATTTATTACTTAACATATTATCGATGTCGAAAATCTGTCTGTATAAGTTTTCATCACTTGATGTAGCTGAAGCCTTACAATCTTGAGGCGTGTTCTACATGACCAAACTAGTTTGACGGCACGTCGCCCTTGAAAACTTCAACTTAATAAAGTGACACCTTACGACATAACTTACACCCACAAATATCGTCTTATCGCATCTAAACATCACTTATTAATAATCATGTCAATGAATAAATTATGTTCCGTGATGCATGAATTATTATCCACTAAATTCGTGGCTGGACAGTACAGAGTAAAACGGAACGCGATCCGTTGCGTAAACTGACGAAATTTTTATAAAAATTTTAACGTCGATTATTTCGGTCTCGTCACGACAACGAGACAAGTGCAGGTTGCGGCTCTAATAATTGCTTCGGAACCAAACTGGAGCTACGTTATATAAGAACAATAATTCTCTCTCGCTCGGAAACCATCGCCCCTGAAGGTCCGAAAATATTGCCCTACTCCAATTTATCAGCCGAACGAGCAAATTACCTCGCCTTTTATTCTCGGCAGAGTTTCGTTATTTCGCGTAAAAGTGAAAAAATGTGGTGCAGTTAATGTCTGTGGCGTGTGATAATTAATTGAGGCCCCCCAAGTAATAATTCGGACAAATAAAATGTGTTCGATGTGGACATTCCCACGCGGAGCGGCTGCGCGGGCGCAGGCTGCGTCGCGAGTGATGCGCGGCATGTGAAACTATGCGAAGTTTGGGTGGTATCGGCTCATTCTCGCCGTTACGCGCTGCTATTAAAATGCCTCGAATCCTGGGAAAGATGTTAGTCCACCGATGTAATGGAGAATTCAAGTTTTTCCTTTTAAAATTGAGCGTTAGTAAGAATCACAAGAATATTTCTCGCTGGACGTATAAAAGTTTTGCGAAAGATCGTTAGGGTTAAGACAACGAGCGTGAGTACTAATTAGAGTGTAAATAAAAAGCTTGGTCGATGTTTCAATGTTTCTTCATGTTGGTGTGACAGGACCCATGGGGCTGACTGACATGAATAATGAAATGCTGACGTGCGCAGGGCTGTCACGTCGGTGCGTCAGAATCGACAGGTTGCTCTTTGCATAATGCCGCATACAGCGCACTCATTTAAGCTCTAATACATCTTGACAGGACACCATCTGCGAATTTTATTGATAGCAACAGTTAACATTTTATATTTTTTTAATTTAAAGTTAATGAATTAGTAATGCATAAGTGCACTGCATGCAATATTTTATTTTTTTACGTTATGCCTACTGTTAGTATGAAATCCAACGCAGTTACTATTTTCCTTTTTCCAAAAAAAAACCTGCGTAATTTTCCCACTCTTTCCAAGAAACGAGCAGCTTCTACATATTGTTTCGTTAATTTTAACCATCAACACATCTCACTCAACTCACGTGACAGTAAGTAAAAAGCCCAGTGAAATTGCAACATTTACCCGTAAAAGCGTGAGGTCAATGGATAGTCAGTTAAAGTGCGTATTAACTTTACCTTCAAACGAACAGGTATCGACTGCCGACATCCTTAATTAAGGTAGAACGTCGGCCCGTCAACTGGATTAAAAGATCGGATTTGATTTTGATTGATATTGCGGTGAAACTCTGGCCACTCGACCACTCTCGGATTTTCTCGGACACCTAAGGGCTTGGACACAGCGCTGATGTGAAGGACGACTGTCGATCGTTGCAGGTGACTTTAGAATTAATGTAATGAATGGTCCGTCTCGGTGAGACGGTTTAAGATATGGTTTTATTTCTGAGAACAAAAGATTGACAAAGGCATTTTATGCTTATCTATACTAATATTATAAAGAGGTATAATTTTTTTGTATGTTTGTATTTGGGGGGTAAGAACTTTCTTTCACCAACGGGAAGCTACTTTATCCCCGAGTGTCATAGGCTACATTTAAAACGTTTCCATGGGTACATTCTGTACATAATGGGAGCCAAGCCGCGACCAAAAGCTAGTTTGATAGATAGTTAAGTGAATCTGAGAGATTCGACAGAGTTTTCTTAAGACCCATAGTTACCGTGTTGGAAAGCTAATCATGGTATTATAAAATGTGTGGAATAATAAAAGTGGAAACCTTTTGCGGATGTTTCCATGTTGTAACTGACAATATCCCATAACCGGAAACCTAAACTAGACCAACATGGAGTTTTGGTTAATGAAATCAATGAAGCCTTTTCAATAATACGTAGTAATTCTGTGAAAAATCCCAGCCTGTGTGTGGCGTAGCCTTTAATCTCCGCTCAGGAGTAGAAGCTATCTCAGTGACTGCGCCTGCGCACATGCGACAGATGAGAGGATTAAACACGACAACCACTGACCGTTCCCAAAATATGATTTGTTGTTGCGATAAACAGGAGTTACTGTTAACGAGGCCTGTCAGGTTGTGGGAATATAAAAAAAATCTGATGGAATCACTTCACGAGTAAGTAATTGACCCAGGACCGTTGTCCTGGGTTCGATTCCCATGTCGGGCCAAAAATTATATTGGGTTTTTTCATTATGAATTTCTCAGTAGCAGTCCGGAGTTTAGAAGTTGGCGGTATGAAATCTCCGTGCCTCGGAAAGCATGTTAAGCCCTGCGCCTGCGGTCCTGCGCCTGATCACTCTCCAGTCGTGTGGGATTGAACGGCAATGCCGTGAGGGAAGAGATAGTCAACTGTGTCTGCTGCGCACACACTTGTGCACTATGATATATCCCGCGCCGATGGCGAATCTCCGCTGAGATTGGCCGCGGTGACCGACAAAGGCCAGGAGAACTAATATTATATTGATCTTAAACTAAAATTTTGCATTAAATTATTTTATAAGACTTAGTAATTATGAACCTTACATATAATATGCGACCTAACATTTGATGCGTCGTATCATTTATAGCAAGTTTTCTAGATTTTCTAGAACTAGAGTTGATTTTATGGCGCAATATAAGAAGCAATCATAATCATATTAAAGAAGTATTTATCAGTCACAAGATTTACCTACCACTAGGTAGGTACTCTAGAATGATAAATACATAACTTTTATCATGTTTTCCGCTTGCAAATCTATATTGCAATAATTCAATTGCCCGTTGACGATGTTTATACGACAGCTCTAAGGACATCTGGGCGGGAAATGCTTATTATTATGATTAAGATTACGAGCAAAGCTCATGTGTGTAATAAAATATAATCATTATAATATTTATAATAAAACGCACCTTGAGAATAACGCGTTATGCCAATAAAACGTATGTTATAAATATTCTGGTACTGTCGGTAAATTACGTGTACAGTCAGTGTCAAATGTGGGAAGTTTGAATTATTATTGGGATAAGTGTTTTTATTAAGTACCACAGTAGTATTTTATCTCTCAATTATTTAAATTTTAAGAAATTGAAATATCAATTTTCTACACAAACCATAAATGGTGCATGTTGTGTTAGCCTGTAAGTGATTGTTGCACTTGTAAAAGTATTAATAAGGTATTGATTGTAAATGTTTATTGTAAACAATTGTTGGCTAACCGAAACAAATAAATAAATAAATCTCTGCCTCTCCCTGAAATTCATCCAAAAGTTATTTTGAAAATATCGCAATTATCGAAAAGATATCCCATAGTGTCAACAAATTTATAATGTCTACTTGTCATACATGTCGTTATGAAATATCGGAAACTAAAAATTAATAGAAAACATGGTAAATATCCCGTTTCGACCCGTTTTTAGTTTTAGTGATGGTGTTGTTTATACATCTAACCACACAGCGAGTGGTTAGATGTATAAACAAGACGGACCTATTTTATTGTTCTCTGTGTGAATTCACAAGGAATGCATTGTTTGTCATTAGTTATAGATATCTATACTAATATTATAAATGCGAAAGTTTGGATGGATGGATGTTTGTTACTCAATCACGCCAGAACAGCTGAACGGATCTGGATGAAATTTGGCACAGAGATAGATTATAGTTTGGAATAGCACATAGGCTACTTTTCATCCCGGTAGGACGATCCCGTGGGTCAATTATCGAACTCCACGCGGGCGAAACTTTTGGCATAAGCTAGTTAGTTATAAGTATAAATTAAGTTATTATTAATTAAGGCGCTTTTATCGCATTGGGTTAGCCTGTAATGGTAAATGTAAGTAGATAAATAAATAAATGTTATTTGTATGATGTACATAATAAAGAGTATTCTATGTACAATCTATCAATCGACGACGACCCGAATGGCGCAGCGGTAGTGAGGCTGCCTTACGTTCATAGGCTTCCGGATTCGAATCCCGGTAGGAGCAAGTGTTTGTGTGATCAGCATGGACATTTGTTACCGAGTCATGGATGTTTATATGTATAATAAGTATGTATTTACAAACAAAAAAAAAGTATCTATGTAGTATATCAACTATCTGGTGTCCACGACACAAGCTTCGTTGCTTAGTGTGGCACCAGATGGCGCTGTGTGTAATGTCCAGCGATATTTATTATTATTATTATTAATCATAACAGTCAATACTGTTGTCTGACATGAGCATCTCATATAATTATGTAGTTGTAATTGCTGTTGCTGCCAAAGTGAGCAGTAACATCATCATCTGCCTAACCTTTTGCCAACTATGTTGGGGTCGGCTTCCAGTCTGACCGGATGCAGCTGAATACCAGTACATGGAGTGACCTCAAAAACCCAATTAGCACTGGGTAATACGATACCCCTTGATAAGACTGGTTGTCAGACTTTCAGGCCACTGACTACCTGTAACGACTGTCAAAGATCTACAAATGACAGCCGGGACATACTTCCCGAGGCACAGAAAAATCTCGATATGTGATGGATGCACCCATCCCGTATCGACCTCAACAAACAACAACCCAGTGTAGGTAGATAAATATCAAATGGAATGATATTTAAGAATTTATTTAGAAAATTTATCGTTTATTTTATAGTTTCAATCGGTCAAATAAATAAAAAAATACCAGTTTCGCAAGCTATTTTCTAAAATATTTGGTCACTAATAAATCAGATTTCTGAGACTAATGATCGGAACGAATTCAATCTTGTTTTTTTTCTTGACAATAATTAGATTTATTAGGATCAACTATCGCGACGAAATTATTGATTTACGATTTGAATCGTTGCCTTTTGATTGAATTTAAGGCCATCGTTAGATCGTAATGTGGACATAAAAATATATGAATTTATATCATAACGTCTTAAGTATAATTCCCGTAATTTCAGAATATTTAAATACCACGAATAGTACACCCCGTATTAAAAAACTTTATATATTTTCTATTCAACATCGAACATTGAATAACATACAATTTTAAGATTATAGGTTATTTTTTTAATGTGTTCTTATTCGGAACTTCGACCGTTTGGAATGATACCGAGCTGATCTCTTAACATATAAGAACATTGAATGAACATTTTATAAATAGGGCGAAACCAAGCAGTACTTGTATTTACAGCTAACGGCTATGTTCCCGCGTTTTTAACAGTAATCGCCATTTTGAGTGACCAGACGAGTTAGTAAGATTTTGCACAATAGGACACCCCATGCTTTCAACTCGGCAAAAATCCTGACACCGAGATTCTACTGAGAAATAAAGACTTTTAGATCAGTAAATAAACTTTGCCCGACCTGGGTATCGAACTGAAGACCTCCTGCTCAGACATTAGACCAACGAGGCAGTCATATATGAATTCAGAGGCCTTCTATGTTGCCAATAAATTCAACTATTATTTTCAAAACAACATTAATTTATCAACGTTAACTTCACGTAAAGCAGAGACGATTTCTTAACCTTTTTGAAAGTTCCGTACTTAGGACATTAACAAGTTTGCCAGCAAGGAGGTAGAATAAGTAGCATAGGTGGAATAGTCTGGCAATTCATCTCGATTTGTCTGCCGGGTCACGGAGGACCGTCGTGACTTCACGACACATGTGCGCCCGCGCAGATTTGTACAGACAACCGACAATTGCAGATTTAGAAGCGATTTTTGATAGCTATTTTGATGTGAAGCTTGAGGTTTTTTTAAGTTCTAGGGGAATTTTAAGACAATGTATTCCATAATATCTATCTACATTCAACCTGGTTAACGCTCAAAATATGTCATGAATAAAACACATCATCCGCTGCCTAGGCTTTCCCGAACTTTAAAGGGTCTATCAGTCTAACAGGATACAGCTGACATGAATAAAACTTTAAAAAAAGCAAAATACTTAAGAAAGAGCGTCGCATGAAAAAAAAATCTGTGAAAATTCTTTCTCAATTTCTATGTAAATAAATAGAAGAACCACGTCATTTTGTGAATAAATAAATAAATTAACCTAACAATTTCCCACAACTAAGCCGGTGTCAGCGTCCAATACATGAAGATGAAATCAGTATTTTACACGAACAAACTGACATTTGACCTCCGCAACCCTGGGCCATACCGATATTCTGAAGTTGTAAGTAATTACTACAGGATTTAATACGAAATTAAATAACCTTCGCAAATAAACGACTTCGGTGCAGGACAGGTGTCGTATTTTTATGATCCTTTTCAATTTACAGTTTCGATCGACATTTTACTATCAATCTATACAACAGAGTTAATGGTAACACAACAAGGGATCATTTTACAAGGCACATAATTTACGTGTCCTATAACAAACATCTAAAATTTTATATGTAGCCACGTTATTCACAATCTATTCATTCGCCTGATCGACCCTCTCGTAAAACTGCTGCTATGACCAAATAACCGCCCAAGGAACACACATTCAACTAACCAATGTAGGAGTTTGAACTTTTTGCGAATCAGTTAAGGTTCGTAATTCCCCGCAGGATACTTACAAAGAAAATAATCTTATGATTTAGGGCTCCATATCTGTCAACTAGCGACCGATTATGTGAATCTGTTTGCGAACAAATAGGTTTATTGGCTACTGTCGTAATAAAACTGCATGATTTATCAATGGAGATTGCGGGAGATAACATTATTTTGACGTCGAATAATGTCATTGATCCCTACCGCGGCCATATTGTGTTTCAGCCTCATTTTGAACATAGACACGACCTGTATCTTACTAAAACAAAACAAGCATTCATTTGTGTTGTGGTTTAAAATGGTCTTATCGTAAAACAACATATTATGGAACAGTAACACAATCAGACGCGCCTATAACGGACGAAATTGTGATCAGAACCGAAGAGGATTGCGTTTCTGTAATGTTGCAAACTGATTGAATAAGTAAATAAACGGCACAATTTGCCTCGATCGACAAAGAGGGTCTGTTGAAGGTTTTTATTATGACATTCATAAATATAATAAAAAAAGCTGTAAAGTCATCATAAAGGCAAGTAACCGGTATCGAAAATAGCGGAGTAGAGTTGTGCAAGTCACATCATGAGGCACAGGACCGATCGTCAAGGTTCTGTCCAGTCGTGCGTGGAGGTACGTGCTCGCTGAACTAAAATTAAAATTAAGTCAAGCCTTTGAACGCAAATCAGTTGGAGCACTCGACAAAGCGGTCTTCAATACCGTAATAAATGAAATTAGTTTGTAAGGCAAATAAAATGAGACTGCAAATCTGATTGACGGAACATTTGTATCTACCTGACAGGTGTTCTTGTAGCCTGCAACTCTGAAATTACAAGAAGATTCGTGATTTTCAATTATTCACACTCGATTCAGCAAAATTCAGATTTCAGACCCTCTTGAAGAAGCGACTCCTTGTTTTACAATCATTCAATCTGACACTGCTTATCTTGTACGAGTAGCGTACTCGTTCGTTACCATTCTTATCTATTTCAGTATTATTTTAATTTTAAATCTACGAAAATGTTCACGTTAATTGCCAACAATATGATCAAATAACATTGAACTAAACCAATTAACGCTCTTAGTTTTACAGATCTTCCAATATAATCTACGTACTTTCCAGAAAACTAAAACCAATAGCAAGAAAATTACTAATTAACTACAAATAAATGCATCAAATAAATATTTAGTACACTCTTAACCTACTACTACTAGTTGTTTAATAAAGCAATTAAGTGTTATTTAATCACAAATTAAGTAAGGAAGATAAATATAAACGCTCAGTATATATCGGGTCTGTAAATCTATGGGCACGCGCCGATGGTACCAAAGAACCTCAGTTTAAACGCCTGATAAGATCTTAGACATATTAATCTAATAATAAATAACGATAATATGCATGCAAGAGTATAGGATTCCTATCAATACACTCACCCATTATAATTAGTGAGCAATTTGCTCAACAAAATATAAAGGTTGTTAGAATTTATTGGCGCAGATGTTAATGTCTGACTGTATGTAATTAGTTGAGGATTGTGAATGTGGTTGTGATGTTGTGCTAATATTGTGGGGTAATAGAAAATTAAGCGGGTATTTTAATTTGAAAATAGGTTGGCATTTTATTGAAAGTAATTATTGCTGTTTAAGTGTTTGCATACATTTCAGCTGAAAGAATTTACAAGAAAATATGCTATGAAATTAAGACTAACCCGCCTCACTATTCCTGACCACAGCGATTCTATGAGCCTGCATCAACAGTGGAGACCACCGGAGGAGCGCCGAGACAATGAAGTTCTACGAGAAATAGACACCATTTTATAAACCACTGTCCTAACATTGTAAGTAACCTTTAAACGACTTCTTCCAAGTTAATTTTGACTCGAAACTTGCAGGAAAGCGATACATTTTACTATCAATATAATATACTAGCTTATTCCTGCTTCTATAATCGTAAGAAAGATTTACTTAAGATCGTCTTTCAAAAGATCAAGTTCTCGTTCCAAGTATCTTCTTGGGATCATGTTTGTTGCTATAAAGTCTTTATATTGTAACCTGTGGCATTTTAGTACGGCGATTTTCAGCGCATCATCATACGTATTTTTTATTATGAATTCTGAACGAATTAACTATTTCTAACAAACTTTATATTGATATATGTATGACACGACGAAACGTATATTATTATCTGTCTAAACTTTTCTTCTGGATATCAATAGTGATATCTTTCATCGTCTTTTACGGATCCATCATTCATGGATCGACCTCTACAAACATGGCTTAACCTTCGATTGACCAGAACCTCTGAATAAAACGTCTATCAGATATCAAAATATAATTTAAGCTTGATCATGGTGCTTGCCTAAGTTTAGACTAATCTGATTGAGCACATCTGACAGATATCCTAAAATGGACAATCAACCCAATGAATATGCAAATAAATAATCCTAACTACTTCGGTTCGGTTTAAAGTATTTACTTCACACATAATTCCGTGAATTAAATTCAACATGCATAGTAAAATTATAAATGCGAACTGTATGTTGGATGGTCTTCCTAAATGTTACCTATTCTCTCAATTACCTAGAAGTCTTGTCATAGTAATTATTATCAGGTTTATCGTTTTTTATTTTGGTATTTGTTAAAATATTTATTAGTTTATTTTAATTGTATATGTGTATTAGTTTCTTCTTATTCTTCTATTCTATAAAAGTATATACCTACATTTTCGAAAACAAGTAGTATTCTTATTTTTATTTTATTTTTTGTACCCTAGTCCCTATCACAATTTTGTCCAATTTAACCCAAAGGTTGACTGGTAGAGAATGCCTTGTGGTATTAAGTCCGCCTATGTACAACTAGTACATGAAGTTTAAATAAATATTCTCTTAACGCTGCATGGCTTGTTTTTTATAACATGTTTGACATGGGACTTAAAACATATGTAACTGGCGAAATGTAGGTGAACTATTAGGTGCACCTCTGCCTAACCCTTCGGGGATTACAGGCGTGATGTTATGTTATGTTAGATGTTTGACATACAAATAGGCAATGCCTAGGGTTAGGCCATAGGAAACTTTTTATCCCGGTAGTAGATCTTCGTGGGATCGCAGTGTACTAGCTATTCAACAGGCACAGAGCCGTGTTGAATAGCTAGTACAGTTTAAGTTTCATGTACATTTTTTGTCACAAATAATATGCTAAAATCATGCATTGTTTGCAAGGCCGTCGTGTGGGTGTAGACGAGTTTTTTTATCGAATCACAGTATGAGATAATGTAATAAAACAATCGAGTGCGAGCTTGTACGGTATCGAGAATATCCCTTTCATTTTCAATATGAAACTTTAACAACTTTCAATAAAAATGGTAATGCATTGTACATTTATTCTGCATCTTTACAAATAACTGTAAAAAGGTGTGTTGTACTCCGATGTAACTCAAGTTTTCCCGGAAAAAATCTCATAATAAAACAACCTTGTGATGTGAAGCGTTTTTACAAGAATTACTTTCAATAACTGAAGCCGTTAAAGTAAGAGGCTTACCAGTCCCTATGCTCGTTCACTTCTAACCCAGACTGTGACCAACAACTATGACTTTCAGGATCCACGAAAAAAACGTACATCGAACACTTTTTGCTTGTTTTGCAAACTTTGTGACCAATCGATTAAAAAAAGTGTCATTACAGAATATTTTCGGACAACGCTTGACCTTGTTGCGTCTTTGCGCCACCCGTCACTCTCGAGCTTTGTAATTGACTGCGAATTCTTCAATGCTGTACCTAATAAGGTCTTTTGTTGACCCTCCAAGGAAGCTAACTGCACGATAGATACGATAATTGCATGGCAAACGGACGGCTTTGTCGTTCAACTAAAATTAAATGGTAGGAAATAGATGCAGGTCATTATGTGTTTTACTTTGACTTTAAATGTTCGAGACACGTGTCCTTGTTTGATACTGTTGCACTTAATTACATGCAATTAATGAAATGTAAGGAAAAATGGTGCCTTAAACATTTCAAATGACGAATAAACCTTCAGAGCTATTCAAAATTACAAGAAACTTTGCCAGTGTGATAAATTACAAAGCTAACTCTTCCTGTTGTATCTAATTATAATAGTCTCCTTTTTCTTCTTTTTGTTACCAAAGTAAGAGGTGTTTCCGTACCTAGGTGCTGAAAACACATCTTACTTAAGTAACTAGACGTGTCCTACGCAATTTATGTAGGTGGTGTGCAATCGAAGGATACCACTGAAGATAATGTGGCACAGAATCAATGATATTATACATAGATACTACCGGGATAAAAACCATCCTATTCCCGAATCCAGGTCCTGGTTTATCCGTGTACCTTTGTTCCAAATACTTTTATATTATTATTTATATATTAATTAAGGTTAAGGTGTAAATAGGAAACAGACAGACAGGGTCACTTTTGCATTCATCATTTATAATACATAACATTACTTCATGTCTGTAATCCCCGAAGGTTTAGACAGTGTGCCTTCAATGGTCCAGTCCAGTCCCATGTAATAGGGGGCGAGCCTATTGCCATCAACCGGGCACAAATCCAGAATCCGTGGCTGCTACTGAGAAATTCCCAATGGAAAAACTCAATAACACTTTGCCCGACCTGGGAATCGAACCCAGCACTTCATGCTCAGCAGTCGCGCTTGTCACCACTAAACCAACAAGGCAATCCTATAATGTATATTATGTCATCATTTACAATATGAAGTATAAAATAAAATAAAAAACAAGTGCTGAATATAATAGTTAAGATTTTAAAAGCGCCGGCAGCGGCAAAGATTCATCGGATCAAAATCCTCTTCTTTTATTAAATTTTTACTTAATGCCCCCTAGCTACACCTATATAATGAAATGGCGACATTTTTTGTCCATCAGTCAGTCTCCTGAGGCCTTGACGATGCGGAAGAACTAGACTTAACACTTAAACAACATTTAGCTACTGGGCAATAATCGTGTTTAATGTTTTACATACAACATTAAACATTTTAGGTATCCTAGACTTGTATAATATATGCTTAACAAATTATTATATATGTTTAAGAATATTTGTTTCGTGTAGATCGGACTTTTTTTGACAAGTAAATGTCAAAGGTGTTGTGTTTGACCTATTTTAAACCTTATTACACAACACTGATTACCAATTTAAGAAGAACTCTGTAGCTACCAAAAAATAACGTAAAAGTAACAGTTGTGGACAGAACAGACCGGTTGACAAGTAGACCGTCAAACAGACAAAAGCTTAAAGCTTAAAGAGCTCTTTTTGCCTGAAATTTAAAAAAATACCTTTGTGACTTAATTGTTCCAGATTCTACTACAATGGCATAGACAATGTGACAAAAAACTAAATCACAATCGGATACAGGATGTATCACAAACTGGGACAGATTGGCAAACATTCAAACAAGAGCATCAACACAATACATTTGACCGGCGCGCGGCGCAGGCGCAGTGCCGGGCGTACCACTCGTACCAGCCGACCACTGTGTACTCGTATCATGAAAAAAGAGTGTACCCAATTTCACGCAACATAAACTCCGTGAAGACTTTTTTGTCATCTTATGATGACAAACGGCTATTTCCTAGTTGGGCTAATTGTCCAGGCTTATTGTGCCCGTCTTACTCATCGACGTTTTTGCCGCCATCGGCCCTCACCTTGCACTTTCGATTTTGCTCGGGTTACGCACCGATCTGATTGAAGCTCGCGGCTCTCTTTGTGTGTTACCAACGACCTGACGTATTCCGGTTTCGGTTCCACGAAACGACTTTGATATAAGAGATATCATTATCATTGGATTACAAAAACTTGATGTCCTTTGTGTTTCCCCAATTTCGCGTAAAATTTATTCGTTTATGCTCGAAGTGAGGTGAATATGTAACAAAGTTCGATTTCGACTCGAAAACCTTACTCGGTAAAAGAAATGTAACTAGCAAGGCGCACGGTTTTGTTCGTACTTAATTATACTATCAACAGCTAAAGGCAATAAAATAAATTTTGGCACAATTCAAGTTATATTTTGTGTTAAATATTATTTAGTTTAGCAAACGTCGTTGTAAGTTATCTAAACAATACTAAAACGTAAACCTAACTTAAACCCGGGGCCACAAATTTTAAGCACGCTAACGGACAAACATGCCGCCTTGCAACATTAACATTAGTTACCGCCGAGACAAGTCGTTGAGTAACGCAAGGCCATCGAAAGTAATTAAGTATATAGCGGAGACGCGGACCACCTTGTAGACAATTTTAGGGCTTCCTCGTCAAGGACGATAGCTCCTTTGACAAGCTCAACAGGCAAATTGCTGCGGTTTCACGAAAAAAAAAGTTTGAGTACAAAAATCTCAGCTTTTTTAATGAAACCGCACCGTTTGGTTGGCTGTTTCAGTTGGTCTCGGGCTTTTTAGCACATTAGATAGTAGGTATTTTAGGACATGGAAACAAAAAATATTGTTGCTTACTCTTTTTACAATAATAGATAGATTGGTAATATGGTTGACGAAAATGGCCCTAAGACCGATTTTACATTGTCGAGGGACTTTCAGAATCGACGATATTTCTTTTAATGTCTCACATGAACCTGGAGTGAACCCCTTAAACTAGAAAACAAAAAACTACGTGCTGATAGAAATACCTAAATCTTGGGGTTAGTCCATGTTGGTACCAATACTTATACTCTTCTTTCACTAAGCCGTCGTTTGCACCTCAAGTTTCATACTTGCAATAAATGAAATAACAAAGCATATCAATCAACGATAAAACGGCATTACCCCAGGCCAAGACCACCTGTACACTAAATAAAAGACAATTAAACCATGTACAGTGTTATATAACAGATGCCTATGACGTACATAAAATAGAAAGTTTCGATAAGAGCCGCTTTTAATAGGTTTCAGTTTCGTTTCTATCATGCAAATAATGTTACATCAATCGGTATCAAACTATCAACTGCCATTCAATTACCTAACGAACGACCTGCCTTGTAATTGACATTGTGTGTGTGTGTTTTTTTTTTTTGATGCAGCCAGATTTGTAAGAGGAAAATAAGTTTGTTGGCTCATCGCATACCAATCAGCGAATGTCATTAAAGTTCAGACGGTTTCTATAGTGACTCGGTCTTTGTCAGCCGTAACTCGTAGTCATAGCATATTTAAGAGGCGTCATTAATCTACAATATACCTACCCACTGCTCAGACACAGGCTTCTTCTCTATGAGAAGGAATGGGTCATAATCAACCACGCAGGTCCAGTGCAGGCTGGCAAATGTCAGAACCCCGTAAATCTTTGACCCAAGGAGTATCATGTTACCCAGTTACTGATGAAGTAAGCCAGACGTTCTTTGTAAAATAGGTCTCCAACTGCATCCAGTTAAACTGGGAGCCGACCTCAATATTTGGGAAGCAGATGTTGACGATGATGATGTCTATGGCATTTTAAATAAAAAGAGATTTATCAATTATTGTATTGTACGTGCTTCAAAAATAATAGTAAATCTCAGAATTATAAGACTTTTCATTAAGTTACCAGTAAGCACGTCAACAGGTCTGCCGGAAGCATAAAATCAAGTACTAACTACGATTTAAAATATTGAAATATATAAGCACCTATACACAATGTTGATTGATTACGATTCAGTTGACATATTGTAAATTAAATAGTTATTAATCAATTAAATGAAATCAGATGTACAAGTCAATTTGTAACTATAACCTATAGTAGCGGAACAACGGCTTTAACATGATTAATTACGATTAAAAATAGATTTCTAACACTGGCTTAGTCAAGTCATAGTGTAAGGAATGTCATTGAATAGTCAGTATTTCAGTATTGGAACTTACTTTGTGTGAGATAAGAATTGAAGCCTTATTTTAACCAAAACAAAAAAGTTGCAAAGTCCCAAATAAATTAGGGTACATCCCGTTTGCTAACTTTCCAGTTTGGGCAACTAAGCTAAATACCATCACAAAAGTGCCGTTTCGTAACTATTTTGATCTTCATACATTGAGTCTCATTTCGTAAACTTTTGCGTATGCGTGTATTTATTCCCGTTTGGTAAACTTTTTGTTCGGCAGGTACAGTTAGGACCTAGGAGAACTACTAAGAAATACCACAATTATTAATATTCTGTACACTCTTATTTATTTTTAACTTACCGTTAATAACCAAACAAGGTAGGTACACCAAAATAAACCTTCCTGTTATGGGGCAAAAAACACTAATATGACTTATAACTAAGTAAACAAATTATTCCAATAATAAACAAACTACACTTACGTATTTAAAAAATATTACATTGAAAAAAAGTCACAAATTGTAACAGAAAAGTCTTTTTGGTGAAAACCCAACCAAAACTACTAGGCTTGCATAAATTCAAGGTGGTATTTCAATAAACGCTGTTTTTTTTTAGTTGTTTTAATTTGACACTATTTCAGAATGAAGCCCTTTTCAAAAGAGGAGAATCACCCGTTTATCGTATAAACGTCTGCGTTTGTTTGTGTGTGAAAGCGCGGTTATAGGGCTAGTATTAGACGGGCCGCGTTTT
This sequence comes from Standfussiana lucernea, assembly GCA_964057025.1. Taxonomy (NCBI): domain Eukaryota; kingdom Metazoa; phylum Arthropoda; class Insecta; order Lepidoptera; family Noctuidae; genus Standfussiana; species Standfussiana lucernea. The sequence goes on from OZ059801.1 coordinate 6,903,021, forward strand.
AATACGGGTGGTGTACACTTATCGATTTCCCATATTAAGAAAAAAAAAATATACCTACCCATTTTATTATTGATTCGGGTCGAGAATCATTAACATAGTTACCTCCTTGAATTTGACGAGGGTGCAAAGCAACACCTTGTTTAGTAGGGGCTGAAACCAGATTGTAAGACTGGTAGTCGGGCTTCTGTCTACCCTTAACGACTGTCAAAGATCTATGAATTACAGCCAGAACCAGCGATTTAGTGTGCTTGCTTTCTGAAGCACCGAACTATATCGGTATGAAATACAGAGAGGTTAACCTAACCACGGAGCGACCTCGACAAGCATTGCTTATCTTTTAAGATAAGTAATTATTTTCATGACATACAAAGTTAGTAAATTCTAACGGTACTAATGAAAATTGTGGTACCAACATCTACTTCATGGTTCTGTTCTCCTAATACTTTCTGTTCAAATTCCAAATCGTGTTCTCTCGTAACAAACCTTAGTGGGCCAGGGAGAGACAAAAAATTGCAAAAATCAAAGAGAAGTTTCCTTGTAACTTTGGGAGCTGAAAATAAAAAAACAGTTGAAATTTATGGTTGGCGAAACGGGACTCAATGTATGAACATTAAAATAGTTATGAAGGGGCACTGTTTTTCACTTATTTTGCACGTCTTTTGATTAGTTGTCCAAACGGGTAAGTTCCGAAACGGGATATAACCATAACTCGTCTACAACTGGTTAAAAAAAAAACAAATGAATCCTTTTGCTTAGGTTAGTTAAAATACCAATCATACTAAAAATAAAAGTGTTTTCCACAATTTCGCTAAGCGCTTTGACAATATGACATCAAAGTATACATAAATGAGTCTCATCAAAAAGACAATACTACCGAACAATATTACCGACAAAACTATCAAGAGTAATCGTTTTGTTCACTAGTAATACATATAAGGTTCATATTAAGAGCGTTTACGCCGTCCATGCGCTGTTTGACTCCAAAACAGTACTTTTCAAACCCTTAAATACCATCAACCCTTTATTTTACAAAAATGATAATTACTAATAACTTTAGGAAATTTCGTTGTCTCAATAGTTGGAGAGAAAAATATTTCAATTAATAGAGTATTGGTAAATTCTATCAAGATAACTCAACAGAGGTTTTCTTAATTTCCCTTTTAGCGTCAGTTTCGACGCTCTAATTATAGGAAACCACTGGCAAACCTAATTAGATTTTTTTTTTACCTATTGCTAAGATCCTAAGGAATATAGTTGGAGAAGAAAATTTTTTGATTTAGGTTTCTTTATATAAGAAATTAAAGTTCAAACAATGTGAAATATTAAGGAATTAAAATGATTTTTTCACCGATATATCTTACTTAATTTAATATAATAATAGCATAATATAATAGAAGAACATATGCTTTAAAACATCCAATTTAAAATTTCAAATAATTTACAGTGATTATTTTTCTATAAATATTTGAAAACTACTATAAATCACTGCGCGCGAGCAATTTCAAATCAGTCCGCCGCGAGGCTTTCTAGAGAGAGGACACGTCGCTCGGCGCTCTGCCTGACCCGAGTTGACCTTAGTCGTACTTGGAAGGATAGCGGACGTTTATAGTGTGATTAAAAAATCTTGGTACTTTGATGATTAAATTTTTTTATTATTGTTTTTGATGACTGACAATATTTTTAGTGACAACAAATATTTACCCTATTTTTTTACCTACGAATTTTATTTATTAAAACTTTTACTTATTATTTTTTTTTTTTTGTAAATAAGAACATAATTTGTTTTTAAAGTTAACGCCAACCTATTGTATTTCCCTCATAAGAGGTGTCACTAAGAGGAACATCGCGTCAGGTTAAAATATAATATAAAATAAACGTAAGTAAATCCGTATAAAGTGATTTATTTGAATAGAATAAGAAATATTTATTAATCTGTCACAAATCAATAATAATTAACGAAGTTCGGTTTCTTTCTAAAGTTTAGATCAACAAATTCATGTTGGAATAACTAAAAAACGACTTTAATATTAATCATAATTATAGCTATACTTGCAATATATTATTAAATATTTATTTTATGCACTCGTAGTTTAGTAATCCGTGTACGTTCAAATTCAAAATTTTACTACAACAATTGCACTCGAACGGATCATAGTGGGTTAGTTTGACTATACCGCAAGAGAACGCGCCAGCGCTATGCACACAGGCACGCGCTCTTTTGTGTGCGTAAAAAATGCATTGAATTACCTAAACTTGACTTCGCGCGATAGACGTAAACGCTCTTAAGGTTTTCCCTGTAAACGTTTACAAATTAACTCTAGATCTAGGTGAAACTAATTAAAAAAAAGTTAATCTGACACCTGCAAAGGGCCAGTTCTCACAACAAGTTAGCTCGGCCAGGTTACCAAATGAAAGCGGTCCGTATTCTGCATATCTTACCCTTATGAATAAATAAATCACTAGGTTCTATATGTAAATCTAAGTTTCCTAGATATTACTACACCAACTGTATCAGTTGCTTCATCTAGCAAAAATAAACCAACATAGCTTTAACTAACCTAGTTTTTTTTGTGCATACCTATATACAATATGTTAAAAAAAAAACAGTCCGATCCGGAAGGGGCATATAAGTATACCAAAGACAAATAAATAATAATTACTTTTAATTTAAAAAAAAATCATTAATTCATTTTAAAATGCATGATTTCTACCCCAAATTACCACAATTTCCCTAAAATCTACAAACTTATAAAACGTAACAGTTACGTTTTATATCATTTTCGGCATTAGTATTGTTACGTCGTACGTACGAGATCTTTCGAGAAAGGACGTGATTCAGTGTGTTGGCGCTAAAAACTTCGAGAAGCGTGCCATTATTATTAGTTCAAAGTTAAGTAGGTAACTACTTATAAAAAAATATTAGGAATTGTCATTGTAATTTCGACCGTACGCCGAGGGCATAAAGTACCTACTTCTTTATTCGGTACAAGTAGGTTATTATTTTTTTGCCTACTACTCGGTAATGTTTTTTTTGTTGATGTTTTTATCGAACCGTTCTACACATCGCCGGAATGTTCGTGAATAATGGGGTAGTATAAAAAGCAGAAGCGCCGACACACGAAGGGTAGTCTGATTCAGGCGATACAACGGAGCGAATCGAAGTGAACTAGAAGTGCGATATCTAAGCGAATAGTGATCAGTAGTGTACTTGTGATTAAGATTTAAGTGTTTTGTGTTTAATAAAGTTATTAAATTGTCTGATTGGTAGTAATTAATTTATCCCATACCCAGCTCGTAACAATTTGGTGTCAGAAGTGGGATAAATTATGCCAATTCTACCGAAGGACGACACGGACGGTATCCGTACCAGGAGTCAGCGACAGCAGGACATGGACCAAAGGCGGTTTGGAGATTCCCCAACACAGACACCGGGTGGTGTCCAGCCTACGTCAGTGCCAGTCGCTGGCCCATCCGCAGTTTCTACAGCATCAATGGCGCCAGACTTGTCAGCTTTAATGGCGCTGCTACAGGAGCAGGCTCGCCGTCAAGAAGAGCAGGCTCGCCGTCAAGAAGAGCAGGCTCGCCGGTTGGAAAAGCAGTTGCAGCGAGACAAAGAGGAGCAAGTCCGCCGCCAAGAGGAGCAGGTCCGCCGCCAAGACGAGCAGATGCTCCTCATAAAGGATCTTCATGCAACTTTTGGCAAAGACCTAAAGGTGATGAAGGATCAGGTACAGCAGCACGAGAATCGCCTCTCAGAAGCCGAAGTTCAGATCGCTGGGGTGAAGAAGGCTTTGGGGGAACTGAAGACTGGAGACTTGACTGTAGCTTCAGTAGTTGCTGCACCTTCAGCGCGGGGCTTTAAGGTGCCTCCATTCGATGGCACATCTTCGTGGTCGGCTTATAAAATTCAATTTGAGGCCGTTATAAAGGCGAATGGATGGACAAAACCGCAAGCCATGACCGCGCTCACCTTGGCCCTCCGAGACCAGGCCCTTAATATTCTTGAGGCGCTCGGCAAGAATGTAACCTACGAGCAGCTGCTGGAGGCGTTAGAGTCCAGATACGGTGACGCGCACCTGGAGCACGTATTTCGTGCTAAGTTGAAAGATCGTGTTCAACGTAGTGGCGAGAATCTACAGCAGTGGGCCCTCGAAGTTGAAAAGCTGGTTCGGAAAGCATACCAGTCTGCCCCTGCACTTATCGATGGGAATCTGGTACAAGCGTTCGTTGATGGAATACGCGACCTAGAAGTTAGAGCCGCTGTGAGACTTGGGCATCATGAGGCGCTGAAAGACGCCTTGGCCCATGCCTTAGAAGTAGAGGCAGTGAGGCAGGACCACCGAACGCACCGCGTCAGAGAGGTTGTAGCATCTCCTGTACGCGACCGGCCGCAAGGGTACAGTCTTAGGTGCTACACTTGCGGAGAAAGGGGTCATCTTCGGTCAAGCTGTCCTAAGCGCGGCACTCCGAGAGAAGATCAGCAGGGAAGGGTGGCTGAAGTGACTGCCCAGCCACAGCAGGGAAACGAGTAGATGCCAGGACTGGGGGGCGAGTGCTGGCTGGTATTGAAAAGGCCCCGAGAATCTTGATCTCGCAAGCACATGATGGGAACAGCCTGACCATCAAAGGCGAAGTCAATGGAACACCATGCAAACTGACGTTGGATACTGGAGCTTCTCACACGGTCGTCAATTCTCACCTAGCAAGTCGGTTCCTTGGGGACTACGTCAATAACCACGACCGTATACGATTACTAACAGCTACCGGTCAGCACATAATCGTCCGAGGAAAAAAGGAGGTGGAGTTAAAATTGGGTGATAGAACTTACCAGCACAATGTCATCGTGGCCGATATAGTGGACGATTGCATCTTGGGCTTGGACTTCATGCGGAAACATCGTTGCGAGATCGACGTTGATCAAGGAGTATTGAAATGTGGTTCACATGAAGTCTTCATGGAAGGTGCACCATCAGGAAAAGTGTACTGCTTGAAAGAGATTGTTCTTCCTCGCAGATCAGAAACAATTGTGCCAATTAGATTACCACAGAATTCTGGACACAAAGATCGAAGTGTTCTGATAGAAAGGGTGAACAATGACTTCCCATGGAAGATGGCACGTACTCTGGTCAAGGCCACCAACGTCTCAGCAGTACGCATACTGAATCCAAGTTACAAGGAGCATGTGATCAAGAAGGGCACCTTGATCGGTACTTGCGAGGAAGTATCTTGGATGCGTCAATTGCAGGATCCGCCTACCGGAAATAAAACTCGTAGTGCAAAATTTGACGTGTCAACGCTTTTGGAAAACTGCGATTTAACTAAAGGAGAAATGGACAAGGCTAAGAAGATGTTACTTCAGTACGCCGACACTTTCTCTTCAAACAATGCTGACATAGGGAGAACTGGACTTGTTCAGCATAAGATTAATACAGGCCACGAGCTACCAATCCGTCAGCGACCAAGAAGACTGCCAGTTGCACGAGAAAAAGAGGTGGAAACCATGATTGAGGGAATGGTGAAGGACGGTGTTATAGAGCCTTCATCGAGTCCATGGTGTTCTCCTGTGGTCCTGGTAAAGAAAAAGAACGGCAGTATGCGCTTCTGTGTGGATTATCGACGACTGAACGACGTCACGAAGAAGGACAGCTACCCGCTGCCTAGGATCGATGACACACGATACGCTGACTGGTATGAAGTGGTTTACCACACTTGACCTGAAAAGTGGCTACTGGCAAGTAGAAATAGACCCCAAGGATAAGGAGAAAACTGCATTTTCAACAGGAAAAGGGTTGTGGCAGTTTAAAGTTATGCCATTCGGTTTGTGCAATGCTCCTGCGACGTTTGAAAGGTTGATGGAGCAAGTACTCGCCGGATTGATTGGAGACGCATGTCTTGTATATCTAGACGACATTATCATCGTGGGCCGTACATTTGAAGATCACCTTAAAAACCTCAAGCGAGTGCTGTCGAAAATCCAAACAGCAAATCTCAAGTTAAGTCCGAAAAAGTGCTCGTTTTTCAGACAACAAGTAAACTTTTTAGGACGCATAGTTTCGGGGGAAGGTGTTCAAACAGACCCGGAAAAAGTAATCGCCGTCAAGGATTGGCCAGTTCCGAAAGACAAGACACAGGTCAGAGCCTTTCTGGGTTTGTGCTCCTACTATCGAAGGTTTGTCAAGAATTTTGCCGACATTGCGAAACCTCTGCACAAACTCACTGAGGAAAAGCGGCAATTCTGTTGGGACGAGAACTGCGACGTCGCATTTCAGGAATTAAAGAAACGTCTGTGCAATACACCTATTTTGGGATATCCTGACACTGAAAATGACTTCATAGTTGACACAGATGCAAGTAATACTGGAATTGGGGGCGTGCTGTCTCAACGGAAAGGAGACCAAGAGGTTGTGATAGCTTACTTCAGCAAGTCTTTATCCAAACCAGAAAGAAATTACTGCGTTACAAGACGGGAGCTACTCGCCGTAGTAAAGACATTGCAGCACTTCGGTAAATATTTGCTGGGACGTAAATTCCAATTACGAACTGACCATGCTGCATTGAAGTGGCTATTACAGTTTAAGAATCCAGAGGGGCAAGTGGCGAGATGAATTGAACTACTACAAGAGTTTGACTTCATAACTGAACATCGCAGTGGGAGAACTCACGGTAACGCAGACGCCTTGTCAAGAAGACCTTGTCCTGAAGACTGTAAGCACTGTGCCAGGCAAGAGACTAAGGAAGTAGTGTCCGTGAGGATGCTTAGAACAGATCTCAGCGATGAATGGAAGGAAACCCTACAGCAGGCTCAGCAAAATGACTCGGACATCAAACCGATCTTCGAGTGGATCAAAGCTGGTGCTCCTAAACCTAAGTGGAGTGATGTGGCTGCGATGAGTTCCATCACGAAGAGTTATTGGGCGCAATGGAACAGCTTGGTGATCCAGGATGGAGTCTTGTGCCGTAAATGGGAAAACGCTCGAGGGGACAGCTGTCATCTACAAATGGTTGTCCCTAAAGCTAAGGTACCAGATGTTCTACGGCTCTACCATGATGGATGTTCAGGAGGACATATGGGGGTAAAAAGGACTCTACTAAAAATTCGAGAACGCTTTTACTGGATCCACTGTCGAGATGATGTGGAGGACTGGTGTCGCAAATGTACCAGTTGTGCGGCCGTGAAAGGACCCCACACACGCAGCCGAGGTGCATTAAAAGTGTACAACGTTGGAGCCCCTTGGGAACGGATAGCACTAGACGTTGCGGGACCATTTCCAGAAAGTAAGAGCGGAAACAAGTACTTCCTGGTGGTCATGGATTACTTCACAAAGTGGCCAGAAGTCTTCGCCATTCCTAATCAAGAGGCTACAACTGTCGCAGATAAATTAGTTCAGGAAGTTTTCTGTCGTTTTGGAGTACCCTTAGAAATACATAGCGATCAAGGAAGGAATTTTGAATCGCAAGTATTTCAGGAAACTTGTCGATTGATGGGTACCTACAAAACCAGAACCACCTCTTACCACCCACAATCTGATGGAATGGTGGAACGATTCAACCAAACGTTGGAAAGATATCTGGCAAAAGTCGTGGAAAGCAGGCAAAGGGATTGGGACAAGCACATACAGCCGTTTCTACTGTCCTTCCGCAGCGCAGTCCACGAAAGTACGACTGTGACGCCAGCATTCGCGAACTTTGGAAGGGAATTACGGTTGCCTGCAGATTTAATCACTGGAACTTCCCCTGATGCTCCACGTAGTGTAACAGATTACGCACATGATTTGCGTAACAAGTTGAATGATGTTTATGAGCATATCCGACAATCCGGCCAACAGATGTCTGAGAAGATGAAGACCCGTTATGACCGCAAGGCAAACAGTAGGGCTTTCGACGAGGGTTCACTGGTGTGGTTACATAACCCAGTGCGGAGCAAGGGGAGGTCTCCGAAATTGCAAGCAAAATGGGATGGACCATACCGAGTCGTGACTAGGATCAACGATGTCACCTACCGAATACAGAAGGGTCTACGAGGTGCGCCTAAGATTGTCCATGTAGACCGATTGGCCCGATACTACGGGGCTAATGATGCTCGGGACGAGCATGTCTAAGGAGGGGGCAGTGTTACGTCGTACGTACGAGATCTTTCGAGAAAGGACGTGATTCAGTGTGTTGGCGCTAAAAACTTCGAGAAGCGTGCCATTATTATTAGTTCAAAGTTAAGTAGGTAACTACTTATAAAAAAATATTAGGAATTGTCATTGTAATTTCGACCGTACGCCGAGGGCATAAAGTACCTACTTCTTTATTCGGTACAAGTAGGTTATTATTTTTTTGCCTACTACTCGGTAATGTTTTTTTTGTTGATGTTTTTATCGAACCGTTCTACACATCGCCGGAATGTTCGTGAATAATGGGGTAGTATAAAAAGCAGAAGCGCCGACACACGAAGGGTCAAAATCAAAAAACATTTGCCGCCTGACCGCCGCTGCGTACGGACGTGCCCGCTCTCCCTGCTCGCACCCCCACCCGCTGCCTGCTGTCATCGGTTCGTCGCGCCCTCGTGACGTCATCGTAGTCGCCGACTACACCCCCGAACATTTGGTGTCTTTTTCAAGACAACTCTTGTTCAATTCCTTTACGGAATTATCGTCAAAAACGTCTGTGCCCCTTCAGGGAAAAGCCACAGTTTCGTGGTTCTTGGTGGAAACCTCACGGTGCCAACGAAACCAAGAGGGTGTTGACCCGACTCACCCGCCGAACCCCTTCAGGGCTAGGCATCAATCGGAAGGGCTCTGGAGCCGCGGCCTTGGGGGATCTCCTAGTCGCGACCAGACGCTTAACCCCGTTCTCTTTCAGCTTGCACCCGGGACGGTTGGGAGTGTCTACCCCTTCGGCCCGGTTTGGTCGCAAGACCCATAGGGACCCGCTGTACAATAAGACTGACAGCGGGATCACACAGCTTAGGGCACACCTTAGGTACTCACCTCTCTGCCTACCCCCGGCAGAGAGGGTACACACCCCCGGGCCCATCCACCCGGGGAGCTAGGATTGTTAGGTTGTTAGGCGTAGGATTGAGAGCTTCACTCTCAATGTCAGTTTATTTTTAGCTGACAACTTAGGTCAAAACATGTCTGACCAACTTCTTTTGGAGTTTGTCCGGCAAGTTTTATTTGAGGACGAGTACTTCAAGAAGAAGTACGGCGCCAAGCTCGCTGCGATCCAGCGAAACCCTATCGCGGATTTCAGCGATGTCCTCGACAGCCCGCTGTCGTCCCAGCCCGCGGACAAAGGCATTCCGAAAATGCCGGAGTCCTTAGCTGCCGTTGTTTCCGGAACAACGGCCCAAACCGCGTATCAACCCGATTCCGAGAGGATGGACACGTCAGTGCCCCACTCCGACTCGGAATCCATGTCGGATTCCTCCTCCGCCTCCTCGTCCTCCGAAGACGACTACCAAGTCGTCGGAAAGGGCAAGAGGAAGAAGGGGAAGAACTCCCAGGCCAGTTCGGCCAAAAAACCGGTCGCCGCGTCCTCCCGCGCCCCCTCCCCCGCCGATGCCCAGACCAGTAGGCCTTCTAGCCCTAGGGCTACTCAATCCGCCTCAGCTTCATCCAAGAAGCTCAAGCCCCCTCCCCCGCTCTTCATCCAAGACAAGTCCAAGTGGACTGAAGTCTCGAAGATGTGTATGGATCGCAAGATCCAATACACATCCGCCCGTAGCACCCAGCAGGGCATCAAAGTCACGGTCCCTACGACCAACGACTACAGGGAACTCTCCCGTCACCTTCGTGCTCGGAATGTCTCATTCCACACATACTCCCTTCCTGAGGAGAAGCCCACCCGTGTGGTGATCAGGCGGATCCCAAAGGAAATCCCCACCGAAGACATCCTCGAGGACCTCAAAGGACAGGGTATCCCTGTCATCACAGTCCACCGCCTTCATAAGGCTAGAGGCGGCGACCAGTACGACATGGTACTGGTCGTCTGCGAACCGGTCGATGGGCATCACCCGATCTTTAAGGTAAAATCGGTCTGCTCCCTCTCAGGCATCTCCATTGAGAAGCCATACCGCTCCAATATCGTAGGCCAATGTCACAGATGCCAGTTGTACGGGCACAGCCAGGCTAACTGCTTTGCGCCACATAGGTGCGTAAAGTGCCTAGGTGGCCATAGCACGGCTGACTGTCCCCGGCCAAAGGACATCTCCAAGTGCACAGAGCCACCTAGCTGTGTTCTCTGTGGTCAGTCCGGGCACCCGGCCAACTACCGTGGCTGCCCCAAAGCTCCCAAAGCTTCATCTACGAAGCTGGCTAAACGTGCCCTCGCCCGTCAACAGAGAGAGAGTCCCTCTGTCAAGATTCCCTCTTCTCAGATGCCCGAGCGTCTTAGTCCTCAGAGGCCCACTCCCTGGACCTCTGAGAATCACCAAAAAGCGTTCCCAGCCCTCGCTAAGGCTCAAGCCAATCCCACTCCCGGGCTCCCCACAACCCCCGCTCCCGCGCCCGCGCCCGCCCCAATAGTCGTCCCCGTTACCGCACCCGCGCCTCCTGGCCCCGTGGCCGCTGAGGAGGAAACTAATTTCGATGTCATCCTCGGTGCCTTCCAGGTATTTTGTACCCCGGAAGCGGACCGAATGGCAAACGAAATCAGGGCCGCCAAGAAATCTGCCATCGAATATGGTAAGATTTTCAAACGGTACCCCACCATCGAAAAAGCCATCCGCGCCCTTAACCACAACTAATTTATTACTATGGATAGGAACAAATTAGTAACGTGTACCAAGCCCCGATCCCTAAAACTAGGCTACTTTAATGCCAACGGCATTAACGGCCAGCGTGATGAGATCGCCACTTTCCTCCGCGACCATCAACTGGATATCCTCCTCATTCAGGAGACCTTTCTAAAGCCTAGCCACCGTGATCCGAGAGTTGCCAATTATCGTATAGTTCGCAACGATCGGACTCGCTGTCACAAGGGCGGTACACTCATTTATTATAAGAAGGAGCTGCACTGCATCCCGATAGATCCCCCTCCGTTAGAGTCTCTCCTCGAGGTATCCATCTGTCGGCTCGGCATGACCGGTCATCAACCGATCAGCATAATCTCTGCGTACATCCCTCCCGGCGGTTCGACCGCTGAGAATATTTCACTCACCAAGGACCTCACAGTCCTCTTCGGCTTGAGCGACTCCGTTATTTTAGCGGGCGACCTCAACGCCAAACACCCCGCCTGGAACAGCACGACGACCTCTGCCAGAGGACGCCTCGTGTTCGACCTAGGGGCCTCCCTTAACTTTGACCCCATCGCTCCTATGGAGCACACGCACTACCCACATGATCCCGAACATCGTTCTGACGTGCTCGATATAGCGCTGCTCAAGAATGTCAGCTTAAAGCTGCATCTCATTGAGACGCTACACGAGCTTGATTCCGACCACCGTCCAGTGCTCGTGCACTTAGTTCCCCGCTCAGGTCCTTCAGACCCCAGCAAGCCCCCGCCTTCCCAAGTGATTACCGACTGGAGGAAAGTCAGCGAAAAGCTGAATTCCACTACGTCACCTCACCTGGATTCCATCCCTGAACACATTATCTCGGTCGCAGACACGACGGCCGCCATCAACTCGTTTACAGAACACGTTCAATCCATACTGAAGGATTGTTCACGGGAAGTCCCAGCAATGAGCGATCATCGCTGGAGACTACCCGCTGACGTACGTGAACTGATAACCGAGAAGAACGCGGCCATCCGTGCCTACAGCAACTTTCCTTGCGACGCGAACAAGGCTCACATGCGTAATTTACAGCTCGCTGTAAAGAACCGCGTCAGTGAGCACCGTTCCAGTCAATGGGACAAGACGCTGAGCGAACTCGAGCCCACTCACCAAGCTTTCTGGCAACTGCAGAGAAAGATGCGCAAAACCGAAGAGGCTTCGATGCCTCCTCTCGTTCGTCCTGATAAGAGCGTCGCTTTCGATGACTCTGAAAAGGCAGAATGCCTAGCCGACAGCCTGGAATCTCAGTGCTCTCCCAGTTTACAACCAGTAGACCAACGACACCTCGATGAGGTGGACGCTGAGGTCGAACGTAGAGCCGCCCTACCCCCTGTTGAAGACCCTGATGCTCCTCTGCCTTCTATCACACCTGAAGAAGTGCACGACATCATCAAAGGGCTTCAGCCACGGAAAGCACCTGGCTCCGACGGTTTCACCAATAGGGTGTTTAAAGTCTTACCCGCTCAGCTAATCGCGTTAATGGCAGCCATCTTCAATGGCGCCCTTTCGAACAACATCTTCCCTCAAGTATGGAAGGAGGCCACAGTCATCGGTATTGCCAAACCTGGCAAACCCAGGGCGGAGCCTTCGAGCTACCGACCCATCAGTCTCCTGAGTGCCCTCGGCAAAATCTACGAGAGGCTTATTTATAAGCGTCTCAAAGATTATGCCGAGGCCAAGAGCCTCATTCCGAACGAACAATTCGGGTTTAGGACCGAACACTCGTGCGTACAACAGGTCCATCGCATCGTCGAGCACGTGAGCGCTGGTTTCCAGCGCGGTTCGATAACAGGCGTGTTGTTCTTCGACATAGCGAAAGCGTTCGACAAAGTCTGGCACAACGGCTTAATATACAAGCTGTACCAACTGGGAGTGCCGGACCGTCTCGTGCTCATCTTGCGAGACTTTTTGTCCAATCGCACATTCCGCTATCGCGTCGGAGGAGCTCTCTCCTCCCCTCACCCGATTCGTGCCGGAGTCCCTCAGGGCTCGGTCATCTCCCCTCTCATTTTTACGTTGTTCACCAGCGATATCCCTAAGAGCAAAAAGGCTCAGCTAGCCCTGTTCGCGGACGACACGGCCATTTATTATACTGGTCGCTGTCAGAACGTTATCGCCAAAACGCTCCAAACCTCAGCCAACGTCCTAGGCGCTTGGTTCAGGAAGTGGAGGATCGAGGTCAACCCCGATAAGAGTCAGGCGGTTCTTTTCTCTAAACCGCGTATCAATCCCCCCAGCCCCCGTCCGATCACTATGTACGGCAAGCCTATCCCTTGGGAGAAGCAAGCCAAATACTTAGGAGTCATACTTGACCAACACCTGTCCTTCGGGGCACATACCAAAGCAGCTCGCGACCGAGCTGCCTTCGCTATGAGTAGGCTTCATTTCATGGTAGCGGCTAAGAGCAAGTTGTCACTCAAGTGCAAGTTGCGTCTCTATACCGCAGTGATCCGTCCCATCATGTCATACGCTTGTGTTGTGTTCGCACATACCAAGTCTCGTTATATTCACAGAATGCAGACGCTCCAAAACCGATACTTACGTAGGATCACGGGTGCCCCGTTTTACGTACGTAACGAACGTCTCCACGTAGACCTTAGGATGCCCACCTTATTGCAGTTCATGAAACGCCTCACCAAGCGTTTCTTCGATCGTGCAATAAAACATCGTAATCCCCTGATCGCATCGGCCGCCCGATACGACCCCTCGCGTATCAGTCAGGTTCGCCGTCCAAGGCACACACTCGTTACTCCCGACGACGCTATCACTCTCCTCCAGGAGAGCCGTAGGGAAACTAGTACGCTCCTCAAGCGTATACCCCGTTTCAAACCACCGTCTTTCCGCCCTCGCCGTCGAGGTCCGTCGCGACGTCCCGGTAATTGCCCTCCCCGACCCTTGCTCGAGCCTGCCCGCGATGCTGTGCCAGTAGTTTTAAACCAGCCCATAAATAATATCACTCAGATCCAGCCTGTCCCCTTGCTGCCCTCCCCCAGCGACGCCCTAAGCCGAGGTCCGAGCCCCACAGGGGGCGCCCTTAGCGTGTAGTCGCTTAGTTTGTAAGTTTTTTGCCCTGGCTGGAGGCCTTAAATTCAAGGCATCCACAGGATAGACCGGTTAAGCAGACGACAACCTCCTAGGTTGAACTGCGAGATGCCATTCACAAAAAAAAAAAAAAACACACGAAGGGTAGTCTGATTCAGGCGATACAACGGAGCGAATCGAAGTGAACTAGAAGTGCGATATCTAAGCGAATAGTGATAAGTAGTGTACTTGTGATTAAGATTTAAGTGTTTTGTGTTTAATAAAGTTATTAAATTGTCTGATTGGTAGTAATTAATTTATCCCATACCCAGCTCGTAACAGTATGTTCGATCATCAATTGTTTGTTTATGACGTCACTACGTCAGAAGCAACTAAGTTTCCTCATTTTAGTACATTTTATTTAATTTCCATCGGGGTATGTTTTTTTAACTTGTTATCCAAAAAGGATTACATAAATAGAATCTATTCACGATACCTAATAATACCCTCGCGGATCGGACTGGATTTTTATTAAAATATTGTATATTAGATATATTATTATATATTGTATACTTACCACAAACATTGGAGGCCTTTAAAAAGTTATAACATAAAATAATGCGTGTAATCCCCGAAGGGTTGGGCAAAGGTGTACCTATTAGTACACTCACAGTTCGCCAGTTATGTTTTAAAAACACATTACCTATAAGGCACTCGGCAATCTTGTAGTATCAGTGAATGAATTTTGAAAGTAGTTTCAGACATTACATCCTACATCCAAAATTACAACCAGCTCAAAATTACTTACGGACGATACCAGATGACTCTCGGAACTTCTCATCAGTCGCCTAAGCGCAGATCTATAGCTTCAGTAAAACCACACTTACATCCTCATAAGCAATCCATAAACTTAGAACCTCGAATGATACTAAAATCCAGCTGCGAGTACATCAAATTAGATATAGTATTAGATTAATAAGAACCGTTACAATGTCGAACATTAATAAATTTGTCCTACGTTATAGATAGCGCGAGAGTGCGAGCGTGGACAATGAGCCTGGCGAGAGTTATGGCCATGATGGTCCATTAGTCTTCGATGCTACAGAATAATGGCCCAAAGAGATGTACTATCTATCTACCTAGATATGGCACTGGTATTGTACCTTTAAGGTGTTTGAGCCTCCTTTAGAAATGTTTTAAAACGGTACTGTATAAGACAATATGATTCATCGTAACCCTGAATGGGAGTCTTTGTGGGTATTTCAATTCATTCTTGTTCTGATGTTGTTAGCTTTAACTTCCTGTTAAATAATTAGGGTCAGTGAATTCTGCTTTGCAATCTGAACATGCATTTATAATAAAGACAATCTGGGCCGTACAGTCTGACATTAGCAACATGCAATGAGCAAACATGATAGTGCTCGTTCCTTCTGACCTTGCCGAAGGACTGAGTAGCTAACTGAAACAAAATTTTTGTCATAATATAAACAAAACAAACAAAATAAACGACTATACACCCAACCGACACATATTTGCAACATGAACTATTAATTCATTTATTCAAATACCTACATATTATGTAACTACAGAAAAGTGGTTTTTAAGAACTGTGCCAACGAGCGTGAGACCAATTAGTTAAAAATCAAGAGGAGCTAGTCAGCGTTAGATTCATCATCAGTGATCGAAATAGGTAGAGCTAAGGTGCCTAAAGTTCAAGGAACATAAGCGAAAAGTGGAGACTTCCTTACGACAATTTTTTTTTCGGAATATTTGTTCCGAATGTCGGAACATTACTTAAGTACAACTAAAATTAATAAAGTAAAATAACTATCGAATTAATTTACGGTATCTGTTTAAAAAAAAAGTGCACGATTTTAATTTTTTTTTTTAATAAATATAATCTCCTTATCTTCGTTTGAACGCCGTAAGTGAGTGCGGAAGCTAATTTAATTTTCACACCAGCTTTAATAGTTAGAACTAAAAAGGCAAAAAAAAAACAATTTACAGGTTTGCAAACCATTTATTCATTTGGTATAATTATTGGAACTAAACGTAAACAGAACTATCTTAATTATTCAGGTTGATACCTCAATAATTAAGATAGTTACCAATCTTAAGAGTCAGTCAGAATATTATTTCCGTTAATGTTGAAAGTGATGCGTGCACGACGACGCTTTTAATGCGAAACACCCCTTCTACCCCTCAACCCCTCAAAAGATAGAAAGAGACAGCAAGTTTTGGCTATTCTGGGAAACAAAATCATGAGGCGGAGGATCCGCCGCGTTCTTTATCTGAATTAATAACAATAGAAAACTTATCTACTGGCTTTTTGAGGACGTTCTCCTTGCTGTCGAAGTCGGTTAAAAAGGAAAAATAATGAATTCAATTAGTTTACTGTACTGATTAATAAATAACATTATTATTAAATGTACTTAACTGATTTCGAGACATATCCGAGTTTCAGAAAAAAATATCCGGAAAAAAAATGTTAGTCGTAAGGAAGTCTCCACTTTTCGTTTCTGTTCCTTGAACTTTTGGTACATTAGCTCTACCTATTCCGATCACTGTTCATCATTATAAACAAACCAACATCATCCTACAATTCTGAGCCCCAACCATATCCAGCGTGCGTACATCTACAATGCGATCCTTTGCAAATAATGGTAGTGCCAACCGGTAAGTCACTAAGCGATGGTATCGCTCGTCGATATGCTTCTTTTTATGACCATTCCGCACTCGTTGAAAGAGTTGGACAATCTGAAGGAAGAAGGCTTTTTTGGCTTGCACTGGTGGTCTTCTCGAAGCCGGTTTGGAGGCTAGTATTAGGAATTAGGAATTTGTAGCAGCTTTTAGCGATTTACTACACAAATATGAGTGCTTAGAAATTGTTTCTACAATCTTCAGTTATAAACATCAAATTGTGTATTTCCCTTTTCATGTGAAAGTTAAACTAAGTTAAACGTACATAGTTGGAATTGACAATTTCCTCCTAGACAAAAATCATAATAGGTACCTATCGTGTGACGTTGCCCTGGTACCTGTCGCACTAGTTTTATAAATGCAAATCGAGTTACTACCGTTATGCTAATCAAAATAATCATAGTCCATAAAACACTAAAGCGTATTTAAATTAACGTAACAATAGCAGACAATACTAAAGCTACACTACATGCTAAAATACCTACATTACATATTTAATCAGAGCCCACGACACGACTGAGCTGCAAGCTCAAAATACATATAATTTGAACTAAAAACCTTTGACCTTTACCGACTCGATTAAGGCCGCAATTAAGCAGAAAATGGCTAATAAGATGTACAATGGGTTAATTAAGACATGCGGCTGTCATGCGCCTACGCAGCCTCCTAACATTCCCCTAGAAGATACCAGGAACAGATTCACCCGCTGGCATTTCTAAAGTACTCGATATTGCTCCGAGAATTCGCATTAACACTAATTAGAAGCATTAAACTTGTGATTTGTTTTATAAATGATGTTGATTAACGTTTATTTGCTGATGCAGTTCAATGCAGGGCTGCCAATAGCATTGGATAACTACTATTGGTATTCTCTTCCTTGCATATATAATATTTGGAGTACTCGTACTAGTTCTGTTGTTGCAATATTTGGAGTACTAGTTCTGTTGTTATTAATATTAGCAAGAAAAATGTGTGAAATAACAACAGACTGAATTGATAACAGAAAATGGATAATTGTAAAATGAGGGCTGAATGACAAAACCTGCAACGAGCCAACCAAAACCTACACGCGAGTGAA
Source organism: Standfussiana lucernea (assembly GCA_964057025.1). NCBI lineage: Eukaryota > Metazoa > Arthropoda > Insecta > Lepidoptera > Noctuidae > Standfussiana > Standfussiana lucernea. Next base: position 6,920,582 of record OZ059801.1, read on the forward strand.
ACGGTTAATCCGCATTGCAATATCCGTAGGCCTTAACTCTACAACTTCAACTTCAGCGAAGAACTTGCTATTCCCCTGATCATATCCTTACCAAGTTGGTATGGTGACGTGGACACGAACGTCGATAGGCGATCTCTTGAGGCAGGAAAAAAGAAAAGACCAAGAAAAAGTCTCTTGGGCCATTTAGGGCTGCATCTCAAACCACCACGAGCGATAATTTGACTTTAAACGAGAAACAGCGGCTTCAGGGTTAGTCCGAAGTATTGTAGCAAAATGCCTCGTTGTCATTCTCATGGTCATCGATTCTAACTGGGTTGAAATCGTGTTGTTGAGAAGCACGTCTATGGTCCTCTCTCCAGGCCCAGATAGGGCCGAATCACAAATCCACCACGCATTTTTGGGCTGAAATCCTAAAAATCGGCTTTGTAGAGCAAAATACCTAGTTGCCATTCTCCTGGTCATCGCATTTAACCAGGCTGGCATCGTGTCTCTGAGGAGTGCGGCGTGTATTACGGTTGCGCGGCTCGCCGGGGGCGCGCGTGGCTGTCGATGATTTATCAATAGCCTCCGCGATGCCTGCACGACGGCCAGGCCGACACCACTCTTCCTGTCATACAGAACAAGGTAGGGGATGAAGCGATAAAAATTATTTGAGTAAACTATGCCACCAACTCCAACCAACAACTCCAACTGGGTCGTCCGGAGGCGAGATGGGCAGACAACATAGTTACAATCGGGGGAAAAACCTGGATGAGACTGGCGCAGGACCGTGGAGATTGGCATAAGTAAAGAGAGCCCAGGAATGGGTTAATTCAGGCTGTGGATGATGATGATGACGCCACTACGTTAGTTTCTGAGACCAATGTGACAACTAAGCAAACAACAACTGAATCAATTAAAGTTTTACAAATTCATGGAAGGGACTCCAAATCTAAAAGCTCTTCCAAAGTTAATCTTAAATTTTCTGACGCTGAAGGAAATCATATCATGTTTTCCACAATTCAGAAAAATATGATGAGCAAAATTGGACTTAAAAGTCTAAAATCTCGAAAAAGCAATGATCAGATAGTGTTGATCAATGCTTTTTCCACATTTGAAGAGGTTTCACTCCGAAGATAAAACATTCCTGTTTGTATTGAGTAGGATCAAAGCCTTACGGTCAAAACCACAAGGATACCATAGTGTATAATATGAGTGTCTACACCTGTACAAAGCTCAGTTCAATTAGAGCTATAGCATGCTGAGCTCCGGTTAAACACAGGCTGAGTAACTCGCTGCGAAATAATCACAACTTCATCAATCTGCCTGGTTTAGGGTGTCTTCACAATAACCTCGTACTCTTGCAAATTAATTCTGATTTTTTGCATTAAATCTTTTCTATTCTCTCGCTTATACCTCACACCATCGCCTAATCGTACTGTCCCTTCAGTGCCCGCCCCGCGCGCCCCTCTCCCCCCCTCAGAGCCTAGTTGCGCACGCGTCGCCACGCCCTGCCCCTACCCGCGTTAAATATATCATAGGTCATCTGGCCAGGTTTGTCGGCTTGCCTACTAAAAGCTCAACTTTACAACTGGTGCAGATGTATAGATATACTCCGCTATGTGACTTGGTGATAGTGTTTAAGTAGTTCAGGTGGCCTGTATACGCCTATGTTTGGTTATCTATGGAAATTGACAGTGTTGTAATATTTAGAGCTTTGTTTTTTGCTGTTTCGACATGCTTTTGAGTACTTGGTTTTGATTCTTAGGGGCTGGGTGTTATACTGTCGTAGATATAACCCATATAATGCAACCTTGCTGAGCGGATATTATTATATTGACAAAGGAACGTAGCATAAAATAGGCTAAACGATTCCTCTGGTGGGACAGAGTTCCCCTCTTTGAGAAAGATCTGGTCTTAATCCAGCTCACGAGCCCAGTGCAATTAGGTAGACGTCTTCGAAAAAGTGGTCCTTCAACAGGCTGATTTCCATCACCACAAGGTTAATCTTTATAATTATTGAACCCCATGATCACGGTTTTGCAGTGTAAGGTTTTTGAGACGCACGGTTTTTGGTCCGAAAAACATAACCAACAAAAAGCTTGAACCGTCGATCGATCATCATAAGCACAAAAACAAACCTACTTAGAACTAGGACGACATAAACTGAAGCAACCGCAGAAATCGAGAGTCAATTGCATCTAAAATTAGAATACAAGTCCGACAGAATCGGACACCCACCATCAAAAAACGGAATTTCAAAAGCACACAATACATTTGCGTTTCTCTTTCACGAGTTTTTGTGCCTGACTGAAGCCCCGCAATGTACTGGGTAGCGAAGCTTGAAACTTCGAAGTTGGTACCTTATAGTGGCTCCTAGATTCCAATGAGATTCAGCAAGGGGCATGTCGTACGCAGCGGGACCGCTGCAAGCGGCGCGCGCGCACGAACGGCCCATAATCAACGACAACCGACTTCCTTACGTAAGCCCAAAACAGATAAAATGGAGAATATGAATTTTGCCGAACAATCGCTACCAGTGTTGCAATGCCTCAAGTCTAAATTTTTGACAGACTGTCTTTTTTGATCGATGGATTACAAATTGACTGCAGATTTGATTTGCAAAACGTTTTCAAGTTGCATAAGCACGAAAATGCAGAACTTTCAACAAAAGCTTGCATCCAGCCATACAATCACACACTTTGTCCTTTCATTAATGGACATAATTTATCAATTACGCAAAATCATATGCAAGAAAGTAAGCACAAAAACAAATAACCTTAACTTAATGTACAGTTACTTAATTTTTGAAGACTCATTGCGGTTTCAGAGCACACCATCCACGGCGCGGCCTAAAATGTGACCCAAATTATGCAGCTCGCAATTTCGGGCGTAAGCAGAGAGATGCGGCAATTTGATCCTCTATACTTAACGTTCCAGCCAACTATAATTTACTTTAGTTGCAACATTACAGGCCAATTGCGATGGCCCTCGGTTTTCACCTGAGAGAAATAATTTCGAAAATTTATGGCGTTAATAAAATCGCCTGATGGATTGATCGATATCTTGTTATCTGATTGTACACTTGCATGTCTAAAGAAACGTGTAGATATGACAAGAATGCAGGTAATTAAATTAAATTCCTTTTTTTACCGGTGAATAGGAAACGTTGTGTATAAGAAATTATACAACTTCATCATTCCTTTACAACTTACGATTAGATACTGATATGACTAGGGGCTTGCATAAGTCAATATTTTATTACAGAAATATTAAGTATTTGTTACATTTTATTTTATCTAGTTTATTCATTTTAACCCCATACGATCCCGTACAGCCAAGATAAAAGTATAGCTTATAATAATATACATACATATCTATTATACATAATATTTGGAAAATAGTAACAGTTGTTATCGAAAACAACGATGAAAATTGCGTTCAAAAAAAAAATAAGTTCTCTATTTCTCAAGTCTGTGGTCAGTTGGTACAGACAGGTTGCCAGCTCCAGCCCCTACGTGATACAATCTTTACCCACATTGCCGCTTTATTTATTTGTATTATCTTCCCAATTCAGATTTCTTCATTCAACGTACAGACGAGCTCCGAAATAAATTCGCAGAATGTCTTCATTTAATGCATTAAAGTCGTTATTACGCCAATTTGCTGTTTACTGAGAAATCATATAGTTTACGATTTCGCTGAATTTATTACTGTTCTTGAGAGATGCGCACTAATTTGCTTGACAAACAGAAAGTTACCCATTATAGCAGATTAGCTGTGTTATATTTCATTTATTCTACAACTAGCGAATCGCGCCTGCTTCGTACGGTTTCCACGTCTGAGAACACCGGGATTTCTTTATTTTATGTAAGTTCAAAAAAAAAAATTATGCATATAATACCTTCCCGAATTAATTTTCTTTTAATCCCATTGAATTACTATTTCTTGAAAAAGTCCTTCAATGGGATTAAAGGAACTTAGAGGGTGGTATTGATGATTTTAATGATTATAACTCGGTAAACCCATATTTGTTACGATCGCGAATCATATTTTAATCAACAAACAAACCAACACTAACCTGCAAATTGTAAAAAAACATAACAAAATTAGAATTTTTCGGGCTGTCCTGGCGCTTCCACTGTAATGATGGTGAAGATCTCAAAATCCGTTGCATAATGTAGAAGATCAATGGTCATACAGAAAGTCTCTCTTGCATTCTATGCAGTTTCCCAGTTCCAATATAATTACATATTTACACGCAAGCACAGATTACATAATCCTGTTTTATTCGTGGACCTATCGATTACATTTCGAATCAACTCGATTGCTCATTGAACGCGATTTCTAACGTAACACATTAGACGCATGGTCACGCTACAGAAGCAAGTAGGCACAACTTGAAAAGGTGATTTAGTTTATTTTACACAAAAGATTATAAAAACCATCGTGATATATAAATTCAGTGTGAAATTAAGAATCAGCGACCACCGTACGGAGTTCGATGAAATCAATTGTTTGACCACAAAACTCATTTCGTGGTATGCGCGGGAAGAGTGAAATTTTGATTGATGCAGTTTGGTTGTATCTTTCTTTCTATCACGTATACAATAAGGTTTGTAAGCAGCCTAATGTTGGAAAGTTTTAGTTTTCATTAGCGGTAAGATTCGATATGAAATCTGTATCATAATCGGCAGAACTTATAACGGTTCTAGTTTTTGTTGGTCTTGTCAACAGATGTTCTTGTTTGGTCTCGGTAACAACTGCGGTTCTTCTTTCTAGGTTAAAAACAGTCAAACTTGATTCAATGTGACATTTCGCGAATTTCATGAATTTCAATCAATATAGATACTGGACCTGGGCTCAATTCCCATGTCGGGCAAAGTGTTATTGGGCTTTTTGTGGCAGGAATTTCTCGGCAGCATCCACGGAGTGTGAGTTTGTCTCCGGCTGATGGCTACAGGATCCCCTATTATATGAGATTTAAACATAACTAGAGAAATGTGGGTGTACTATTAGGTACACCCCTACCCCCTTTGAGGATTATTACAGGCGTGCTGTTCTGTAATTGTGTACATACGCTTTGCAACAGCTTTTGATGTGTACCAAGACAAGGTATCTTTGCTTGCATTATTTTCATGTAGTCTGTGACCATAGACTTATTACATGGTTTTATGCAAATGCAATTGTAATTTAAACACACAGTTCCTTATTGTAAAGATAATTGTATTTACAACATAATTGCCAGTTATTAATTGAAGTGCAAACTTTTAGTATTGTATTTATGTATTTATTTACTAGCGACCCGCCCCGGCTTCGCACGGGTGCAGTGCTGATTGTAAATATACATACTCGTATAAACCTTTCTCATGAATCACTCTATCTATTAAAAAAACCGCATCAAAATCCGTTGCGTAGTTTTCAAGATCTAAGCATACATAGGGACAGACAGACAGCGGGAAGCGACTTTGTTTTATACTATGTAGTGATCAAACACTTTATTGTATACTTAATTATAAAAAGAAAATGAAAAAGTATATTTTAATATAGACATTAGTCTGGATTACCGACCGACTAGGTACGTAACCTAGGTATGTGTTTCTGTTTCCTCGCAGAAATAAAATCAAAACTGTCACAAAAAAAACGAATAGTTTTCATTATTGATTTCAGAAAAAGTAACAGAAAGACCCGGTCATGTTAAATAATCTCTGAATAGTTAACCCACTGAATATAACTGTAGTTTAAGAAACATCACATCTGCGAGTGATCCGACTTCTGACTCCACATCACAAAGAGCACACGGAGAAATCCATTTATGACACAACAGTTTCAGAGATGCATGGAAGCGCCAAACAAACAAAGGCATAGGCAGTAAACTGTCAATTAAAGGGTATTTGGTAAATGAAACTTGGAATTCGACAGGGTCTGGCTTCGTCAGGTGTGGCCAGTTCGGCGGCGGCGGCGTGAGTCACTGCGCCCGCGCCGCGAATTCCGTAGATAGCCGACAACTCCTTTATTCTCTCTGCTATATCGAGCACTCGGCCATATTCGTGCCCTTTCGGTACGCCCGACTGTTGTTAAGTTTTGAATAATTCAAATATTGGCTAATGGTCATAATAATAACGTTTGGCTAAGAGAATTCGTGGCTGGATTTTGTTAAAAAATCGATTGAGATTATTTTATTTAGGTCTAGTGAGCGGTCTACGAGGACTGCGGGTTTACCTACCTACTATTACATTGAAACACTAGTTGAACTCGAAATTACTATACCATATGTAGTGCAGATAGAAGGTATTGGGTACTCGAAGGGTTAACGACCTATAAAAGTTTTACGCATAGAATAATAAACCAACTTTACAAAGAAAGGAAGCAACTTACACTTGTACGTTACCTGTCTTTATTTACCCAAACAAGTTTTATTGTGCGACCAATCAAAAGCCTGTATTACATTGCCTCAAGGGTCGGACAAACACGTCGTTAAACCAAGTAAATAACTTAAAGTCAAGGGTCAGGAACTCGCTCTAGATTTTGACCTAGACCAATTCACTTTCACTTAGTTGTGTTGGTATTTTGTTAGACTATGTTATTGGACTTAGGTAACCGCGCTACCTGGACTTATTTTTGCCCATGACTCTAAAATATTGTTAATTTTTAAATAAACAACAAATATACATATAAAAATGAACGCACTGTAAAAAAAAAACTACGTATGTTAAATATTATTTAGAAATCTGTTGTCAAAATAGTTATTATCAGAAAACATACCGCCTTTTATACAGGTTTATCCTAGTACAGGCATCGAACTTTCTTGTACCTACATTTTTTCTAAGATTTATGTTTTCGTGTACCAATTTTAACTGTAAATGAAAAAAAATATTATACTTTTAGTTATAAGCGCTGGACGGGGACAGCATCGCCTCACCTCGAACCCCTGGGACTTCATACTGCACCGCACACTGGTAAGCACCGTAACAGAATAGCCTCGGATCGGGATCAGCTAGTTTTAAAGTGAAGCCAACACCTGACACAACAACACCAAATGTTTGTATGTTGTCAGAGTCCCAGGCCCGTACCTTGAAGTATACTCCTGTAATCAGGCAAAATCAAACAATTTATCTTTTATTTCATAACATACAACATCAAGACTAAATAATTAATGATTCCCGAAGGGTTAAGCAGAGGTATACCCTATTATTGTATATGCAAATTATGTTTAAGTCCCATGTAATAAGGGCAACCCTATTGCTATTAACCGGGCACAAATCCTAGGCCACAAATATTTTGTGTAGAAAAATACAGAACAAAATGTATTTGAAAAGATTTTACAAGATGAATTTTTCAAGTGGGCGTGGATGGCCATATCTGAAACTGTGAGAAATATCTAAAAATACTCAAAGAAGTCTCGGGCCCGATTTTGATGAAATCTAAAACTGCATCATTGGATTTTTTTAAATCAATATATCATCCTGTATACAATATACAGAATAATGTATTGATTAAAAAAAATACAAGTAAGTATTTTCGTATTTCGATGTTCCCCGATACTTGATCGATAGCTTGCGGTAAGATGAGCCTCTTTCAATGACAAATGCGGCTAAAAGCTTGCGACGATTAACGCGATAAAATGGTAATTTGACAATACTAATTTGACAACCCTGTATAACAACTCGGCTGGCTGGCTGTTACACCGTGTTATAACTTTAATGATTTTTAACCGACTTCAAAAATGAGAAGGTTCTCCATTCGTCGGAATTTTTTTTTAATGGTGCATGATATCTTCGTCATGTATGAACCGATTTGAAAAAAATATTCTTTTATCTGTATGGATATACTTTCCGATTGGTCCCATAGAAATTTCATTAAAATCGGTTCAGTAGTGGTTTTTAAATCAAAATAGCTGGAAAAAATATGTTATCCAAGTAAAAGAAATTGCGAAATTGATACTAGACAAGGATATGTGTGTGGTACGACAACTAAAAAGGGTAAAATAAAAACTTTTTTGCAAAAAAAAAAACGAACTTCCAAAAAAACACTAAAAAGGTGTAAAATAACTTGGCAAAAAAGTCAATGAAACAAACAATAGTCGCCGCGTTCCGTAGAAAAGTTATTTTCCACTTTTTTTGTGTTTTTTTTTTTGAAGTCGGTTTTTTTTGCAAAAAAGTTATTATTTAGTTTGTGTTTTTTATTTTAATGTATTTTTAAGTTAAAAGAAGTTTTTTCGCATGTTTTCAAAATTGCGTTTCGTTTTTTTGTGACTCTAAAAAAATACAAGTGAACTCTAAAAGTAAAATATTCATTGTTTACTTTATTTAAGTATATGCCTCATCGGTCTAGCGGTGGCAAGCGCGACAGCTGAGCATGAGGTTCTGGGCTCGATTCCCATGTGTTAATGAGTGTTTCCATGAGGAATTTCTCAGTAGCAGCAAATGGGCTCTAGATTTGTGAACAGTTGATGGCAATAAGCTCGCTCCCTATTACATGGAACTAAAACATAACCAGCGAAATGTGGGAGTACTGTAGGTACACCCCTGAGTAACCCTTCGAGGATTACCGGCGTCATGTTATGACGTCATATTACTTTTCTCTCATAATACAAGCATATATACACACAGCATTCATAAATGGCGGACTGAACAAGTCCCTTAAAACATTGCCGCTGAAGGCATCCTTACTTGTAGAAAAATATACGCGTATCGAGTTCCCCCATCGTCAGATTATTCAGACATCATGCTGTGAGCCGCAATACTGGAAGCTGCGAATGTCAACAGAAATATTAATAAACTATGTGACATGTCTCACCATAATTACGTACTTACCTCTGCTTAAATGCTAAAACAAAAAAAAAGCATACATAATTTCGAAAACTTATTGTACGGTCATGTCATTTGGATCAATTAGCACAAAATGTCTCGGATAAACGAAAATAAATACAAGCAGCAGTGAATTAAAGCGTTAATTACTAGCGTTCATATGAGCAAAAACAAAACAAAATGTATTATTGACATTTTATACACATTTTTGAGTGCTGAATACTAAAAGAAATGAATCATTTAGTTAAATTTCCGAAAGCCCTCAGGCGAGAAGCGGCACTTTTACGATGTCCTAATGAAATGCTTTTATTTAATACGCAACAGTTTTATTTATTGTTCACGATATATCTTCGCTAATCGGTTATCTTTTAATTTATCAATATCGTCGATAACAATGACCGAAATACCGATGTAGGTCAAATGGCTTCGTGGAGTTATAAAATATATATCTACAATACCTGCGATATATTTTTTACTTTATTGCCCACTAAGAGGTACTAACTTTGAAATAATATTATATGTTTTACATAAATGCTTAAATTCACGCCTTTTTCTAAGAGAGTAGGCAGAAACGACAGAACGCCACCTGCTACCTCCTTCTATATTACTTTATATTAATATCATAAATTCATAACCGCTACTACAAGTGAATCACTCCTAATGATTAACTTATTTTTACATTTCTTGAAGGGCTTACGAAACGCACTATCAAACATTCTAATTAGAAGCTCTTCTTGACAATACTACTACTTTTTTAAATAACACTTGGTCTTTATTGCGAAAAGAAATTCAACGAAAAACGCAGAGTCATCTCAATGCAATTTAAAACGTCAGTTCTTGTCGAGACAGGCCGATCCCTATCTTGATCTCATTACATAAGTTCTGATCTCGTACTTATATTCTGTACCTCAGATAAAGTAACAGGAGCAAATTGTAAAAGTATGCTAAACCAATAACTTGACTAAATTACAACGGGCAGTTTAAACCTTCCCTATTAATTCACATAAACTGTTAAGGAAGAGGGTTGTAAATCTGTAGGTGGGACTGTGATTTCATTTCGCAATGAGAAAAAATGCAATAACGCTTAGCACTCTCAAAAAGACAGTAAAACTCAAACGTTTCGATTATAAACATTGCATTAAACAGACAAAAAAGCGTAATAAAATAACAATAACTGCCATCATGAAAACATTTTAATTGCCAATACATCAAATGGCGAATTATTCGATCAATTGTTTTGCGAGCTCATAACAACTTGCATTTCTGAACTATAACATTTTACTTTTCAAGGTGGCCTGTCTTCACACTGTGATGTAACAATAAACGGTAATAAAGCTTTGTTTGATGAACAATCGATTTTTTGTACACAACAAAGAAACATTCGATACTTTTACTGTTCCTTTCGTCGGTATGCAATGAATGATTGAAGGCATTTAGGATCATAATTGGTTCACATTCTACTTGTGATCGACGTTCGAACGACCGAACACAAATCAAGATTGTTTTCTAATAAATAACTAATAAATGTAACACTTTTAAAAATAAACAGAGTCGATACATCCGGTTAGACTGGAAGCCAACCCCTAACACAGTAGGGGAAAAGCTAGGCAGGTGAGATGATTAGAGTATACCAAAAAAATTAAATGAATATTTATGTATTACTTAGTGTAAAATGCAGGCACAGTGTGATAGACGCCCGCCCTAACCCATTTCTGCAGTGTAACTGTTTAAATGCACAAGCGGAATTAAATTTTAAATTAGTTGCATTCTTTTTTATTAATCAAACCATCCTTGAAGGAGTTCCGCATACAACCTCAGACCAGGGATAACTGTCGCTCTAAATTTTAATAGCGGATTATGTCACGATGCTTACCTATTATGGGCATGACAAAAACACTTTTTGACAAACAGTTAATGTAAAAAAAAAACTAATCCTTTTATTTTTGTGTGTACATTTGTCACACAGTGTTGCGGAATTCATTAAGGCAAATCCCTCGGCAAAAGCAATGGGATTTTTATTACCTTCCCCTCCTCATTTTTTTTTTTTTTAATCCGCCTAAGGTCCTCTAACAGAACATTCTATAAAACCCAATTATAAAACCAATCACCGGATCAATAGTCCTTATTCGACATTGCTATTCCACTGAAACATTAGACTTGACTGTATTACCGTAACCACCCAATTTCACGTATCCTTGACACTTCACTCGCTTTGGGCAGAGTGGGCACGTCCGCGCCGATGATTGGGGCTATTTCGGACAGGTGCAATCACTCCTCTATTATTTGTATTAGTATTTTACAATGGACACGTACGTGAGCCGACTGCCGTCCCACACCGACCCACTTACCGTGACCTTTTGGTTTTCGAGCAATTTCGTTGATGCAAGGTTTTATGTTGTTTCCATTATTGACACATATTTTCAACCCTCGATTGAACGAGTGTGTCCATGACTGATTTTTACCTTTAAGAAATGGCGCTGAGTTTCTAAGTCACTCTTTTAGTTTTATTCTTATTTGCTCTTGTTTTAACCCGATTTGCTCTATCATTTATTTATATGTAACCATCAACTATATTAACTATAAAAACATAATAAAAGGCACTATGCAAAACAATAACTAAGTATATGGATAATAATAGACCATTAGCTATTTACACATGTAAGTGTAGTACATTATTTAATCCTTTGAAAAGGTAGAGCATAATAATTCTTCATTGAGTTCAATTCATTCAATAAATTGTATGTTGACAGTAAACATAAAACACACGTTTAGTGTTTTATTAAATACTCGCATGGCGGCAAACTATTAATTTAAACACTGTTTACTTCATTAATTTGTGTTCGTCTTAGTAAAATTGTGTATGAACGACGAAAATAGTTTTTTTTTTTTTTATTGATAGACATTTCGTAGACATACTTATTACGAGTATATTTCTAAATTGAGCTTACGGCCTAGACAAGTGACAGTTCCTCTCAAAATTGTGTTGTTTTCAAAATGACATAAGTTGACTTTTGTGTACAATGACGTTTTATCATTGTTAGATATCACTAAAATAATGTTACTCTGACTCGGCTCTTTGATGTATAAAGTACCTCGTAACTTTGTAACAAAACGATGCCGCCCTACCTCTATTAAAGCAAGCGATTAATTAATTAAAGCGCAATTAATACCTACCTTTGAACTTCTAGACGTTAACAGAAAACTATAAAACTCCATGGAATTACTCCAGATATTTTCAGGGTTGCTTCTGTGCACCTTTATAGCCAAGTCGAGCGACTTTTCTATAATTAAACTATAAATAAGTAGCAAAATAGTGATTCTATAGCCAATCGTTAGTATCTGAGCACGACGTAATAAAATGGTCGGGAGAGTATAGCTAACAATTGCTTTTTACCGTACTAATGTACTCAAAGGTATTATTGGTTGATTAATTGAAATTGCTGTTATCAGATCTGTTGTGGCTGCATCTTTTCTGACTTTATTTAAAGAGGTGAGTGTACAGATTAACTTAGTAAAGCTGTATAAATCAGGTGTTGCACATTGTGCATGACAGTATGTCTGTTCAGACCTCCTCCAACTAAAAATATTCAAATACAGAGGGTGCGGGTGAGGGCGAGGGTTGCTGCATTGAATACCCAAGCCTGGATTTAATATTTGCAGAATTAATATAAATATTTTTGCACAACATTTTCTAAGATTGTAGTTTTTTTTTTTTAAGTTTGGCTGGTTTGAAAATAATTATTCCTTATCTTGTTGGTGTAGTGGCCGCAATCGAGACTGCTGAACATGAGGTCCTGGGTTCGATGCTCGGTCAAATTGGGTCGGGCAAATTGTTATTGGGTTTTTTCATCGGGAATTTCTAAATACCAGCCACGGAGTCTGGATTTGTGCCCGGTTGATGACATTAGGCTCGCCTCCTATTACATAGGACTTAAACATAACTGGCGAAATATGGGTGTACTATTATATACACCTCTGCCTAATCCTTCGAGGTTTACAGGCGTGATGTTATGTTGTACTAGAATTACCTTTTTTTTTTTTTGGATGGGAAATCATCAAATGACTTCTCCCGCTATGGGCTGAGCGGGAGGGAATGTCAGACTTTTACTGACTAAAACCCATCCATGTACCTTCATCGCCCTTTGTGTTCCGGGGCCGCGGTATCTCTTTCGAACAACCCGCAGCACCCGGCAAAGAAAGAATTACCTGGAACTTCGTTTACACAATATCGATGCACTATTCTTTCAATGTATTCATCGAAGTATTATAATACATTTACCGTACATTGTAGCTAGTTAGCTGGATAACCACAAAATTCCTTATTATTTTGTAAAAAAGGGTCAACAGATTCATCTTGTTCCGACACAAGTTCTTTTGGGTAACAAGCATGTTTTTTTCCATTCAAAATACAGGTCTTTCTTTATAAAACATTGCAGATCACGTATTTTGCTCATGTGAATTCGAAGCCATAAATAAATCAGTTACCGTACATGAACGGCAGCGGCAGCTTGATATCGACTAATGAATTGTCAAAAGTTGACATACAGCATACGAATAAGACTTATTAGCTATTAACCATGTAGTAACGGAACGTATGTAGACTCGACATACAATCGTGGCTTTAGTTATTTTTATGTCAAGTGGCGTGCCTAGGGACCAAAAATACGGCAAGCCCTTAAGGCAACTGTCCAGAAACCCTGACATCATGAAGAGTAGTTGGTTATAAGGGCAAGCCAAACTTGTGGGCTTGGTATAAAAGTACCGCCACTCCCGCTGCCCCTCGACGCAAGTGTGTGAGGGAACACCGTAGTTTTAGACAGTACGACTCTGACAGACCCCTCCGCTCTCCCCAGGGCGAACGACATGCGGTGCAGCAGTGGTGTGGTGGTCCAGTACTCCAGCGGTATCGGCTCCGACTTACATACGTGTCGTAGATCGTGGGTTCAAACCCCGGCCTTCCGGCACTTTGAGCCATTTATTTCATCACCACTGCTCTCAAACGGTCTAGAACCAAAAAATCAAAGACTTGTTTTAGCCACCAACCCTCCTCAATCGCCTATGTCTCTCACAGAGAGTAGTAAGTAACGTTATTAGCCGTAAAAAAAAAATGCATATTAGTTAATACTGTAAGAAAGCAAGACAAGTCTGAAATTAGTCTGTAGTGTTATAGGTACGCGGATTTTATTCTAGACCCCTTCATCCATACCTTTACATTAAACATGTTACAATGTGCCCTTTTTTTTTTTTTTTTTTTTCGGATGGGAAATCATCAAATGACTTCTCCCGCTCTGGGCTGAGCGGGAGGGAGTGTCAGACTTTTACTGACTAAAACCCATCCATGTTCCTTCATCGCCCTTTGTGTTCCGGGGCCGCGGTATCTCTTTCGAACAACCCGCAGCACCCGGCAGGCATCGGCCCTTGCGGGCCCCTTCCCTATGCTGACATCTCTTTGAGGCGCGCGTGGAACACGAACGCGCCGTCGACACGGCCTGTCGTCCTAAGACGGAGGGACGGCGAGCTAGCCCTTAGCTCACCGTCCACAGGCCCGCGTCTACTGTGGCCGGGGGCCACCACGTGGCCCCCGACGCCCGGTGCGTCTCCCGCGGCGGCTGGGACGTGAGGAGGAACGCTCTCTCTCACGTTCCGCCTCCTCCTTTGCTAGCATGACTGCTTCGCAAAAGGAGGTGACGGCTTCCCATTCCGTCTCGCTCCGGACCATGGCTCGAACCAGGGCCGGACGCGAGAGGTCGCCGCCGCCGATCGCCGCTAGGAGGACACGGCGGTGCTCCGCCCAAGCGGGGCAGACCTCCACCGTATGCTCCACCGTGTCCTCCGGTCGATCCTCGCAGTGGAAACACCCGGGCGTCTCCTCCCGCCTGATTCGGTGCAGGAACCTCCCGAAACAACCGTGTCCGGTGAGGACCTGTGTCAGGCGGAAGGTGAGGACGCCGTGGCGCCTCTCAAGCCACTCCTCAAAGAGGGGACTTATCGCCACTATCGTGGCGTGCCCTGCACGGGGTTGCGACAGTCGCTCTCTCCATGTCACCATGAGATCGGCTCGGAGGTTTGTCCGCTGAGCGGCAATTAGCCGCGGCAGCGGAGTAACCCCCCGGCGAAGAACCTCCGCGCGCCATTCATGTAGGCGCGCGAGGACTATCGCCTCCAGATCCCATGGTGGCAATCCGGCTAGGAGGCTCGCAGCCTCGCCCGAGATCGTGCGGAACCCACGGACCATCCTTACGGCTATCACCTTTTGGGGCGCGTTCAGATAATGGGCGGCTCGCCGCCTCAAGGAACGCGCCCACACCGGGGCACCGTAAAGGGCCATGGACCGCACGACCCCCGCATAGAGCCTCCGGCAGGAGGCGTTCGGCCCCCCCAGATCGGGCAGGAGCCGCCTGAAGGCAGCCCCAGTCCGTTCCAGTTTAGGGGCCAAACGTCGGAAGTGCTCCACGAAGTTCCACCGGCTGTCGAGGACAAGTCCCAGGTACTTCAACGTCGACCCGACGCCGATGGAAACCCCTCCTACCGTCAGTGAGGATCCCGACGGTGGCGCATTCCGAGGCCCATGAAAGCACATGGCCTCGGACTTGTGCAATGCCACCTCGAGACCCAGTTGCCGGATCCTCTCAACGACTATCGCAACCCCGCGTGTCATCAAGTCGGCCGCCGCCTCGTGCGACCTCCCCTGTGCCAGCACCAGCGTGTCGTCAGCGTAGCACACTACGCTGACGCCACTAGGGAGGTCGGCGCGCAGCACCCAGTCGTAGCCGATGTTCCACAAGGGCGGTCCTAGAACCGATCCCTGTGGGACACCGCACGACATCTCTCGCCGGTTCCACTCTCCGGAGCGACCGGGGTAGATGACGGCTCTGTCCGTCAGGTAATCCCCGACCACACGACGAAGGTAGGTCGGCACCCGGTGATACCGGAGTGCCTCCCCAATGCAGCTCCAGGGCATGGTGTTGAAGGCGTTGGCGATGTCGAGAGACACCGCCAAGACAACCCCACCCCGGGACACCGCATCCCCCGTCGTGAGGGCTCTCACGCGCATGATGGCGTCCACCGTGGAGCGCCCCTTGCGGAAACCAAACTGGTGTTCCGCAAGATCCGGACCCATCCCCGCAAGGTGCTCGGCGAGGCGGTTTGCAATGACTCTTTCAAAGAGCTTGCCCACCTCGTCGAGCAACACAACGGGCCGGTATGCGGACGGAGAGTCCGCAGGGCGCCCCGGCTTCCGAATGAGGACCAGCTTCCCCGTCTTCCAACGAAGCGGGAACTGGCCTCTCTCCAAGCATGCGCTTAGGAGCCCCTCCAGTCGGGGCCCGAGAGCCTCAAAGGCCAGGACCCAGGCTTTGCCAGGCAAGCCGTCGGGTCCCGGGGCGGTATTTTTGGCCTTGAGCCGTCCTACCGCCACTCTCAGGTCTACCCCAGCCACTTCCGGGACGTCGTCGTCGTCGTGGTCCGCTTCCGGCACCGCAGGTGGCGGAGCCATAGGCGGGGGGGATGTTCCCCTCGCGAGGGAAACAGAGCGCTCACCACATCCTCCACGAGCTGAGGCCGGAGACTCTGCGTCAGTGGGGGGGCCCAGGTGCGGAGTTTATCCCGCACCATCTTGTAAGGGCGCCCCCACGGATCCCCGTCAAGAGTCCCCAGCATCTCCTCGCGGGCCCGATCTCTGGCCCGCAGGACAGCCTCGCGGAGGGCGGTCTTCGCCGCTCTGTAGCCCTCATATAGCTCCGCCTCAATGGCTTCCGCATTCGGCGGGCGAATGCGGAGCCTGCGATGCCTGGCGTACGGGTGTCGCGCAGCGACGCACGCCTCGCGCAGAGTTGTCAGCTCGCGCGACCACCAGTACACCTGACGCCGGGCGCGTCCTGGCCGAACTCGGGGCATTGCCACGTCACATATGTCGGACATGGCCCCCTGGAACCACCCTGCCTCATTATCAACGTCGGCAGGCCTGTCCGGTGATGTCACCCAGGCCTGCACGATCGAGGCTTCCAGGAGGAGCTCCCGGTCCAGCTGCTTCAGCGCCCAACGCGGACCACTCGGGGCCTGTAAGACCGGCGCGCTCGAGGACTGGGCGGAGACGTCAAACCGGATATACCGGTGGTCGGAATAAGTCTCCACCCCCTCCATGACACGCCAGTCCACGACACGCGGCGACAGAGCGGGGCTAGCGAACGAAATGTCCACCACCGACTCGCCCCGCATCCGCACACACGTGGGTACAGTACCCCGATTCAGGACGACCAGGCCTGTTTCCAGAGCCCAGTCCTCCACCATCCTTCCCCGCACGTCTGTGCAACGAGAACCCCAAGCCAGATTCTTGGCATTGAAGTCCCCGAGGACAAGCACAGGGAGGGAATGGCTTCCGACGACGACACTCAACTCCGCAAGGGAGTTGTGGAACTCGGCGAGAGTTCGGTTCGGGGAGAAGTAGACACCCACCACTATGATCTCCCCGAACCGTGCCGCTACACACCCCTGACCCTTCCTGACACTTTCAAGGGTCGGGGTACCGGCGGTGGCCGACGAAACTATGGCCACTGAGCCGCTTAGGTCCGCCACCCAGTCTTCCCTGGGCAGGACGAAGTACGGCTCAGCGACCACGGCGATGTTAATCAACCACTGCGCCATGCTCTGAAGCAGCAGATTCTGGGCGCAGGCGCAGTGGTTGATGTTCGCCTGGAGGAGGCGTAATGGGGCCGTTATTGGCACTCCATACCCTCCCCCTCCCGGGCCCCCTGCGAGGGCGCAACTGTCGCAGCGGCGGCAGTGGCGGCGACAGCGGCAGAGGGGGCAGCCGCGGCAGCGACGGCGGAGACGGTGGCGGAGGCGGCGGAGGGCCTACTCTTACCCTTTGAGGGTGGAGCGCAGGCCTTGCTCCCAGCCCGGTGATCAGCCGGCTTGCCGGCCGCCGCACATGCAGCACAGTGCGGCGTGGCAAAGCAGGCCGCCGATGTGTGACCGGGCTGACTGCATCGGAAGCAGAGGCCACTGCGGTCCACCTCCGAGGCGCACTTTACTGACACGTGGTGCCCCACGTGGCAGCGATAGCACCTCAGAGGTCTGGGTTCCAGCAGCTTTACCTGCGCTGAAACCCAGCCCACCAGTAGCCTTCGGCCCTCCACGATAGTTTTAGCCGCCGTCACGGGGCAGCTTACCGTAACGGTACGCATGCCCGACAGGTCCGAACGTATGGCACCTGCCCTGACCTGATCAGCAGGGCACCCTCCGGACCTGGCGACGGCGGCCACCACCTCCTCCTCGGTCACCGAGTCGTCCAGGCCCAAGATGCGCAGGTCTGCGCATCTGACAGGCCTGGAGACTCGGGCCTCGTCCGCGTTTAGGGACGCTCTGAGCTTTTCCGCCAGAGCGTCTGCGGACGAGCCGCTGGTTTCACCGGGGATCTCCAGCAAGCGAGCCCCTGTCGCGGTGACTTTCAGCCGGAGGCCCCCGGTGATCCCGAGCTCACCGAGGTTCACCGTCTCCTTGGCTTTCGCCAGCAGATCGCGGTACGACACGCCCCTCTTTTCCGCATCTGGCTGTAGCGTGATTACTACAGCCGCGGTTTTAGGGGCGCGGAGCCTAGCCGCGACCTTTCGCGCCCGGTGCTGGCGCTGCCGCTCCTCATTGCGGGCCTTTTTGGCCGCCTTCCGCCCCTTCTGTTTCTCCCCAGCCACCTGCCATCCGGCATCAGCCGCGGAAGGTGTAGTGGGCTGGGGAGGCAGTGGCGGGGGCGGACGTGCCGCAGGCGCTGGCCCACTCGCCGCTGGCGCTGGCACAATTGCTGCCTGTGCAGCCGCCTTGCCCTTCTTTTTGCCCGTCGCCTTCTTGGCCGGCACCGGTTTCGCCGGAGCCGACTTTCCAGCGGAGGGCAACGCATTCCTACCAGAGGGCTGACTGGTCCCGGGGGCGGCAGCCGCAGCAGCCGCGTACGAGACCGCTTTCGGCGCGGCCGCCTTGTTCGCAGTCAAGGGGGGACGCAGGACAATACCCTCCAGTACGGAAAACCGCGTCTGGAAGGCAGCCAGCTCCTGCCGGACCAGGTTCAAAACCTGGCTCTCCACAGGCACGGGCTGGCTTTGCCGCTGCTGCTGCTGTTGTCCCCCCCTTGGAGGAGCCACACTGGAGCCAGCCTCCCGCAGGCTGGCCAGGTCTGCACGGAGCTTAGCGTTCTCCTGTTGGAGAAGCTCCATGCAGGTCGCCAGGCGGGATACCTCCGCCCGCAGCTTGGCCACCTCATCAGACGGAGGCCCCACATAGTGGGCCTCCGCAGCCGCCAAAATGGAGGCGGAAGCCGCGGGGATGGCCTTGTGTTTTGTGGAAGGCTTTACCTTCGCGGCCACGCCCCGGATTGCGGCTTCCACCTCCTTTGCGAACCTGGCCTTACGCTCCGCCTCGGAGCCGCCAGGCGCACCCGCCTCTTCGCCAGACCCGGGAGCAGTAAAGCCCGGGTGGCGCCCCTTCTCGACCAGCTTTGTCGACCTCTCGGAGGCAGTGAGCCCCCCCCTCTTGCCTT
The DNA here is from genome assembly GCA_964057025.1 of Standfussiana lucernea. NCBI lineage: Eukaryota > Metazoa > Arthropoda > Insecta > Lepidoptera > Noctuidae > Standfussiana > Standfussiana lucernea. Next base: position 6,939,899 of record OZ059801.1, read on the forward strand.
GGATTCCACCGCGTCTGCTAGTGGAGATCTTACGGGCCGAGGCCAACTCCTCTCCGGAAGTCGACTCTAGGTCGCCCTCCTGCCTGGACCGCTTGCGGAAGAACTTGCTGTTCTCCGCAGCAGTCCCGGCCCTCTCGAGGCGGGAGCTCACTGAGCCTCCCGCGCTCCCATCGCTGGATGCGACGTCGGACTCCGACCCCGCATCACTCCCCACCTCTTCGTTTGTTTTTTTTTTTTTTTTTGTTTAATTCTGTTTCCATGCTGTTCCCACGAGTAAAAAACTTTTTAACTTCTCAAATACAGTGGTTCGCACTAACGACTAATTTAGCTACCCATTAGTCAAGCTAACAACCTCCCTCACGGTGCGCCGCCGCTTGGAGGTTTGGGGTGATTTTTTATAGAGGTTTTCTACCTCGCAGTCCGGGCGGTTAAGCCAAGACCCTCGGTCCCTATCGAAGCCGCGAGACATGATCCACGACCCTTCGACGATGGGATTACGAGATCGACGGTGACAGGGAAGGACGTATCCTTCCCTGTCTGCTCGGAGGCAGGGTAAGTGCACACCGAGCCCGTCCCTACTCCCCTGCTATGCCCTCTGCTTTACAGAGGGTCACGCAGGGGAACGCACCGTTGGTCCAACGACCCCACCCATGTCAGAATAATTGGCCGCGGCAGTAACACTCCCCGAGGGATGAGAGGAAATGGAAATTCCAATTTCCTCTCATCCCCGGGGGATGATTACTGCCACGCCCAGGGTGCACCGGCCGAGCAGCTGCTCATCCCTCCAGACGTATCGGGAGAGACCAGCAGCCGCTCGGCACACGTGGAGGACTTCTGACTTTGCACCCCATGTTACAATGTGCCCTGGAATGACTTTAGTGACTACTTAGCTATATAAGGCCAGAAGTCATCCAGATATAAGCGTGAAATATTAATGCCAACATACTCATTACCAATCATCAGTAGTATCAACGAATGAAGTTTCCCCTAAACTGTGGAAAAATCCCCTACTACTGTTTCAAGAAACTTAATTTCAATTTGTTTATTGTTCGAATTCTTTTCCTCTTTTATTTTGGACTAGCTGTACCCGGCATGCGTTGCAATGCACTTTTCCCTACCTAGTACTACCTCCTTCTATTTTTACTACTCGACCAATCTACCTACCTATTTTCTCACATTTTAAACCTTCCTTGGACTTCTACAAATATTTCGAAATTAAAATTAGGCAAATCGGTTCAGCCGTTCTCGAGTTTTTGTGAGACTAACAAACGTCAATTCCTTTTTGTACATATATATAAAGAAAGTAATAAGTTTACTTTTTTATAATATTGTTTTATTGTTAAGTTAACCATTTTGTTTTATCCAGTGCGAGGCTAATTCTTTTTCTGTCTATCTTTCTTTTCTCTTGCTTTTAAGATTTAAACTGTTTACACCACACTTCACACCCTAATTTGGTATAAGAACTCACACATCACCATACTCCTGCTCTTATTCCAATTCTTTTGGGGTCGGCGGAGCTTGTTTTCTTCTTCCATACATATCTATTAACCATAATCTTAGTAATCACCTCCAATCTAATATTAAAAACTTTTGTGGCAAGCCCCCCACACTATTCCCAAACCACTGTAACTCCTGTAACGAGCTTAAACAGTGGCGCCCTCCAGAAGATCGCCGAGACAATGAAGCTTGACGAAGTCCCAGAGAAACAATTAAACTGACTTAGATGCCGCACCGAAATTAATCAAAAAAGAATAGCGGAGTAGTAGGAAAAACATAGTTAAAGCCCTGTTAAAACTCTAGTACCTATGTATCATTTGTGAGTTCTAACTCATCATCATCTGCCTATCCAACTATTTCCAACTATGTTGGGGTCGGCTTCCAGTCTAACCGGATGCAGCTGAATACCAGCATTTTACATGGAGCGACTGCCTAACTGACCTCCACAACCCAGTTAGTACTGGGTAATACGATACCCCTTGGTAAGACTGGTTGTCATACTTTCGGGCCACTGACTACCTGTAACAACTGTCAAAGATCTACAATTGACGTGCTTTCCGGGGCACGGAGGAAACTCGTTATGAAATGGGTGGTCACCCATCCACGGACCAACCCAGGCAAGCGCGGCTTAACCTGACGATCGACCCGAGCGACTGTTATTATTTAGCCACGAGCTCCCCCAGTTTCAGAGCTTTAACTCACAAATTGTAATATTACGTGTACTATTTCTACTCATATCCGTTTCATTACACGGAAGATACATGAGCAGTTACCCTCGCTAAAGTAATCCAGGCCACTCGTAATCAAGTTCACTTTAAAAAAATATTTTAGTATTGCAACAGGACTCTTCGTGCCGCACTTTTTCGTGTCTGAAACTAATTGAATACAATTGGCGTGAAATAAAAACATTATCGAATGTTTTATTGAGTCGACACCGGCAATCGATGGTTTTGCGTGACTGCGAAGACTGAAAGGTTTGGTCAATGAAATTGCGGACTCGCAGTTAGTCAGTTACGCAAACCGATGACCGACTGTCGAGAAATAGGTCTGCGTTTTTTTGGTTTTGTTTTAGCTGCGTAAAAGAAGTACATAAGTTCTCGTACGCAAGTTCGATATAATGAAAATGATGTTTTAATGAAAATGAGGTGTGAAAAGTAAAGTAAAAAAAAAAAGTAAAGTCTGAAATACAGTGTTGGTAGCCAATTGTTTTATTTAGTTGATTTATTTAAAAACAAAAACTAACAGTACTTAACTTTGTGTTTAATTGTACCAATATTATGTCGAACATGTGCGCGTACTCACTTAGGTACTACACGAAATCATCAACGAGTCCGTTTAAAAAGCTGTTTTTACTTTCTTGCAATCTTAGTAGCGGCCACCGGATCGTCATCGCCTGTCAAAAAAAAAAATACAACGGCAATTATACGATCATACAGAAACGATCATTCCTCGATGTTTGTGTAATTTTTAAGAAATTATCACCGACCGCCTATGGTGTGCTCGTCATTATCATAATTTAAATTTTGTAAAATATACCACACAAAAATCGATGAGTCTTAAATTGAATTCGGGGAGCGCGCAAATAAGAAATGGAGGCGCGAAAATTGGACGAAGCACCGTTTAAAGTATCGTTAAGGCTTGTCGAGGAGAAAATATTGTAATCGCAGGCGCACAGCCGATCAGTATGCTTTATGAGCTGCGGAAAGCGGCCGCCATTATTCCACTGGTTGATTTAGTTCATTATAGTGTACCGAGAATTGAAGGTGTGATTTTGGCAGTGGAAGGCGTGAAGCAAAGGCCTTTTGGTGTGAACAATGAGATAGCTATCAATTTCATTATTTATACCTGCCTCCAAAACGCCGCCACTATTTTGCATTTTATTTTCTCCGGACACCAGTTACAAATAGCTCCGGTTGATACTGTAAGAGCACTAGATAGGTATCAGTTAAGAAATATTTTCTTACTTCTAACGACCATTCGTTTACAGGATTTCTTACAACTAACAAGCTCTAATTTACATAACTGCTAAATTCATTTAGCATGGCGCGGCAAAGGATATAAAATATGAAAACGACCACAAACCTCTAACCTAGTAATTCGAAGTAAACAGTTCGTTTTTAAAATTAGAAAAAAGAATGAACATTTCAAAAGAGAACAAGGGAAAAGAAAAGATAAATTAAAATAACGGCGCAGGATCGTGAGGGCAGCGCGGACGTGCGCGGAGTATCTCACGCGATCGTCGCCGTGCCTCGTCCTTCTGCCGATCCTATCCACGCAAACACCACGGGTCACTGTGTCGCCGACGGACATTTCACATTCCATCGTCACCTCCTCTAATCTTTGTAATTTCGTCCAATATGTAGATAGCACTTACTTTCTATCAACCCCCGGCATTTCTGCCCGCACAAAGAGATGCCGCTGCATTATACTCAAGATAAACGTTTCATATTTCTGCAACACCGTCAAAGAAATAGCCATAAATGGTACTATAGAAAATTTATTACATAAGTCTTCGAAGCGGCTATATCAAAAAGTTCTTTAGAAAAAAATATTAAGCGTGCATAAATAAAAATAAAATATCAATAACACGGTTTTTTACTACGCCAATGCGTATAACACTGACTATTATCTGGAACCGATGAAGCATATAATTATACGTAAGAAAAACTTTAATAAAGTAAGCAAACGTCAAGTGAAAACGCTTTGCAAAAGTTTAATGAGCTTACGTAAATTTCTTAGAAGTACCACCTCCGCAGCTCGGCAACTAATGATACGCAAGAGGAAATACAGTTTAAAAAACACATTTGAAAAATGTGTTCAATAACATTAAAAAAGGAAACACAAATGAAGTCGGCGAAGATTCAAATAGAGCCGCTAATCAAAGGACGGTAGCTCAATCAGATGGCAGTAATAAATCTTCAAAAACCAGAAGATTCAATTACACGGCTACCGGAAGGCATGAAGAGTGGCATTAACAAATTGTCCAAGATAAATAAAACCTTTTTAATCTAAAGAAGAGGTCCCGGACTCGTTCCTGTTATCGGTGGTCGCGGCGTTTTTCGAGAATTTATTGAACGCTTAATGTATCGGCTAAGAATTAATTGGTCCCCCTGAGTGAAAGGTGCGCCGCTTTTAAATTATAACGATCAAAAACACTTTGAGACTGAAGATCATAAATTGATAAGATACCTTGTTACATGGGATTGTAAGGTTTGATATGCATCAGGAGCTTCGATTAGATGTACAGGTGTCTACTTTTATGGGTACCAAAATAAATCGTTTAACATTCAAGCTTACAATTACTGATGTGTAAGAAAGATTTGATAAGATTGAATTAGAAAATTCTCTAATCAAAATATTTGTTGAATTTCAATTATTGGAAAATAGAAACCTGTCAAACGTAGATAACGACGTAGTTGTAGGTATCCGTATTACTGAAATAACATACAACGTTGTTATCGTTTTTGAGGGGGATATATGTCCAGTAGATGACGTCAATCGGATGAAAAACGATGATAATACTACTTTTTCTTTTATAAATTGCCACATTAAGCATTAGAACATTATATCTACAGTTTCTTACCTCTCTGAAGCACAAATTGAAATAGATATGCTCGTTTGTGTCACTTTTATTACATACGATAAGTATCAGAAATATATTTTTGGAAAACTAGGCGACAGAATAAATGCTTATCATGGTTCTAAAACTTCTAAAGCCTACCCACATGATGGCTTGAATAATATCCGCACGTCTTACGAAACTAGATTTCAGTGCAATGATGAATACCAAAGTGCCGAATATGAGATCAGTGATGCTGCAACGCATCTTTATATATAAGTGAAAGAGAATCAGATGTTGTTAGTTTTATAGTGATAAACTTAAGAAAGAATGAAACGGCAGCTGAAGATCAAAACTTATAGAAATCACATGAAAAGACCTTACATCAAACAGTGTTTGAAAATGGTGTAGAAGAAAATTCCAGAGAAACACATTTAGTACAAGCAGCTATAGAACCCATGAGGACCAAACACTAGCCTGTAACAATAGAATACCTTCGTAATGAACAGTATGTATCTCAAAAAGCTGAAACAACTCTCTCGTCTTTCACATTAGACCCTCAGGATATTCTCTGTTTATCTTTCGGAGGCATCCGTGTGACTCGCACATGCCGACACGATGTGAGATGGCGCGTCGCTGTACCAAACCGACGCAGCCGTGATCTAGGCCACTATTTCGCACATACTACCAAAATCTCTCTCACCGTTACCTTCACCCTTATCTTTGTCAAAATTAAGGTTAATATTGTATGTGTTGCCGATAGCGTTAAGTTGGTATCAAGTTTACGGTCAGCCCTATTTGGTAGTAGATCTCAGTTAGGAAGTGAAGTGACATGACACCTCAATCGATCGCGTGCCGCTGTCTGTGTTCTTGTATTTAAATATTGTTGTCAACACATTATATTGTATGTACAATGTTACTAGATACTACAGCAAAATATAACATGCTTCATACTTTAATCATTTTAATTTCTTTCACATACAATCGAATTCATTCGCTATTTTTATATCAGCCCAGACGCTAGACGAATATAAATATGCAATTAGCAAATTCATATTAATCGTCCCGACAGTTCACTCTTAAGCTCGTATAATAATAAAATCAGTTTCAATTAACCTGCGCATTAATAAAATGAAAATGTTTTAATTGAAATATTGCATGAATACGTAATTTAAATCATCAAACCGCCGTTATAAGCCGGATTAGAGAAGTCTGCACAGGAGTGTCACTTAATTGGTCGGTATTTCATCGCCTACTCATCTTTCCAGACGTGCGATCATTAATCGAATTTGTACTATTATATGGAAACGGCCAAATGAACTGGTAACTTAATTTTATGTTTAGTTAATTTCTGTTTCTTTGACAACTCTATTAATTTCTCTATTTTTTTGTTCGGTCTTGTATGGTACGGTACTGTGTCCTTTAGTTTGATAAATCGATTGACAGTTGAAAGTTAATATCAATTTGGCTCTTTCTAGTACTGCAATTTTGAGTGTATTTCCTTATTTATAACTTAAAAAACATAAAGCGACATTATTATGTGAACGGTTTAAGTAGAATTTAGGAAATATGAAAGCATGTTATGTGATTTAGAATAGATTTGCTAAAAAATTCAAACCAGAATTAGTACGTAGGTAAGAACATGTAACGGTGCACGGCGCGTTCATTCGAATCATCTCCAAACACGACATGACGAGAATATTCGGAGCAGTCTCATCTCAGATATAAATTTATTTTCGTCATAGATACGACGTGCGTCTTCCATACAAACAGTTAGCACAAAAATCTATATTTTAACGATGATAAATCCTTGTTATCCACTGGGAGCGACACAATAATTTACAACACAATGATAACGGCACACGTTCAAAGATAAAAACCGATTCCTCGTGAGATTAGTGCGATAAAAACTGTGGCGGTAGTGGACGTTATAACCTTATAACGGAATACAGTTTATAATTAGAATTATGTTCCAGTGCTCCGCAATGATAGTGTTTATACTCAGCGTAGCTGTACTCATTCCTTATGGTAAGCTTTCATTTTTTGTCACAGAAAAAACGATTTGTTAACAAACGATAAAGTGATTTGAATGTAATGATTTGTTAATCTATTGTGTCTACAAGTTGACATCCAATTGAATATAAATAAAACAAAGTGCCACACGTTACATCACGCACTTTTAAATTCATTTTACAAACCGGCCGCCCGCGCCTGTGCCACACAATGGCTTACCGAATACCGACTCATCTTGCCTCTGGATAAATATTTATTTATTCTGTTGACAATAGTATTTACATTGTCAATGCGTCTAGTAATGTCGCCACAGTGCGCGTGGGCAGAGGATTTTATGTTGATGATCACTAGTCATGAATTTAGGTCAGTGCTGTGTTGTGACTTAGATAAGTGAAGATAACGCGATTATAGCTTTGTCTAGTGCAGCCTAGTGATTTTTTGTTGACTGTTGTGATTGTCATCTTCGGTAATGTTTTGGAATTTCATGGCGGGTGTGTGAGTCTGAACTGCATTAGAGACACAGCGCAGGTACAGATACTACAAAGAGCATCTGTTTCTGTACAGTGTCAGACAGATCCACTTGAAGCTATCGTCTATCTTCAGATGGTACCTGTATGTTTCTTCTCTTAACCTCTTCACTGCCTGTTTCCTTCTGTTACCTACATCATCTACGACAGTTTACAATCAGATCCTTTATCCTCCTCATGTACCTAGGTTGACTAAATTCTTCTTGATTTTCTTTACATTTTCTCTTTACTTACATGGTTTCAAAGTTTCACTTCTCTTTGATCGAATTTAACATCTTTAGAAAGTCTGCAATGATAAGCTTTCTTTCGTATTTAGCGGTCACTCATATGGACTCAGATGAACGAGGAACCAATATCCTACCGGCTGAGGTGCAAAAACTGGTCCATATAGAGTTACAATAGCGACACGACACTCGGCAGACTACTAGCTGTGCACAATTATGTCAGACGCCTATCAAGCACTTTCTCGGGCGCCGGCCGGCCATAGACAAGACGTGGAGATCACAGGCGCGATCTTACGCACCGTCACGCGTCTACAAACCGTTTCTAATATCTTGTAATTGTTTGAGTACGTAATACGGTGATCTTATTTGCCTTAATATGTTGGAATTTATGGAAGAAATGTTTTGTATGGCATCGTGATCTATACTAATATTATAAAGCTGAAAAGTTTGTTTGGTTGAACGCGCTAATCTCAAGAAATACTGGTTCGAATTGAAAAATTCTTTTAGTGTTTGATAGCCCATTTATTGAGGAATGCTATAGGCTACAAAACATCACGTTGCGACCAATGAGAGCGGAGCATTAATCAAAATTGTTACGCAAACGAAGTTGCGTGGGCCAGCTAGTTATCTAATATCAAAATAGCTTATTTCTGTCCAGATCTGAAATTAGGCTATCATTGCTTGTTATCAAGAGCAATTTTATAGATATCGATGTATTTATGTTACATACAACAATATACATAAGTGGTAACCAACAGAGCATTACGTAGATACCCTACCCTACTTCAGTTACCAAACTCATTAACTACAGCGATGATAACACTATCTCTATATCTAATATCAGCTATTACAATTTAAAGAGCGAAACTAAACAGCCGCTTTAAATAAGTGTTCGTGCATACCTCGACGTCGAGAGCGGATTCTCTGCTTTCAAAGTTTCAATAATTACGGAGCGTACGCGCCGAACGGATCGAAGCACGGCTGATGGCCGGCAAAATGGCGCGAAACGCGAGAAAATGACATATGATTGCGGCGGTTAAAACAAACGTAAACTGTAGTGAGGAGTGGCATTACATGACGGGTCTGGTCCGCTACGCTGTGTAAATGCCGCTGCACAACAATCCGATTGGACATGGACATGCATTGTGCGAGATAATGCCGTGTGCATTGTGCGGCAGCCGTCAATCAATAATTTCGCGTCTTTAGCTACCTACTCATCATGACCTGAAACTGAGGTCTGTCTGTAGATACTCCTATTGTCTATCTAGGACTCACGGATTACTTAAAGTTGTTGAAACATTGTTTTAGATACTTTACTTACCTAGGTACCTATATCTTGTGAGATTTTTACAAAGAAGCTCAATATCGTCATAATAAGTGGAAATAGATTGCGAAAAAATTCAAAAAGTGCCGTTTACCACACTTTAAAAAGGAAATAAAAAAGAAAAAAATCAAAGGCATTCAAAATTTTTCGACAACAGGTAGCCAGTGACAGCTGCAATACAACACTCCCAGCCAAAAAGGTTTTACTGTTCAATAATTAAAATAAATGAACGTACCTATTTATTTTTTTAATAGGATTCGTACCTGGAATTCGAAATAATTATACTTTATTGCTTGGCTAGTTTCGAATATCTGACTCTTGTTAAATCAATAATGAGCAATAAACCTAATCTGGACTTGCAATACCATATACCTAATTAAATCAGCTCTTATATAAATAAACCTACTAACATTACATACAAATATTTCGCATGCAAGAGAAATCAGAACACAAATCTATACTTATCTATACTTAATTAATATTATAAAGCTGAAGAGTTTGTTTGGTTGAACGCGCTAATCTCAGGAACTACTGGTTCGAATTGATAGGCTATAAAACATCAAGCTGCGACTAAAAGGAGCGGAGCATTAATCAAAAATGTTATGCAGACGAAGTTGCGCGAGTCAGCTAGTAAGTATAATATAATAATATTCGCGCCAAAAACTTCTTACCGGAACATGACTTGATGAAAGCCGTTTTGCGCAGTTTTGCTGAACTGCCTCATAGTTCTCACCTTTGCAAAACAATAAAGACTTTATTGTTTTTGATTGCATTACACCTATTTTCCATAAAAATCCATTAGGTTACCATATTCCTTTCACGAGTTCCTTTTGTTCTACTTATTGAATAAATTATTACCTAGTTACTTGGAAAACAATCTACGGTGTCAACAGTTAAGGTTATTGATGTGGTAAACAAAACCGTACATATTCCGTAACGATTTCAATCACAATAAACGTCAACGAATAATAAAATCCGCATTGGAGGATCCGTAATCATCAGGTGTGCTTCGAAAATAAACTTAAATTGACGCCACAATGGGTGGATTATTACAGGGCACATCCAATCTTTGTTCACAATGAAGAAAATCCTTATAACTGGGCAAATGGACTGAATTCGCAAGACATTGTGGAGACTTTGACCGTGACAGGTTCACATGTTCTTTGCAAAACACATTAGTTAGTATCTAATTATAAGGATAATAGTATGCTTAACGTAGTAATCTCTTGTCGACGTCCTAATTTAGATAAGTATTTAACATCTCTTTTAGGAAGGCACTTATTTATTTTTCATATTTTCGCCGGATCCGGGAATTTGAAGAAAACAAAACGTCATTAATCCTAATTGATCCATGTTCCTATTACCTTAGTAACTATTTTTAAACTACCCATCTTGTTTTTCTTTGCCCTCCCCCTAATGTCGTCAGTATTGAGGATCCCTCAGCATCGAAACCACATACGACGCATGTGCCTTCTTGGTGACCATCTTGCTGCACCTGGTCTGCCTTAAGCGCTTTTGCCTTCTTCTAACTAACCGTAGGGTATACTTAAATGGTGAAATCCACCTAGGTCACCGTAGGTTAGCTATGAAGATCATTCACTGCAACACCAGAAGGCTTGCGCATTTTCCACAATAACCTTTGTCAAACTAGCAAAATGTGAGCATACTATTTGTACATGTACTACACCTCTACTAAAACCTTAAACTTACGAATTTTTATCTCCAAATTGTTAGCTTCGAGCTGCGTCAAATACAATTATCAAATCGAACCTTCTTTACATTACAGCGGTCCCCGAAACCTGCTTCTACCAGCGCTGTCTGGGCTGCCACCCAGAACAGATGATAGCGCATGGAGTACCCGTGGAGTGCCAGCCCGCCAACTGGGTGTCGGCGATGTGGGTACATAACTATGGACATCCACCGCCGAGCACAGAGTCTAGGATACCTATCGAGTACCGCTGCTTGAAGATGGTCGCGACGCCGGATGATAAGACTTGTAAGTTTTAACTTTGAGGTAGGGTTAAGGCTAGTTAATGGATACGCAACACGCTGCGGAACGTGACGTGACACAGAAGAAATTAAATTGTCTCTATGAACTCCAATTTTATACCGTATCGTCTTCTATACGGTTCGATGGTGTTGATTCTACGTTTTGAAAATGCTCAATCGGCATAGAGCGATACTCAAAACAGCAACAACATAACCTTATGTCTATGTTTTCTTAGGCTTCGAATTATTCGCTGCTATCACTCACCATCACTTGCCTAGCCGTTTTTCATCGATGTTGAGATCGCCTTACAGTTTAACCATAGCATCTGACAAGTAATATTTCAGAAGGAATGATTGCCTACTTGACCTGCACATCACTGTTAACACGATCCCCGTTGGTAAGACTGGATGTCCGAATTTCGGGCTTTGACTACCCGTAGTAACATACATAATATCACGCCTGTAATCCCCAAAGGGTTAGGCAGAGGTGTACCTAATGGTAGACCCACATTTCGCCAGTTATGTAGGTATGAGTCCCATGTATTAGCGAGTGAGCCTATTGCCATCAACCGGGCACAGATCCAGACTCCGTGGCTGTTAGCTGATGGAGAAACCCAATAACACTTTTGCCCAATCTGGGACCCCAGGACCACGAGGTCCTGGGGTCCCTGGGTCCTGGCCACGAGGCCAGCAGTCGCACTCGCAGCCACAGACCAACGAGGCACTTCCCGTAATAACTCTCAAAGATCTTTTCCTACCTTGAATAAAACCTTACCAAAGATCTTTCTTTCAATGTATATTATGGTTATTTTCAGTTGGCAACACAGTCGATACTCTCCGAGGCTGCGTCCCTCGAGCTCAGGTTGATTCGGTGTGTATGGGCCTGCTTGCCGTCGAGCGAGCAAGAGGCCACAGCGACGCGCGTTGCTTCACATGCAACGGAAACAACTGCAACTCAGCAACGCAAGCAACTGTACCGCTACATGCAGCGATAGCTACTTTACTTATATACTTTGTTCTTAGGTGAAATTTGGAATTTGAATTAAAAGAGTGTATAATAAACAGTTAATTTAATGACGTAGATTCTCATATAATTTTATTTAATACATTTTCATTGTACATTTTTATACTTTTTTTTTGTAAATCGACACATTTGTCAAAATAAAAACGTTGAAGTTATAACAGCATTTTGTTATTTGTGACAAGTAACTGTGATGGTACGCTGTGGACTAATTCCTTGAAGAATTTTCTAGAAGCACCTTAAAAAATAGCTAAGCTGCCAAGAAACCTTGCTATGCACCTAATGGGGGTTTACCTACCTAGTGTCACTCCAGTGTGGGAAAAGGACGACGCTATAGAGGACGTCTAGCTCCATCTCTTTCATACTCTGGAATAAAATTAAAACAATACTGCCTTAAGACGTCATGGTAGGACACCTGATCGTACAGTAAAATATTATGATTATTTTATCATAAATATAAAGTAAATTATATAAAAGGCTATCTAGATTGTCTACTACATTAAGAACAAACACTTCAAATTACATTCCATATTGATTGATAAAATAATAACTATGTATTTATTTAGACCCTTATGAATGCTCGCGAAATGGTAACTGGAATGTATCGCCAAAATGCTGTATTGTTAGACATAAAAAAATAACTAGCTAAGTCTTAGATTACAAAGGAGTCATATTAAGGACTAGAAGAAGTTTAAAAATAAATGCTGGACGCGATTAAAAAATTCGATAGAAAATATACGTTTATCAAAAAATAGTATGAGTGTTGTCGCGAATTAATCTTGATTAAAATGTTACAAAATAATAAAGAATGTATAAAAAGTAATAAGCTGATATTCTAAAGATAAACATAAAACTTCTAAGCAATTTTTCGAACTACCCAAAAGGTTCTTAAATTAAATTCAGACGATATAGTTTGCACGTAGACATTTTTTGAGGTCATTATTAATTGAGCCCTTAGTGCCTAAACAACAAGATCGATTTTACTAATAATCGTTATAAATCAATAAGTTTTTTCCAGAAAACAATTATACTACACAGAGAAGAGTATATGAAACTTAAACATATTATTATTATAAGCATAAATAAAGGTTAATTCATCACAACAGTGGAATGTTATTTTAGCGGTAAGCGGTAATGGTTACCGACATTTTGTACATTCGACCGCGTAATTGCCCCAAAGTGATAGTTAAGGTTGCAACTATAAAACATTAGTTTTAGTATATGCGAAACCTGAAACACGTGTCTAGTATTTTTATGTAAAGAATCTATGTACAAAATTTCAAAACTATCATGAAAAATCACAAAGTTATAAGCTCGTTATGTTACCTGGTTGTCCGTACAAAAACATACTAAGCACGCGGCTCGGCGCCCCAGTATGCGCCCGCGCCTAATGCCTGTGTTGCGCGCGTATTATTGCGGATAGGTACTAAGTGTCGCTCGGTGTCCAACTCGTAACCTTTTTTAAATATTTTTGGGACAAAATATACCATGATATAAAAAATATTGGAATCGATACAGTTACTTATTCTGAAGAAACTATATTCTGGTTTCGCATATATTAAAAATAATGTTGTATAACTGTCTCATTGTTCTAAAAGCGCGCGTACAGTGCGTGATGGTTATTTTGGCGATTGATTGACAGTGCCGGGAGGGTTATGTCAGTAAACATTTGTGATAATATCTGTGGAAATTGTACGTGCAAATCAATACCACGTATTCAATACATCATTTCGACCCCCCAGCTCCTCAAAAAAATTCTTTTAAAAAATCTGCTGTCTCCTAGAAACGAGCAATACCTACACGGTCAAAACAGCCTCTTTTTTTAAAACAATTAAAACATGGAATTTTTTTTTAAAGGCAATTGGAAAAATACTGTTTCTGTATGATACACTGAACTGGTATGATATACTGAAGTGATTACGTCGCATGTAAGGCGATTACGTGGTCGACTGAACATAAAACTGTCTAATAGTAACTTAACTTATAAGCTATTACAAAAATACCTATGATGTTAATAATGTTAAAAAATCACAACTTATGGTCTTGCTCCTACAAACTAGTAATTTCATTTCAAAATAATATCATTATAAATCACAGGTGCTAAATATAACTAAATGCCTTCAATATTATATTGTACAACATTTTTAACTTATTTATTAATATAAGATTCCGAATCAGACTCAAATTATATTAAGTACTTACATAAAATCTCATTTTGCACTAAAAATTAATGTACTTTTAGATTCCTGGCCTTAAACTAGTGTCTATTTTCTGTTATTTTATTGCTTAGTGTATTTTTTATTTTTACTACCTACTTTTATCACAACATTAACGCCAAGGCACGCGATTAAAATGCCAGATTTGTTTATCATCTGTCATGCACTTTTTTGATGTTAGAGGATCACCGATGCCATGAGAATCTTTAGTCACCACCAACGTAAGACATAAACCATCCTGAGTTTTTAATCTGGGACCTTTTTGTTCCCATATCTGTTTGCTGCTATCACTGCAACTCTTCCATAGGGCGCGTCCATTGCCTTGCTGCAAACATAGGCCTTCGTCAGCCATAATTTTCCCCTCTGGAGTGAATACTACTAAACTTTCTAGGCCAATCGTTCCACAGTCAACCGCGACGGCAGGACTTCCCAACCCTACTGTTCCAACGGTAACTCCTATACAACCACCTTTTTCATTTTTTATTTTCCCGAACCATCTCTGGTCAGTCGGGAAAAAGTGTTGGGGCCACACGGTTTTTAAGTACCATCCAAAGCTTTTGCACTTTAAGTTCTTTCTTAATTCTACTCTATCTCCGACTGACTGTTGGTCGCGGATTGAAGCTACTTCTGGGTTGAATTTGAAGAAGAAATCAGCCCATTCGTCCATCCACACTGTGGCTGCTCTCGCTAGGTTCGCATGTAGAACTTTTGTCACCCCTCCAGGGTACTTGTAAGGGCTGTGACTCCTAAATATATGTCCGACTCGAGAGCACGATGTTATTTCGACTCTTGCGCCGCATTGCCAAGCTCGCCAGGATAGTTCTAAGTTTTCTGCTCCCCATATGGTCATGCCTTCGTCGTAGCCACCTAGACGCCAGAATAGGCTTTTGCGTACTGCAAAAAGGCCTCCTGCCATGGCAGGAGTTGGGTAGGGCTTTGAGGGGTTCTCTGACTTCTTCTTAAGGACTTCGCTACTGGGTATAAGCCACCGGAAGTGCAGTCTCCAGCTGAAGGCGCCCCAGTGAGCGTCGATGCTCTTCGTGTATGCTAGAGTGTCTGCCGATAGCAGGTCTATGTGTGGACATATGAAGACATCGTCGCTTCCTGCGCGGTCTAGCAGAGGTTCGAGCCATCCTTCCGTGACCTGGAATAACAATTTTACAATTTTAGTATTTTTCTTCGACCGGATTGTTGTTAGACGGTAACCTCTATTCAGTACTGAAAGATCAAAAGATTACTGGAATCCAAACCTAGCATTTAAGTAAACAATCTAAGACTTTTTGTCTCTGACACGCATTTCTTTGTCTAAAAAGCATTTCAGGACACGACGAAAAAGACCCACGTGTGTATGTTTTCTAAACGTAATATTTTTGTAAAAATGTCACTAGTCTACACTCACCTCGCAGTGAGCATCGAGGAAGACCAGCACATCGCCAGTAGCCTTCCTGGCGCCCATGAGCCGAGCGCCAACCAGCCCCGTCCTCACAGGGTTCCGTAGTACTTGCACACTGTCCAACTTCGCCACAGCCTCGGCAAGCTCAGCATGAAGATATCTCCTTTCACTTGCATCGTCTACTAGAATTATCTGGAATTTGACAGTCAACGCTTATATAATCAGCCTTTAATGGTCCCACCCGCTGCCTGGGACCCAGGCCTACTCTCTTTGAGAGGGAGTGAGCTATAATATCAACCACGCGGGCGACCATAACAACAAACTCTTGTAACGATAGTTTCAAGCGGGCCCACAAAAAAATCTTGATACTTTGTAATTACAAATATCGCATAAGTTGGGGCACTTAACATCTAAGTTGGAAACAAGGGAGTCATCGGTATGTCGATTTAATCAGCGCTGAATTATAGCCAGGCCATTAAATTGATTTTGACGCGGACTTTCATTACCGCGCAAGAACATAGTCATTTACTAGTTACAGTGAATTAATTTATGAATATTTGCATATTTGGCTAATCTCCAAACAAAAGTTAAATCCATCAGAAATCATTTATTTTGTAATGAATGTGGGTACAAAATAAGGTGTTAACATTTTAAAAACAGTTCCAACACACTCTACCTTACGGCATTCAAAAGTAAAAAAAACCGGTCAAGTGCGAGTTGGACTCGCGCACCGAGGGTTCCGTACAAACCTGTGGGTATATAACTTTTTTTATATGACGAAACTAAAAATTTACGGTTTTCGTAATTTTTCCTATATCTGTACTATAAGACGTGACTTCGTACAAAATTTCAAGATTCTAAGTTCACGGGAAGTACCCTGTAGGTTTTGATTCCCGTGCGAGTTTCGAAAATTTGCGGAAATTTGCGGCCTAAGTGGCTGTATCTTTTGATTGCGTTGACTTAGAAGGTTGATTTTTCTACAGCTTCCAGGGACAGTAGAACTAAGTATCATATAGAAATTTCAGTTTGATACCTCCACGCGTTCCTGAGAAAAACGGTCTTGACAGACGGACGGACGGACGAACGGACGGACAACAAAGTGATCTTATAAGGGTTCCGTTTTTTCCTTTTGAGGTACGGAACCCTAAAAATAGTAATATTTATATCTACTCAATTATTTTACAACCAAATAACAAACAAAACAAAAGTAAAAAGTACAGTTATGTGGTTCTACAGCCTTCGTACATGATCCTTGTTGGTCTAGTGGTCAGAGGCGCGACTGCTGAACACGAGGTCCTGGCTTCGATTCCCAAGTCGGGCAAAGTGTTATTGGGTTTTCCCATCAGAAAATTTATCAGTAGCCACCACGTCAGCCAGTCTGGATTTGAGCCCGGTTGACGGCAATAGGCTCGCCCCCTATTACATGGGACTTAAACAAAACGGGTGAATTGCGCGTATACTATTATATACACCTCCGGATTACAGGCATGATGTTTTGTAAACGTTAAACTACAATCAATGTATACAACAAAGTAAGTGCATTGACACTTTGCATTGTTGAAACGATGTCATTTACCTTTCTTCTGCAATACCTAATTATAATTCCCATTTGTTCTCGACACCATAGCAACAATAGATTAATGAAATCAGTTTTAATATTTCAACTAATGATTGAAACTGCTGCAAGGTCAAGTTAAATTACTGGTGAAATAATAAGATTTATCAATCAATATTTTTAATCAAGATAAAGTAATTCTAGATGGTCTAGTGGTCACAAGCAAGACTTCTAAGCTGGCGCTCATGGGTTCGAGTACCAGGTCGGGCAGAGTTATTGTATTTTAGCAACCACGGAGTCTGGATTTGTGCTCGGTTGGTGGCAATAGGCTCGCATTCTATTACATGAGACTTAAATATATGTGGCGAAATGTGGATATACTATTAGGTAAGTTCACTAACTAAAGTAAAAGTTCTAAACTCACAATTTCAACATTTGTAAACCCTAAAAAAACACGCAAGAAGAATCAATTTTGTAGTTTTTCCACAGGCGTGATGGATGATAATGTTCGAAGTATATTACCTGCTGCAACAGTTTAGGTGGAGACCTCATCAACACAGACATGACGGTCCGCATGAGAGTGGACCACGCTTCATTGTGGAACACTATGATCACGGTCGCAGTCGGCAGGTTGTCTATGTCGAATACAACCTCTTTGCATCTGAAACAATTTAATGAAAACTTTTAGGATCGATGGTTTGAAGTTGGAGAAACCGGGTAGCCTCAGGACAAACTAGTTTAGCCTGAGATCGGGTTAGGCCACTAACTAATTTTAAAAACCTTAGAAAACGTTATAATATTACGACGATACAGGGACGCACGGAACCAGTAAGTATGGCAGAAGAAAAAAGAGGTCTCTTTACCCTGCTAGACGTGATTCCGGGCTGAAATGATGGTGATGACGTAATGTCGAAAGTGACATAATAGGATAAGCGCAAACCAGACAGCAAAATACTTGAGCATGTGCTTTGCAGTCAAACACACGTTTAAATACGGAAACTAATGAGCATAACGAACACACCATAAACCATCTATTGTACGATATTTTGAGGTCTATTTCAGTTCTGATTCAATTTCCCAATGAAAAACTGCTAATCAGACAGCGCGCAGCGGTAATAAAATACTGTCTGCACTGACCCGTATAGCCGATTGAATCAAAAGTCAGAACATTTATTTCAACTAGGCCATTAAAAAGCACTTTTGAACGTCAAACTTACAAGGAAATTAAACTGATGTTAGTTGCCCATTCGCAAAGATGGAGAACCATGGATTGAAATCGGCTTCAGTTATTTTTTTGTTGTTCAACGTGTTCAACACAGTACAATCGTCGATCAGCGAAATGCAGTAACCTTAACGATTCGATCACACCCTAATACGCATCACAGAATTCACAGACAAATACTAACAAATGCCATTGTAGTGATAGACAGCTAATCACATTGTAAACCTATTGCCCTGTATTGATGTGTGAACTGTGAAATGACGGTTATCTCACCGTTCACATAGCCGTGCCTTCGATCTCTGATGGGCCTAACGGAATTGTATCTGAATCCAACACAGAAGAAAACCGCAAGTGTTGAGAATCAATCCGAAGTACTCGTATATGCTATCAAATTAGATATTTTAGTTAGATATTTCCCTTTAGAAATGTGTGAGGCAGGGGCATCAAAAATTTATCTCTCACAGTTTTGTACTACCTGGCTGATAAACCAGAAAACAAAAAAATACTTACAAACATGATTCCCGAGAGTATCTCTCATTATTAGTTAGCACTGGGCCAGCCAGCTGGATTACAGATTCATACAAAGAGGGGTACCTATGCGCTATGTCTCGGCAGCGAGAACACGGGCTGATTACATAGCGCTTGATAAGAATAAATCGAATTGAATAGATTCGATTCCAATGATAACGGAAATTGAGTACCGTGAGACGAACAAATCAATTTATGGAAAGCATACAGACGGATAAAAATAGTAGTGGCGAAGACTTCATACAAATTGATTCCTATGCTACTTAAAAATGCCTACACTTTTTCCGCCTAATGCTCGATAAGGTCTAAACTAAGAAGATGGCGCTGCCACGTGTCCATCTCTTTGTTCGGTGCGCCCAGCACGAACGAAAACCCGAATGATTTTAAAATTGCAAGAGGGTTCAGTTTTTTGCCATTTGGCAACGGAACCCTACAAAATACTCGTTTCACACAAAATATTTACTTAGTTTAAGATTTTTTCGTATAAACCATATATTCGAAAAAAGTGAAAATTATTGTAATTGTCGCAAAAAAAGTTAACATAAATGCAATAGGTTGTATTGTATTTTCCATTCAAATGTGATCCTGTCACGTGGACAGTTATAGAACGATTTGCGAAGCCACTCGGCAATGTGACAGAGACAGATAGAAAAATTGCATACACGAGACCGAGATGCATTGAGTGGCTCAATTAATTTCGCAGACTTGTAGCGACAATTTTACTGTATTGATAACATTATTATTTTTACATTATTATTACTTTCTTCGCCCTTCATTTGTATTTTGATATATTCTGATAAAAATTTAAATGTTTAGTGTTATAGTTTGATTTTCATAATTTTTTGTAAAATCAGTGAACGTTTTGCAGAGTGCTACTGCATTACGTACAGTCCAATGTAACGATTTATCATTTGCAACGCTTTATTTTATTTTATTATATTTTACACGCCATTGTATAGAATCTGGTTCTTTTAACCTAACAGACAGATGTGTTGATGGGGAGTTTGTTCTGCCCAGCTAATACACAAGGAAGTGGCGAAGGGCGGGAGTTTTGGGGGACTGTCTCTTGTAAACTCGACGTTCGAAAAATGCTGATTATCAGCCTAATTTGAATAAATGACTTGATTGATTGATTGATTTCGTGTCAATAAGGATGAGTTTCATGATTTTGTTATTAATGAGGTGTGGTTGACCGTAAATAGTAATAGTAGTTTAGTGTGGACGTCATTTAGGTAAGGGGTAATTCGCTAGTTTAACCCCCGTTTAAGTAGTTTTAGTTTAGTATTAAGGAAGCCGCTGCAAACATAATCTGGCAAAATGAGGTATTATTGGTTCCTCCAACACCGAGTGCGAGTCCGGCGCTCCGGATCAAACTACACCCCACCTGCTGGAGTGCCCCAGGTGTCCGTTTACCTGCACTCTCGACGAGCTGAATAACGCCTCTGACGCCGCAATAAACGTGGCCACTTACTGGGCCCAAACTGTAAAATGGAAGTAACACCGATACAAGAAGAAGAATCCCCGTTTTGTAGGAAGAGGTTTCAACCTTAAGGTGCGGTTAAACCTAGCGGACTCTAGAGCAAACCGGACTGAACACCGGACTTTGACAGATAATATTCTGATACTGTTAGCCTGCGTCATCCCACTGCTGGGCAAACGCTTCTCACCATGACTTACAGTTGTTTCGATCCACAGCCAATGTGGACAACTGGTCGCTGGTGTTACTTTTTAAAGTTATATATTTCCAATAAATACGATTAAATGTATGAACAATTTTAATTTTTTGCAGGGTACAGACAAAATACAGCGCAGTTTAATTCGCCTGAAACGTGATCAAGATGAGTGGATACCAGAACCTAACACTACAGAACAATGGGTGGGTACATAATTTTATAAAATAATTGAGGGTACTTTTATAAATCTGCCAAAAGTCAAGACGGTGTCTATCGATCGACACACTAGTTTTGCAAAAAAACTTGATTAGTCATCATCGCTTTCGTGTTTTGTTTTTTAACTTCATTTTAATAACTAATAATAAAGTTGATGGCAAAATATACATACCTACAAGGCGGGGTGAGTAATGTTATTATGTAATGTTGAGCCTATATAACATTGTACAGAACAGATCTTCATTCTCCAGTACATTCGTATTATCAGTAACTACTGAAGTTAGGTAGTATATTTATGAGCATGTATTTGCATAAGTATGTCTTTAATGCTAGCACTACAATCGGCGTATGTGTAAAAATATTCTCATGATTGGATATGGATCAAGCTAAATGTAACCTACACTTAATTCAATAAAGTTCATTTTGCTTTAACCAAATCACGCGGGTATTTGCGCATATACGCTAAGTGTAGCATTATCAGCATAATAAATGAACAAATCATAAGAAGCCCTACATTGTACATCAGTGCTTGCAAAAACGAGCTTTATCTGCCAATTACACCGACTGTCATTGCATGATACCTATTACAAACCTCTCTTGGGCTGTCTGATTGTCTATAGTACACTTATACCTTGAAAAACATAAAATAATCACATTTATATGATTCGGTTCTCCGGTTAGGTTTCATCATATTAGTAACGCACAGCTAGTTGACCATTAAACAAACTTTAGGCGTCAGGCGTGAAACAGATTTGTTCACGTCGGCCAAGTGGCAAAATATACATCTGATTTTGCCGGTCGACCTGTACCGAATCAGGCCGAACTGAACAACACAGCACCCCTGCACCCATATAAAAAATTATATTCACCTGTCACTGCGCATATCTGGGAGACTTCTGTTAATAGCTATCTTGTCGCTAACAAAAATATTGTAGGAATGTAAGGAGTACAGCTCCCGGGCTGTGATGAGTTCTCTTTGAGACAATTGCACTGGTCGCCCGCCTTCGCCAGCTCCCACCACTGGCGCGTAATTGTTACTGTGTATTACATCTAAAACAACAAAATAACAAGGTAGAATGAATTTATACTGTTGACAGAAGAACACTAGTATTCCGCTGCCTCCGGTTAAGCTTGAAAACGACCCTAACTTATATGGGAAAAGGGTTCTGATGATGTGATAATGATGATGATATATTATAAAGAATTAAGCTAGCCAATAGTTTATTATTATTCATGTGGGGGTAAGACAATCAGAGGCAGCCTATTCTTATAAACCAGCGTTAAAAAGGCTACCATTCCATATGCTGTGATTTCCTGAGTGAAAGGTCAACATTTTACAAGTTCCAGACAATATTTTATAGTTAATCATGAAGGACAGTAAATAACAAAAACTTTATGAAAGCAGTTTTTAAAAAACATTCTTCATGTAAACTTTAGTAACAAACCTGTTATCAAAGTATGTGCATAACAGGTAACTAAAAACAATTTAATTACAAGTAGAAATTAATCAATATTCGGACCATAGCTGAGGTCTTTGCTCAGCAGTGGGACATACAAGGCTATTAAAAAAAAAAAAAAAAGAACTAAAGCTTATCAGTAAATTATATTTTTTAATCAAATTGTAAAAACTGTGTGGTTGGCAAATCCAAACAAATACCAATTACTTAAATACTACTTCTACCAACTCACTGAAACTATTCTTAGGTTGTTTTTTTTTTATTTATTTTTAAATATTAAAAGTTTTAAAATAGGCTTTATGCGTGAATCTGATAAGATCTTAATTTTTATTTTAACCTGTATCAATGGTCCTAGGAAAGTCTCACCCACTGCCACTCACAGCCTTTCACTCTCCTCTGTTTTTTTTTTAATATAGAGGTCGACAAAAGAAACTACAAATTGAGTGGGAGTAGTGGTGATATGATGACCTGAAAGGGAAGATAATATGCTATGCCAACACCATAAGCTAAAGAAAAATGATAAAGGCAGGCCAATGCTGAGAGGCATACTACTTGTATGAGATGACTGTGCTAGGAACCTCTAATTTATTATTTAACATGGCTAATTTTTAAAAATAGCAAATAAATATGTAGAAACTTTTATTAAAAATTAGTTGTGTTAAATAATAAAGTAACAATCAAACTATTTCCTGTTAAATCAACAATGTGTGTAGAAAGATAGATATCTCATATAAATATTCAAGGTTTCATGCTTTCATTGTGAGTTAACAATATGTTAAGTTTAACTCTAGAGAACCTTACAGGTTTAAAAATTCTGCAAATATTCTGGCATAGGATAGTTGTATAAATAATGTTTAGATGTTTATTTGCAGTAGGTAAATAGTGACACATAAATGGAATGGGGATTTTTCCAAAAAACCGGCAAATAGTTTACAAGATCTTTTCTATTCAATTTGTTTACCTTCAGATAAATTACCACCATTTGTTCCACCTACATAATGTCCAACTATAACTCTCATTCCACTCTCATCCACATAAGAGTTTTTATCAAAATGCAAACTGAAACAAAATAAGATATTAGAAAAACATTGCTCCAACTTAATATGATTTTAAAAACATTCTACACAGTGAGTGGATGCACTTTATCATAGTTATAATATTGTTTCATAATATTAGCCTACTCACCTACTATACCAAGGTTCTTTCTGTTTCCTCTGAACAGTATTGTAAAGTTCTAAACTAACATAAAACAAGCCATTCAGTAAAAAAATCAATATTATAATAAGTGCCACAATTTTTTTCTTGCGTCCTCTGCATATTAACGACCAATAATCCTGAAACAAATCAAGTGTTTGTTTTAAACTTTTATTTTAAAATATTATGTAAAACTTTTGGAGACAAGCATTATTTAACAAATAGTTAATTAACCTATAATCATCTTATTTGATAAAAGCTTACATTTTTAAGTAGCATTGTTTTCCCAACTTTTGAAACTTTTGAATATGGGTTTTAATTCATAGATACTAATTTATTAAACAGAACATACTGGTACACTTAGTTTATTGCTGTTTGAATGACAGTATGACAACATTGACTGACAGACTGTCTGACACTGCTGACAAAACCAAAACAATGACAGCGCAACACGAATAAAGATTGAACAAAGTCTCTTTATTACTTTATTTTATCCATGGAACTAAGAGGTACTAAGAAGCGTTTACTTAACGCACGACATAATAGGTATCATCATCAACAATAACAATATGCTCATACTCTTTTCCCAAATTATTTATGGTCGGCACAGTACTTCCCAGATACACACTATACTAACTGATACAAACGGTTTAAAACTTTAAATTTAAGTCTCTTAAATTCTAAATGACTATGCACAGACTAAGAACAGCTCCAAGAATGTTCAAACTTTCTGGCGACTCGGAAATTGGCCATGAGTGATGATCTGCGCATTATACAGGCAAGACGATTCGTCATACGTTTCACTCTCTGCGATAAGTCCTCTGTGCCCCGCTGATACCTAAAATTGTATTCTGCGCAGCTTTACGTAATATATTTTGAACCGCTATAAAATTTGAACCGTTGTACCTGCGTAGACCGTTACTCGCAGGTAACTGCCAAGCCGCCATAAAGTTTGAACAGAACCCCATTATCGTTGTTTAAAATAAAGTGAAGTATCGAATTTCAGAGATCTGACAGATGGCGCTTGAAAGGATGAAAATGGAAATTGACCCCGATGAGTCTGATCACACAAATAAGTGTCCTGCTGCAGATATTAAAATAAAGCGGGTACCTTCAAATTCCTTCGTTGAATGGGGACAAGAATACAGCAATGACTTTTTTCACATAAAACAAGAATCTACTGACGACGTTGTTCAAATCAAACAAGAATTGACTGACGACGTCGTTGAAATAAAACAAGAAATGGATGACTTTGTTCCTATAAAACAGGAACTTAAATATGATCCTGTAGAACCTAAAGTGGGGTCAATCGAAGATTTACCAAATCTTCTGGTTGAAAATGAAAATAATTATGAATCTTTAAAATACAATGCTCTGTCTGGAGGTGTCCCCATCCCCACTGTATATGGTCGTATTCGTAAGTCAAAGTAAGGTATTTTATGTATAATTAAAACCAAAACTAAAAAAATAATGAGCCGTCACGGGAAGCCTGGCAGATGTGAAACATCGACATTATTTTGTAAAAGTAATATGCAGAAAAGAACAGATTGCGAAAGGAACTAAAGAAGGTATAATGATAAAATAAAATATTACGATTATTTTCCAGAAAATGATGACTGTTTATTTAATAAACATTTATTTTCATTAAATACAAAACTTTAAGAATTTATTTCAAATCGTGACAACTTAATTCGTTTAATCAGTGACTTCGGTAATAGTTATATTCGATGTTGCCTCTGACGACGGTATTACTGTGATAGTTGGTCGATGGTAACTGAAGTATGTAACAAAAGTATTGGACATAACATTATCAAGATATCTAATAAATACAGCATCTATTGTTGTTCCGTATCTGGTAGTAGGTTCTCTTGGATTGTTGTTAATTTGCAATTGAAATTCTTCTTGGAGGAACGTAATTAATGGCGTTGATTCATCTTTTGCAAAATTTACATTGAAATCTCCAGCTAAAATCAATGGTAGTTTATCTTTATTGGTTTTGGAAATTATTGAACCTCTGTGATTTATGTTTTTTGAGATTAGCGTGCTAGAGTAGTGTTAAAAAAAAATTCGATTGCGCATGGCGACGCGTCGCCACACCGTACACACTACTGCATTTAGACTGTATATATATACCATCATATAGCGTGGCGACGCGTCGCCACGGCATGAGTCGCCACGCCAGAACTCGGTTTTACGTGCAGCTATAGATGTTTCACATCAATATAAAAAAAAAATACATATAATAACATCATACCTGTTTACCCAAACGGTTAGGCAGAGGTGGTACATCCACATTTTGCCAGACATGTTTGAGTCCCATGTAATAAGAGATGAACTTATTCCCAATGGTAAAAATTTAGAATCGTTTGGCAGGCGGAGGGGGGTGGGAGGGGGAGAGGAGGCGAGGGGGGTACACCTTCTCCCCTGGTACCACTCCCATGAAAAGGCAATGCACCGTTCTTGAGAAAATCCAATTATTGTAATCTAACCTCAAAATACTTGAGGGTCGCTTAAAAGGCGTAATTGGGTAACAATTTAGTATCGTTTTCAGGAGGAGGTGCCCCCTGTGCCCTGGCACCACTCCCATGTAAAGACGACGCACCATTCTTGAGAAAAAACAATTATTGTATCCAAACCTCAAAACACTTTATATTCGCCTAAAAAGCGTAGTCGACGGAGCCCCGCTTCGCGGGGCTCCTACTTCTGAGTGGTTTATAAAAAAATAACCACGAAGGGGATGGCGGGGTCTATTCGCTCGCTTCGCTCGCTCACTCGACCCCGCCATCCCCTTCTAACCTAACCTGTCCGAGTCGGGGTGCCCCAGGTCCAGAGCTCGCTTCGCTCGCTCTTGTATCCAAATTCTCCTGGAGGCAGTAGTAACATTGCTTGTACACACATACAAGCAGTGGGGCTACATTGGGGATTTTTAACAGAACAAACTAATGACAGTGACATAACATACTTTTTTTACGTTCCGTTTTGCCAATTTTTCACGTCAATATGCACCATAGACAATATTTGAAACAAATTTGGTTGTCAATCGCCCATTTTAACGTTCCGTTTTCGCTTTTTATCCGATTTGGGTTAGAAATATTATTCGAAAAATATGCATTACCTTGTAATAAGAGTAGTAGCATTATAATCGGGGACCCAAGCCCTATCAGCTTTAACCTCTTTTACCCCCCAACTCCTGCCAAACGATTCTAGGTAAACCTTCCCAATAACCGGGCACAAATCCAGACCCAGGGACTTCTTCTGAGAATGTTTATCATTTTTTTTTTAATATTTTAAGCAAACTTATATACAGAGACAGATTTAATGCGATGGGCATCTTTAGCTTTCAACAAATATTACACATAAAGGCATACCGATTGTGTCCAACGCCCAGTCCACCGAACAATTTTTTGCAGTCACAGTGCATCCGTTGGTGTCCAGTTAACATTTTAGCATGAAAAATTAGCCTACCTACCAACCGCTTTTTCAACTTATTTTTTTTTATGACGTCAGTTTTTGGACATGCCGCCCCATTTATCATTTTAGTATAATTATGTTTTTATTTTTTAACGTTTTTATTTTATAAACTCCCTAATACATTATTATACTATAAACAATAAATTGCATAAGCAAAATATTTAATTCTATTTAGCTTATGGATCGATAGTAATAACGATACACATCACTGTTTTGTTTTGTAAACGAACGTCAATTATGATGTCAGTCAAGTAAAATGTCATTATCGATTTGAAATCAAAGCAGGCTGTAATTTTGTATTTCTGAGAAAGTGAGAAATCAGAAAAGCTCAAAATAGGACACCAGCCAAATAATCGTAAATTGCCATTATTAGTGTATCGTGACACTAAGCTACTGCATATACACAATACAAGTATAGCAAGATCCTGTTTTACAAAATAACAGCAACATCTAATCTGTTTAAATTAAACCCGATGTTTATTTCACGTTTTAAGTGAAAATTATATAATTTTGGCAGAAAATCTATAGTTTGGGCAAGAGGGATGTCTCGACGTGGAAATTGGAATAGAGCGCTATATAAAAATAGACCTCATGGTTTGCGCGGCAAAGATATTGGCCTATATTATAAAGAGTTGCAGATCAAGAAAAACAAAAATAAGGAAAAAGATTTCATGGTAAATATGTTTCCAAATTTTTGATACAACAAGGAATGATTTGCTTTGTGCAAACTTAGCCCTGCTTGCATCACAAATTACTAAAAACGGTTAGCACTAAATATATCAAAATTATTTTGACGAACGGTCCGTTTTCACAAAATGATGTCATTATTACTGTTGTTATTATAACATAACAATATATTAAAACAGCTTTGAAATATCAGAATATCAGAAGGCCATATCTTGTATTGAAAAACACAAATCTAACCGCTATCTCATTTCAGGAACAACTGATGTCAAGAATGTGTGTAAACTTAAGGTCTATGATTATTCTCCTGCCCTTATTGCAATTTATTTAATTTTCTTATCTCTCTCTGAGATTAGAATAGGACCATTTCTTAAAATACAGGATTTGCTCTTTCAGTGTTTAGCTTACATGATGATAGTTTATTGATACGGATGGATTCTGGCATCCTCAGAGAAGGATGCAAATGAATAATTGTACAAGACTTACAAATTGACAAAGTTGTGATAAGTTTTATTAATAGAATGTGTTCCATTTTTTTAGATTAATCTAACAGTTCCACCAGCAATATTGTTAAGCTTACAAAAAAATATTGAATCTATTAAAAAGATAGCCAAAGACTGTCATATAGAAATACCACCACCCAAAAGTATGAATTTGGTTAAAGTAAAACATGAAAAATCTGAATTTTTCTATGATAAGAATGACATAGATTTTAAACCTATAAACGTAAATAACTTTGTGAAGTTGCATAGAGAATCAAGTTCATCAGAAGGACCAAGCACTTCTTCTAACTATGAAGCTGATGAGTCTATGGAAGTAACAGACGAGTCTAAAATGAACACTGAAAAAGTTACAGAAAATATTAAAGCTAAACTAACTGAAGATGCTGAAATGGAACAATCTAGTCCTACATCTGGTGAAAGACGCCAGGACTCTCTCAGAGGAGCTGGAGATTACAAGTATGGATATGAAGACATTATCACAGGAACTTTTGAAGAAAAACTTGAAAAGTGTCTCTCTGAAGGTATTCCTATATCTATGGAGAATCATTTAAATGATACATTAAATGATACTTTCTATGAAAAGTATAAAAATATGATACAGTCGAATGGATACAAAAAAATGAAATCATTCCGTGAAATCTTACCTGCATACAGAAAATCAAAGGAAATATTAAACGCAATAAACAAAAACCAAGTAATTGTAATAAGTGGTGAGACTGGATGTGGAAAGTCTACACAGGTAACTTGATATTATTAACAATCTAATCTTAAATCTCAACAAAAAGACTTCTTTGTTGTTTGTTAAGCCTTATTGTAAAGCATTCCATATCACTATAACTCTACGAGGAACCTGCCCCATCGCCGGCGATTAGCGAGAAGCATGTAGAGCTCACAGGTAAAAACGAGTTCTCAACCAACTTATGCACGACGGCGACAGAATCACTGGCTCAGGCTTAGCGAGTGTTCTGCATGCTAACCAAGTACTCCCTTGTCGCTGCGACATATGAGTACTCGCGGGTGGTGTGAACAGTCAGCGATGAACTATTTATTAATAATTATCACTTATAAGAGTCCTACAGTTTCTTGTAGGATGCCAGGAAGCTATTCTTCCTAATTGGGTGCCTGACTTTAATTGATTTTAACAATGGTCCTAGAACAGTAATAAATAAACAGTTCAATTGTACTATTTGTTTTCGGGTACAATAAAAACATTTCTTTAACTATTTTCAGATTCCACAGATAATTTTAGATGACGCAATTGTCAATAAAAGAGGTGCCAATATACATATTCTAGTTACACAGCCAAGACGTATTGCAGCTTCTTCTTTGGCGATGAGAGTGGCCGATGAAAGATCAGAAAAGCTTGGAGTATCTGTAGGATATTCTGTTAGATTGGAGAGGTAAGTTTTGTTAATTTATGTTTACAAACTACTGTTTAGACTTATAGCGGTAACTGCTGTGTATTGATCTAAGACTTTTGACTTTGATTTAATCACAGCAGCCTTAGTAGTAACTACTTACTGCAGAATTTGTAGACATAGTAAGGATATTACTTTTTTCTATTTACTTCAAAAGCAAATACTTGGGTGAAAATGGTGACATTTCTATGACCCCTCTCTGTTTAACATAGTTTTGCCACAAGGATCGATTCTCCGCCCTGTTCTGTATTGCCTACATAAATGGTCAACATTTAAGTTAACACTGTTTTTGTTAATTATATGTACTGTAAATGCTTATTCTCACAAAAGTACTGCTAATGCTTATTCTCACAAACGTACTGTTAATGCTTATTCTCACAAACTTACCTATACCCAAAACCAATGATTTTCAGTGTGGAGCCAAGACAACGCGCTAGCATTAGGTTTTGTACGACGGGTATTTTACTAGCTGAGCTGGAAACTAATCAGGGTTTGACTAATTACAGTCATGTGATACTTGACGAGGTGCATGAAAGAGACTGCCATATTGATATATCTATTTTAATGTTGAAACAGGTAAAAAATACCACCAATCAAAACAGAATATCGACAATGGAAATATGAAAACATATTCTATTTACAGCTCTGAGCAAATCTAACAGTGGGCTGCCCCTAACGTTTTTTCATACTTGCTTTTGCCCATGAGTTTGCTCACAAACTACCTTTTTATAATATTATAGTATAGATTTCCACTGTCGATATTTTAAACTTCTGTTGTATTTTATTGATTTTTTTTATTAAATTATGGTATTTTTGTAGGTACTCAAACAGCGCAAAGATCTCAAACTAATTCTAATGAGTGCAACGATAGATGCTGAGAAACTGACGTCATATTTCGACAACTGTCCAATGATGCACATTGAAGGGCTGGCTTACCCGGTGAAGGATGTTTACTTAGAGGACATCCTACACATGATCAATCACGTTCCATACCTAGAACATGATGGTGGTAGTAGTGGTGGCGGCGGCAAAACAAATTTTAAGAAATGGCAAAGCCACAAGAAACAAAAACAGGCAGCTGAAATGCAGAAGGATATACAATATAAAGCCGAAATTGGTGAGAGTAATTAAAAATGTGTTTGTCTTTATGTTACCTTCTTCTATAAATAGGTACAATAATAATTATATCATTTATTTTTCCGTTTAAGCTCCATGGCTTGAATCCATAAAGAAAGACATAAGTCGAGATGTCTACAACGCACTCAAAAATGCAAGAATTGAAGATTTGAATATCGATCTAATTTACGAACTCTTGCTTTATATTTGTAAAGGGGGCCCGGGAGCTATACTCGTATTTTTACCAGGAATTGGAGAAATAACAAAGTTACTGAGAAAAATGTCGGAGAGTAATTGCTTCCCGAAATACCGCTATGATATCTATCCTCTACATTCGAAGTTACCATCTTTGGAGCAGCACAAAATATTCCAAAGACCTCCAGAAAGTGTAAGGAAGATAATACTGGCTACAAATATTGCAGAAACATCTATAACTATAGATGATATAGTGTATGTTATTGACTGTGGTAAAATAAAGTACAATGGATTGAATGTCGAAGAAAATATTTCTACTTTGCAAACTGAGTGGGTTTCTCAAGCGAATATGAGACAACGGTAAGTATTGATATGGATGAGAGAGCGACTTTTTCCAACTTAAATATCTGTATTGGAGAAAAGACTTTATCCTTATTATTTTAAAGCTACTTTTTTACATTTGCAGGCGAGGCCGTGCCGGTCGATGCCAGCCAGGTGTTTGTTACCATATGGTAACGTCATTCCGAGCCAGTAAGCTTCAGGAGCGCCTCCTGCCAGAAATACAAAGGAACTCTCTATTGGAGCCAGTGCTAGCTATGAAGAGACTGCGATTAGGAAAGGCTGCTGAAGCTATGAGTAAGATGCCGTCACCACCCGCTGAAACCACAGTAGAACGGGCTATCAAACATTTATCGCAGTAAGTATGGCGCCCAGTTTGATTCATTGTTTGACTGTCACTAGTAGGTATTGTAGGAATTACTTTGAATTATGTGAACGTTCACATAATTCGATGTAATTTGAAGTGTTGAGCGCGAAAGTTGTGAAGCGAATTTCCTCAATTTGATAGGATCATGCTCTCGGATTTCGAAATACCTTGTGGATTTGAACCAGCAAGAAACACGCCATCTATTTGTGCAAACTAGAACAAAAATCTTTTTAGCTATTCTTGTAATTATCGATTTAACAGTCACATCCAAAGACGATGTGACAAACTTGGTTTTAAAACCTAAAAATCTTTTTTTAATAGAGTGGGTGCACTGGACAGTGATGAGAAGCTGACCCCCCTAGGCTGGCACTTAGCGCGGCTGCCCGTCCACCCGGCGGCTGGCAAGCTGTTACTGTTGGGGACAATGTTTGGCTGCCTCAACCGCGCAGCCAGTGTTGCCGCTGTATGGGGCTTTAAGGACCCCTTCCAACTCGTTATCGGTAAGTAGGTTCGCAGTTGCAAGATTTTTCAGCACTTACCAGTGACAAAATGTTTTATCCTGTATCTATACCACAGCTTAACAGCTTTTTACTGAATACATAATTATGAGAGTATAAGAAATAAGGTAGTTAGAACAAAAAAGCTTTTTATTTTTGTCTGTCTGTTTGTTCCGACTAATCTCCGAAAGAACTGGACTGATTTTGACCGGACTTTTACTGGCAGATAGCTGATGTTATAAGGAGTAACTTCGGCTACTTTTATTTTAGAAAAAGGATGAAAAAAATTAAAACTCTTGAAATAAAAACATGACACAACATCACGCCTGTAATCCGCGAAGGGTTAGGCAGAGGTGTAGCCAATAGCTTAGTACACCCACATTTTGCCAGTTATGTTTAAATTCCCATGCAATCAACCGGGCACAAATCCAGACACCGTTGCTGCTACTGAGAAATTCCTGATGAAAAACCCAATAACACTTTGCCCGACCCGGGAATCAAGCCCAGGACCTCATGCTAAGCAGCCGCGCTTGCGACCACTCGACCAACAAGGCAGTCGTCTAGTGGTCGCAATCGCCCTGATATGCCCAACATGAAACTGTTATTGAGTTTTTTCATTAGCATAACTGCCGAGTTGATGGCGTTAGGCCTGCCCGCTATTATATGTGACGTAACCATGGCTGTCGAAATGTAGGTGGACTAGGTACAAGTCTGTTTCCTTCGGAGATTACAGGTGTGACGTTATGTTATGGTATCATAATAGGTTGTCATACACAGGTCGCAGGGTCACAGGGTCGTATATCAGGTTGACATACTCTTAGCAAAATACACAAAGCAGGCAGCCACATTATTGGGAACACACTGATCATCATTATGAGTAGCCTTGTTACACCAACCGCTCAGTATCGGCCTCCTCACATTTGTGCCATTCAACTATGATAATCTATACTTCTATACTAATATTATAAATGCGAAAGTTTGGATGGATGGATATTTGTTACTCAATCACGCCAGAACGGCTTAACTGATCTGGATGAAATTTGGCACGGAGATAGATTATAGTTTGGAATAGCACATAGGCTACTTTTCATCCCGGTAGGACGATCCCGTGCGTCAATTATCGAACTCCACGCGGGCGATGCCGCTGGCATAAGCTAGTATCTTATAATTGTTCAAAGTCCATATATTTTTTTAGGAAAAGAAAAAGAAGTAGACGAAGTGAAACGCACCTTCGCTTTAGGCGAGCCAAGTGACCATGTCGCAATATCAGAAGCCATCATACAATTCGAGAATTGCCATTCTAAACATGAAAAACGCAACTTCGCATACGAGAACTTCCTAGCATTCAACACTTTAGAACTGCTGTGCGATATGAAGAGACAGTTCGGTGAAAACCTGAAGCAGATGGGATTCTTGCATGATGGTCAAGTCACTTCAGAGTGGGAGAATCGGAACGACGATAATATGAGCCTGTTCAAAGCAATCGTTGCTGCTTCGCTTTATCCTAATATTGCGACTGTCAAGTAAGCTATCTTACCTTAAGTTTTCTTCAGTCTTTTATCATTATGTAAATTCTCATCAGCGACCCAGAGTATCGATATGCACCGGTTGTTGGCAATGGGCTCTTCCTTATTACATAAAATGAGAATGGGACTTATAACTCATCAGGCGAATTTTGCATACGGCCCATCGTACCTACCTTATTAAATAATGTTATGTGAACTTTGTGATTTTTATGTTAAATGTATTATTGTTCTTATTGAGAAATTATTTTCAGATGGAAGAATGGAATGAACGGTCGTGGAGCTTTTGCACAACCTAAATTCAAAACGAGGACACCAGAAGATGGCCCAATAACTTTACATCCGAGCAGTGTAATGTCTTTCAAATTCTACCCGGGACAAAAGCACCCATTAGTACCGGCATGTGCTACGCCGGGTGCTAATTGGCTGGTCTACTGGCTCAAGCAGCGGTCTTCGGACCTCTTTCTGATCGATGTCACCCTGGTATACACGCTGCCGTTCCTGTTCTTCGGTGAATTAGTAGTCTCGGAATGTAAGTGTTATCTGTTTTCGATGGACATTCGAATCCCTGTAGATCTAGACTAGTCCTTGCAGGCAAATGTTTTAAAAAGGCAATAGGTAAATAGTATGGTGCCTATGTCCTAAGGTACTTCTGGTCTAGTCTTTAATGGCAGAATTCACTGGGCAAGCGTGACGTAACGTAATTTGTGAATTGTTGTCACTTTGTGACCATTTTACGAACTGTAACGAAATCCATATTATGATCCTGCCAAAGCGGCCATTTTAGGCCCCTGGGTGACTTAATAACTCCGATTGTATGTATCATTTTTGGCCTGTGACAACCTTGAAAAGAAATCAATTGTTTTACTGTACACTTCTGAAACAAAACTAACAAAAAGTAAATGCTTTTCTTGTAGCGCAAGATACGTCAAACTACTGCATCCAAATATCAAACGTTAAAGTATCCTGCGATAGGACGACCATGGATATACTGTGGCAAATGCGATCTCTATTAGACCAGGTTCTAGCATCAAAGATCGGTGACTCAAGCAAACATGGAACCCATCTGTCTCCTTTTGAAAATCAAGTGTTGGAGTGAGTATCAATTTAATTACTATAGATACATGCGTGACGTTTGCGAATATTTATATCAGGGAGGTCAGTTGTGACGTAAGCAACCTTGGTAGTCGTAGACCGTGGCCTTAGACGCGAGGCCGGCCGCGCGGCCGTGGCCGAAGTCATGGTCAAGGTTAAAAGAAGGCTAACAGTGTGGCCCTGTGTCTCATGAAATGAATTATTTTCAAAAAAACAACACTAGTTTTTTTTTCGGATAAGCGTGTAACAATTCAATGAGTTTCAAGATTTCGATATTATGACAATACTAACTGAAATTCAAAATAATGGCAATCTTATTCAACTCTTTATAATAAATGCAGATCTGGCAATCCTCTTTAAAAACATAGTATTCCGAAATCAACTGGCTTATCTTATCAAAACATTAAGACTGGCTGTTAAATAAGCATAATATTTTTAAAACGATTACTCGATAGGTGCGTTCGTTAATTATCCGAAAGAAACTTATAATTTACTAAACTTCTGGTTCATTTGTTTCAGTGCTGTCATGGAGCTGATAACTGCAGAAGATGAACGTGCCGAATACATCGACGATGATTCGGAATCAGATTCTGAATTTGAATCGCGTAGATCTTGGCGGCGATAAATATATTTTAACATCGTTTATTTTTTTTATTTTACTTCGCGTCTTTAGATTTTTCTTGTGTGTAAACACTATATTGACAGCTCAACGTAATATTGATAACGATTTGTTTTGATGATTTGAGAAAGAAAAGTTTATCATTTTATTGGGTATCTCAATTTTTTTGTAATTTACAACTTTGTGTACCTAACTTGCTTCGTTTTTTGTCTGTTAACCCTATAATGACAGCTCAACATGATAACAACTTTGTTTGATAAAAAAGTTGACATTTTATTTGGTTATAAACCTTTGTAAGTTTAATTACTAGATTGTACCTGAAAAGTCTGAGATTTAATCTTGTATTATTAAAAACAATCTAGTTAAGAAAAATGTTAGTTTCTCTTGAGGTGGGTTGATGAGACTAAAAATTTACACATATTTATAACACGTAAGAATTTGGACTGATTATTCCTAAAATCATCTGAATATTTTTACTTGTGTGTATTTAATGGATAACAATTGTATAGTAATAATATAGCGATAGACCACAGACTGTGTACAGATAATAATGTTAAAAGTAGGTAAGTTTTTTCCGGAATGAGCACAGGGTTAATTAAGAACTCGAATTACTCTGATATTAATCCTACTATGAGTAATATGATTTATGCCACTTGGCCCCTAAAAAATATAAAAGATTATTTTAGCTTGAAGGACAGGTTAAGAGGCCCACAATTAGAACCTCTTATTATCGGCTTGCCTTTGTCGGCTGGTCGAAAATACTTTGAAAAATTGCCAGTTACGAGTAAGCTAAGCTCAATATTTTAGTGTTTAACCGCCATTGTTATTTCCGAATCTCAATGATAGAATCGAGATTGTTGTTAATCCCTACTATTAGCATTACCCTTTGTCTGTAGTGTTTTAGTGGCTTCATTGGCTTAAAAATAAGATGGCCTATCTTAAAACTATAAGTACTGCGAAACATGTAGAGGTTTGGTAAACCAAATAGGTATTGTTCTAATAATCTCAATAATGTCAACTTAGGTAAACATTTTTCTAGAACAGTTCATTTTTTTTTAGTAGGCGCAATGTGAAGATCTATTGTATGTGTTATAAAATCTGTAAAATACCATAGTTCGGGCAAATAAATAAATCTGAATCTCTCAATTTGTGGATGTAACTGATGTCTTTTGTTTTCAGAATAAATGTTTTAGACCATTGTCTGTGTATTGCCGGGCTTTACATAGCCACTACATAATTACAAATGAGAGAAATGGAACACGCGAAATTACTCTCAATCATGAGAAAACGAAGTTTGTATTCATGATCAAAAAATATTAGTCAATATGATTATTAATTAAGGACCTATTTGTATTATACTCTGTAATTTTTGTGTAGAAACTCTCTGTCATTGGATATGATGAAATACCTTATAGAAGCGATAAATACAAACAAGGATGACGCATCTTTGAGGGCTATAGTTTTGAGTGCCAAAGGAAATGTATTTTCAGCTGGTCATAATTTGAAAGAATTGGTAAGTTTGCAGACTTCTGGAAGGCTAATCAAATCAAATCACAAGTAAAAAGTATGAAATGCTCAAGCTGTTATGATTAAATCATTAGAATTTACAAAACATCTTGAATAATAATAAAAAATATTTGTACAACATAACTGAGTAGTAAATAAGCTCGCCTCCTGTTCCTATTACATGATAGTGACGTATACACTTAAATGTCGGTGTAATATACATACACATCTGACTATACCTCCGGGAATACAGGTGTGATGATATATGTTGACAGTTGAATAGCCTTTCAGAAAATATTTGCATACTATCATAAGATGTGCAAATAACTGCAAAACTAACGGATGATTCTAATTTATAGCAGTCCAATACTGGCGTAGATCAGCACAAACTGATATTTAGTAAAGCAACTGAATTAATGAAGGCTATAATTCAAAGTCCTGTGCCTGTTATCGCTAAGGTATGTTTGTAGAATTAATTATGTACTCTTAATACTAATAAATATATGTAACACAAGTCGTATATATATATCTATTAACTCGCATTCATCCCCATACT
This sequence comes from Standfussiana lucernea, assembly GCA_964057025.1. Taxonomy (NCBI): domain Eukaryota; kingdom Metazoa; phylum Arthropoda; class Insecta; order Lepidoptera; family Noctuidae; genus Standfussiana; species Standfussiana lucernea. The sequence continues at coordinate 6,977,396 of OZ059801.1, forward strand.
AACAGCTTTATGTTACTGTCCTATTGGTACTTGGCAATTTGGCACTCCTCTTTAAGGGCCGGCGCAAATTTAGCGAAGTGCGTGTTTACTGCCAAACAATTATAGACTTCTTACACTGTTGAAGTAAAGTTCAAAAGAGTTACTCCGAGAGCGTAAAAGCAGACAGAGGGACTCGACGTTTTCGACTTTTTTTCAAAGAAATTCAATGTTTCTATTTGCTTAATAGTGTAACCCGCACTGCGCTGCGCTTCGCCGACCTTTATGTTTTGGTTTTATGGATGCTAAAGGAGATAGTGAGTGTTATAGTCACAGCTGTATTCCCGCCTCCCGGTTTTGCACCCCACCTGTTTATTCGTACTGCTTTGTTTTGAAGCTAATTTAAATCTTGCTATCTTAATCTTATCTCTATTGACTTGGTTTAAATTAATAGTCTGCCTTCCCTAGTAATTGGTATCTTTTGTGGAACATCTTCCATTTATCTCAAATCTACGGCTAAGTACTTTATGCCTACCTATCTACCTTAAGCTATTTGTGTGTGACTATTGGCATTTTATCGACATCCACAGCTACATTAAAAGCATGAGTATAGTAGGTAATTGGTGCATTTTTCTTAATACTATAAAAGCTTGTCTAATCAGTTTTTCAGTCATTAACTTAGGTATATTATGTGCTATATAATTTTTATGTTGTACATTTGGTAGGTAAATAGTTTCGCAGCGGCAGCAGGTTGCCAGCTGGTCGCTACATGCGATATGATAGTATGCTCAGACACCAGTAGATTTTCAACACCTGGGTAAATAGCACAATGAAGACATACTTTACGCACGTTTGTTTTTAAATAATGAAGTTTTAATTTATACTAGGTGATTTATTAAACGTAGGCAATACTTTCAGGCCGAGTACCTACTCATGAAAAAGCACAACATTTACTATGAGACCGAACATGAAATCGCGTAAAAAATATCACCCGCTCCATTCATTATTTGTCGCGTAACTCGAAAAAATGTAGACAACAGCATTTTTTTTAGCATAATATTTCATAGTTAGTACCATAGTAAAAGTCGCTCATATAAGTAGGTACTTCACTCTCTTAGTATTGTCCACGTTTGAACAATCACCCTGTATTTTGCTAAACTATTTTGACATCAACTAAACGATTTCAGCGCCAACTTTGGCATATTTTGTTCAACGCCAGGAATAGCCGTTGGAAGATGTGTTCCAAAATCCAGAGCTACGTATATGCTGTTTACAGGTTTGCCATTTACCTACTATTTACTATTATAGTGATTGAAGTGGCGATGGCGATCAGTTATCGCACTATCGGTTTCATTTTACGCCTTTATAACAATGTGTTCAAACTAGTAATAACGACCTATATTAAAAGCCACCACGTCATAGGTATATGAAAATAAATTCTGTAGGCATATTTTTTGTGATTCACAATCAGTAACTATGTATTCAAACTAAGTCGTACTCGCAGAACTCTATCAATTGTTATGATATCATCAGAACCGGCCTAGACAAGGGCTAGCCGTGCTGTAGTTAGACGATCATGTCTCATACTGAATATTGAGTTTTAAGATTCCAGAATAAGCTAGGCAGCATTGATAACTAAGATGGCCAGTGGGAATGACCCAACAATCTTAATACAAGAGAGCAGAGGCAGTGATTGGGTTTAAATACCAATTAGATGCAATTGGTTTTGCTTTACCGCTATGTAGTATATTTTTTGTGTGGCAATTATTGTTTCAGGTGAACCCTTAACTGCGCAAGAGGCTTACGAAAGTGGGCTCGTGACGAAAGTCGTTCCAGCGAGTGAGCTGGACAATGAAGTTAATAAAATAATAGAGAAAATCAAACACAAGAGCCGAAGCGTTATCGCGCTTGGCAAAGAATTTTACTACAAACAAATTGACCTCAGCTTGATGGAAGCTTACAAGCTAGGGGAAGACGTCATGGTCAAAAACATCAACTCAAATGATGGACAAGAAGGCATCAAGAGTTTTGTTGAGAAACGAAAAGCAGTTTGGAGTCATGAGTAGCTGTTATCAAGAATGTTCAAGAACAACATTAATTACTTACACATAATGTGTATTTTTATCTACAGCAATGTTACCTACTGATAAACACTAGGTTTCAAACCAAATGAAAATATTTTAAAAGTCATTTACAAGTTTCTGGCAAGGTTAATGTGTAAGTCATAAAAATTGTTACTAGGTGTGGCCAATTTATATTAACTTATTGTAAAAATAAAAACGATCTTTATTTACACCTAACCTTTATTTGCCACTATCATAATATACTTTAACAAAACCGCGAAGCATAAATTATGACGTTAAAGCATACAACATGACATGACACAGGACATTAAAATATTTTTGGCCGATTCATCTTATATTATTTACAGATAGTAATAATAGTTTACCTTTATAAATCAAGATGGATCACATAAACATGTTGTTAGTATCTGTATTATTATTCAGTGCACACATATTTCACAAATACAAAACTTGTAAATAATAAACTTATTCACTAAATGAAATTTTAAAAAGTTAATGATAAATACATCTAAAGTTAATATATAGTAAAGTATAATAATTTACGTTACATGCTCTGCTCGATCCTCCAAAGAAATGGTTTATTATTGTCAGCAACACTGCATAGCTGTTGTGCATGTTTTATAAATAATTCTTTTGGGAATTTGTGATTCAGACATATATTCTAACAGAACAAAACAGTTATTAGGGTCTCAGATACTCTTTTAAGTTAAGACACGAGGACGTATGATTATTACAAACATTATAAATACTACAATTATTGCATCATACATTTACAATCCAAATTATGAGAATTTGATCAACATATTCTCTCTAATACTTTCATATTAACAAACAAAAGAATGATGTGAAATCTGCTCTTCTATTCTAGACAGTAATTATAGGAAACTGATCAAACTATAGTTGAATGATTATATAGACCATTATATGATTTAACTATATGGGGCCATTTTCACAATATCATTTACATGTTTATGGCTAGCTAAATTATAAATAAATGCTACGGCAAAACATTGTGAAAAGAGCCTTCAGCCTAGTATTATTAAAAAGACATTACTTGTATAATTACATAGAAATTTTTATAGTCTTATAGGTTCTTGTAGATTGAACAACGATCACAAGCTGAAAGTTGTCAGTCATTACGGGAATGTTTGTAGTCTGTTCCCAGTGACCGTTAGCCAACTTGATTCTCACTTCTTCGCTAGTTCGTTGGAGAGCCAGTCTAGACCCTCGTAGAGTCCCTGGCCTTGAGTTGCACATGTTGCCTGGATGTACCACTGCCAAAGAAACATTGCTAATTTAGAACAGGATTCCTTGAAAATCATGAAACAAATTTTATTGTAGCTCTGATTTTGTAAAGAACAATAATAGACACTCTTCTAAGGCAAGGTGGTTTTCTTCAGGAAGGCAAATAGAGCTGCCTAGGAACACTACAGTGGTTTAACTTTGGAACTTATGCTGGAATAAAGATCAAGTTTATAAATTAAAAAAGACATGTCTACTTACACGGCGATTCCTCATGTTATTTAGGTTGAGGGCATTTGTAAGTTCTGCTGCAGTCATAGCATTGGGCATGTCTTGTTTGTTGGCGAACACAAGGATAACAGCATCCCTCAATTCATCTTCTTTTAGCTGAAAATAAAAGGCAAGTTGTAAAGTGAGAGGTAGTGGAATTCACAAGTGTTTCAGGTGCACAACCGGAAGACCATTATTATTTTTTTTTTGTTTTTAAATGATGTTGTTCTGGTAGAACTCTATAAATCCAGTATGAAAAAGGTTGTACACCTAAGAGAAAAAAAGATATAAAATAAATAAGACTGGCAATTAAAAGATACAAGACTTGAAACAGGATAAACTTGTTTTTAAACATTAGCAGCTCAGAAGCGTTATGAACAATGCAAATACTCACCATATTAGCCAGCTCATTTTCGGCTTCTGCTATTCTCTTTGTGTCGCTCGAGTCCACGACGAAGATCAAGCCCTGCGTGTTCTGGTAGTAGTGGCGCCACAGCGGCCTGATCTTGTCCTGGCCGCCGACATCCCATACAGTAAAACTGATGTTTTTGTACTCCACGGTCTCCACGTTAAAACCGATCGTCGGTATTGTGGTCACAATCTCACCCAACTTAAGCTTATAAAGTATAGTGGTTTTTCCAGCGGCGTCCAGCCCAACTGCAACAATGGCGTTTATATTAAAGCATCAAGAAACCATTAACACACGAAAACAATGACGATGGCGTAAAAATGTAGAAATTCTACGCAATCTTCGACCGATGAGCTGTCATGTCACTTACCCATAAGGATACGCATTTGTTTTTTGCCGAAAAGCTTGGTAAAAACACTTGAAATTGTTAAACCCATCTTGGATTTTGGTGTGAGATTACAGTATCAATTGATTTTATAACTAAAATCCTAAATTTGAAATGAAAAACACAAATTCCAGGGAAATAAAACTGATGACCATACGCACGTCAACGTTTCCAATTTTTTTTTCTACCAAATAATGACGTTACTCACGTTACCGCTTCATAATTGTTACGTTTAGTTTCACCTATCATGCTGCCGATTTCAGATATTAAACAAAAAAAGGTTTATTTTGTTCTTATTCAGATAACATTTTAATTTCCACTAAGAAGTATTGTTGAATTTGTACTGAACATGAGCAAGTGTGGGGGTGTGGCCCAAGAATTTAATATTGGCGACTTTTTGTATAATTATGACAGGTATGACTCGCCCGCCCGGTGTTTTGGATGTGGCCAACATTTGAAAAACAAAAACCCAAACTGATTCATGCTCAAAGAGTAAAATAATATAGAAAAAATGCAGAAACCTATGTTTTCACTACAAGTTGTGATTACGTTACCGCAGCCCTTTATTTATCATGACTTTGACCACAAAGCTTTGGCAGCACAGAGAAGTAAAAAGTCTCTATGGTATTATCTTGAGTTTGACAGCCAGTCAGTGTTTGACATTGAAATTTTGACGTCCAATAGGAATCCAAATAGAGTTTTGCTGTCATGCGTCGTCATAGAAACGATTTATTTCAGAAACTTTTCATTTTTTTTGGCCGGAGTAGACATGGAGATTTACGAAGGTGAGTTTTTTATAATGTTATTTCAATTAAACTCGATTTTAACAGTACCACAGAGAGTGTAATATTAGCGCCATAATTTAAAATTACGTTAAAACAAAAACAGGTTCTCAGCGAAGGACCTTTTTGTGAACCCTGTTATTATGAATACTGGACGCTGCCTACATTCCAAAACGAAATCAATTTCTAAGTTATTTCATGAGACGATCAATTCCCTTTGCAAATATTTTTTTGAATTAAAGCTAATTGATAAGGTGCACCTTAAAATTTTACTTTTACACCACCTATCGCTTTATCGGAATAAATATAACTCATGAACGTTTGGGTTTAATAAGGGCCTTTGGGTCCTGGTTGAATTAGGTGTGGTTAATTATGTAGGACACCTACATTCCCAGTGAGGATTACGTTTGTTGGCGACAGTTCTATAACTCTTCGAGTCCGTACTTAGTGAGTAAAGCCGTATTTTTATAAGATTCTTACTGAAGCACCCACCTAACAGATTTCCTTTTTCATTTCGTATCAGATGATAAGGTAAAGTTCCCAACAATATTAACAGTACCTACGTAAAGTACAGACTTTTGAATGAAGAGGAAAATCGGATGTATCTACATAAAGGCAAGTCAAGTGCTTAAACCTCGGTCGGCATGTTTTTGCAGCACTCAGCCAACAAATCAAGTTCACCTTGATTGCAACTACGAGAAGTTCACAGTATGATGACGATTTACGGTATTCCCGTGTTTTGACGCAATTAAGACAAAGTGATCAATGTCAGAAAAATATAGAGACGAATCACGCATATAGAATTCAGATATTACAAGTTCAAGGACTGGTCTATATGCTGGGGTAGACTTTACCACATTGCTACATCTAGCTTTCGTGTTATGCTAAGATATAAATGAAACTTTCGGTTCAAAGTAGGTAGTTATGGTAGAGTCAGATATCAAAACTCGTAAAAGTCTAAGAATGCGGCGAAAGTGTAGAGAATTCAATTCAACCTGCCAGCCAATATCCAGACACTCACTCATTGGGTAAAGACTACTAGGTAGTTACCTAAAGCTCACCAGAGAACAAAGAAAACACCTATCACTGTCTGTTAGGCACCACTTTAGGTTTTTGAAGCTTTCTCTCTTGATTCACCGTCTTTGTTTCCACCCATCTTTGAACCCATCCCAATTCTACCGCCATTCATTCAATCAACACAATAGTAATTTGTTTTACAATTAGAAATATTCTCTCGTTTCGATTGGATTCAATTACGTCAACTTTTAGCATAACAACAAATACACCTAACATGATACTAAATCGTGTGGATACAGCACTTGTTCTAAACGCCGCGCGCCGTGGAACAAACCGACATTGTTCTCTTTCATTATAAGGTGAACACAAATATGGCTAGTCAGTGTTTTATCGCACTTGGTTTCTATGGACAGCAAATACGTAATACCGCGTAATAGGCCACATTACGTCATGTGTAGACCGTACAATACCGATCGGCTTAGACATCTCTGATTAAAACTTTACAACCACTTGTTTTGCCGTTTGTCTTCCAGTGTTTTTAACATCACGTAATTAATTTATGAACCTGTTAATTTAAACGATCTCGGTCTTAAAATCGAAGGCTCTGGTTTCTGATTGTCATTACGAACAGCCTTGCATATGTTTGTCTTGCGGTTAGTCAATGTTCTACTTCGAAAAGTGTAAGATTTCAGTCTCTCACACATTACTTACCTATACGACTTCAATACATAATCATATAGATACCTATATTTTTTCATCTCAAATGTCAAACGGAATATGTTCCAATTTCCGATATATTAAATTACATGAATTAGCAACTAATGTAACAAGTCTGTTGTAATGGCTACTTATCTTTTTTTGATACCTGATCATCAAATTAACCTATCATGGTCCACTGGACATGAGTTTTTCAAATTAAGTTTCAACCGTCGACCTTCCGTTTTCCACTTCAAAATTCACGTCCAAATAGGCATGCTCTCCTCTTGCCTACAAAGCTCGCTTGAGCTTTACAACATTTGAAAAACCTGTCTGTTAATCCAATCCAAGAATTGACACTTTAAGCTTAGGTACCAAAACTATCATTGTTTCAATCATCTTCAAACGATTGACAGGAACATAACGATATTTTAGAGTAATGCAGCGCTAAATGCATTATTAATAAAATGGCCTAGGTAAGCTATACCTAAACCATTTTGGCCTTCGTTCGCGTATTATCACAGCAAATTATGTATTCTTCTTAGAATATTATTTATTATACAACAAAAGACTTAAGGTTGAATAAGGCGCAGATATTTTATCAGCAAGGTAATGTAGGTTCATAATGGTGGTTGGCCGTAAGTCGTAATTGCAAACCACGGCTGTTGATCGCGTGTGCGACTTGTATTAGAATAATGTTTAATAATGGAACATGGTTACGTTCTTTTACATAAGAAACGAATATTGAAGGTATTTGGAAAGTCCTCGAATTCAACAGAAATATAATCTGAAACTATTTTGGACAGAACCCCTCATTCTCTAAAACTATTTTTACCAGACCGCAGAAAGATATAAAAGATTTGATAACATGAGAATCAGCCGCATCATATTCCATGCTTGAAAATATTACGAGCGAACGAGATAACTTGCATTTTGGGTTCAATTTGTGGATCAGTAAAATAAAACCCTTATCCTACACTATAAAACTGGCCAGATATCTCGTTTATTAACCCTCCCTATATTATTATTATTATCATAAAGGCAGTCGTTAAAAATATTCGATTAGGCATTTATTACTTTTTCTTGCCTTCTGCGAATACTCATCAATTTGTAAATCACTCCAAAAGTTGTATTTCCAGTCGAATTCACTGGGGTTCTCCGCATACTAGGTACTACATCTTAATAGGCACTATTATTATCATTGGAATTCCACTATTATTATTGACCGAACTTTGAACCTTTCAAAGCCATCGTCATTTCGCAAAACCAGTGTTTTCATTACCTTTATATACCATTCCATAACGCTTGAAATTCTCACGAGAAATACCTAAATTCTAAATTTTATAATAGTTTGACACCATTTTAATTCGTAATAATTTCACGGATTATTTAACGTTCTGATAGTCACTTATTATTTCTATTAATCTTGCAATTTTGAATATTATATTTGTAAAATGAAAGTTCTTTAATTTCAACATCTGCGTGCAAAATTTACAAAGTTGCCGAAACAATGACACGCCGACTCTATCATTCATTTGGGGTACCAGCCAGAATGGGCATAATTCGTGTTAAATGATGCATCAGCCTAGTTTGACTTCCACTTATCACAATTAACGAGGTTTGTCTTCTCTCGTTTTCTTTTTTAATCAATGAGTGTAAATAGGCAATTGTTTTTTGGCTCTGTCTGTTTACGTATTGCACTTTTACCCAATATCTTCTCGGCCAATACTTAGTTTGCAAGGTCTGCGCTTTGCTCTGCTGAAGCTGATTTTATAAGGCTATTTTTTATTTAACTATCCCATTTTGTACCAGTGCTGGGCAAAGGCCTTCCCCATAGCCTTCCACTCTTCTCTCTGTGCGTTTCTCCGGCCAGTCTCTATTAAAATATTATTTCAATGTATTCTATACTAGCGTCTGTCCGCGGCTTCGCCCGCGTAGAAGTCTGAAATTATTACACAGAAACGTACTTACAGGGATAAAAATCCTATGTCGACCTACCTTTGTGCCGAATGCCTTTGTTCATTTGACATTAAGGCGCTAAACGAGAGTTACTTTTGCATCTATCAATAATAGTATGGATAATTTGCTTTTCTAGTTTCTTAAGCTGTATAGAAAAAAATTCAACCAGACGTACAAGTTTTAATAAATTCGTCTTTTGAATCTTCATCATGCTGGCAAACGTTGTTATAAACTAGATTAAATTTTTCGATCAATACATTTATCGCCGATCAAACATTTGCCGCGTTTATTTTTCATAATCTCACTATAGATCATCCAGCTTTGTCTTTGTTACAGTCGAAGCCACTTTCAATTTACTTTCTTATTTCATGCTTTACACTATTACATCCAATAGCGATTTCCTACTTCTGTCAAATTAAAGACTGTGTAGATCTCTATCAAAGTGTTTAACAAACTGGCTAGCCATGGTTATAAGGTTGCGTAAATATTAAATGCGTATTCAAGCCATATTTAAGCAAGTCATGCTTTTGTTCAAATGTATCAACAAAGGAAAGAATTTCATTAATCACAAGTGAAAGTGTAAAAATCAGGCTAATCTCTGAATACACACTGTCTGGTTCATTGTATAAGATCATATTGTCACTAATAGCCTAATCGGATGTAAAGCCAAAGTTGCAAGACACGCGCGATCAACAAATATTTTTGTACGTAGGCTCCATGGCGCTCGCCCACTCAAAGGCGGAGTCGATCCGGCTTTTTGTATTGTGGTCATCGTTCTTTAATGTATCGAAACCATCGAAGGTCGTGATACTTGTTTTGAGTGGCTATAAAAATACTTCATTCATATCATTATCAAAAGAAAAGCCGTTTAAAAACACGATTCATTTCTGAATTGTCTGTTGACACTTGACTTCAAACACTACGTGTGTTTCACATGTGTCTATTGATATTTATTGTTATGATTCGTGAGCTAATTTCGCCATCTGTGTGCAGATGAGAATCAATCATTTGCATTTAAACTACAGCTATTGAGTCCGAGTCCATACTCTGATGTGAGTGCTAGCAATTGAAAAACTCTCGCATCATTCCGCTAATAAACAGTACAATGACATCGCAATAGCTCTTATCGAGTATTGTTTAATTATAGTATTTCCTTTCTATTAGCTGAATAAATAAAATTGCTACTGTAATTCACGTTATATTGTTACTGTAATTCCCCAGATTTTTAAGCGTAACACTTACAATACAATGTCTAGTTTTGGCCTTAGTTATCAAAATTACACTGTATCATGAAGTTCTGTATTGTCTAGATTTTGGGGTTCTGTTCACTCTGTTAAAGTAAATATACAAGGTGTTGCTTTGCATCCTCCTCAAATTCAAGGAGGTAACTATACTAATGATTCTCGACCCGAATCAATAATGAAATAGGTAGCTAATTTTTTTTTTTCTTAATATCGGAAATCGATAAGTGTACGACACCCGTATTAAAACGCGCCCCGTCCAATACTAGCCCTATAACCGCGCTTTCACACACACAAACAAACGCAGACGTTTATTCGATAAACGGTGATTCTCCTCTTTTGAAAAGGGCTTCATTCTGAAATAGTGTCAAATTAAAACAACAACAAAAAAGCAGTGTTTATTATTATTGAAATAAATAATCAATGTAAATTACGGTACCTGGGTACCGTAATTTATATTGATTATTTACGTCTTTTATGACAACCTCCTGAATTTGACGAGGTTGCAAAACTACACCTTGTATATACCCCTTATGTAATTTTGCTAAAATAAGATTGAGCTAAGTGCTTGCGGTCTACTTACGCAAATAAAAGCACGCCGATGCCGATCAATAGGAAATTAGCATCATCAATCACGCATTCCCTTCTTCTGACCGACATTCCCTTCCGTGGGCCGTCCCTATTCTCATTCTTGATGAGTTATTTTTATAAGTAGGTACCTAGGTAGGTACTTCATGAAATCAAGTTTGCACATTTTCCTAATGTTGCGGTATAACTTGACTGCAGGTACTGTCTGCAGATTCTACATGATAAGACATTTCCGAAAGTCTAGTTTGTGCAATCATCGATTCCGGATTCGGACAGGCAGATAATCATTATCATAATTATCAGATGTATTTTTGGATAATGAATATTGTTCCCAATTTCAAAATATTATTGGTATACTTCTGCACTAAAGTCGTGAAGGTTTGACACCGTTTACGTAGTATTGGAATGGGAATCAGTGATGACTTTCTGGCAATCCCTACTTTGAAGTTAAAGGGTTAATGTCTCATCATCATCATTTAGCCGAATGATGTCCTCTGCTATAGGCCTTCTCCAAGCTTCGCCACATCGACAGGGTCTGGTCCAGTTTTTTTAATACTAAGCTTAAAATCCAATTTCAATTTTAAAATTATTTCGGTTATTTTGGATCAATTTCGCCGTATTGACTCTGATATTCATACACATTGACTAGAGGATCTTAATAAAAAAGTGTGTGGGATTACGATTGCAGACGTCAAAGTCAACACATGATATTTGCTAACATTATCCGTAGACTGGCATTCTACCTACAGTTATACAGAAATCTTCATTCAGGTAGCATTTCGAAGTTAAATGCACTCGACGCTTACTCGCTGCCATGTTTCGATCTCTAATCGAATATTTATTGCAATGGATACAATGCAGCTTGTCACTTCGCAAATAGAAGTCACGTCTAAGCCATTATCGGCATGGCTGAGAGTCATCTGTACACGAAAGCTTGATAAACTCAACAAGTTCATATTTATCTTTGTCAGGCAATTTGTCCATTTGAGAATATTTCGTTGTCTTTAACTTCTTCTTTAACAGGTGTCATTATCAGTACAATCATGATATTTACGAAATAAATATTGCTTGTTATTTTATATACCTACTTAGAGAAGCAGACTGTCGCCCACCCACGTTCCAAATGATTTTGGACACCTGTTGCAGTGACTTCATTTGAGTAAATTAATTCTGTTACCACATCATTCATGTTAACTTTGTCATGCCCTTCAACACATGCTCCAACTTAGGCGTTTTATTGGCTTACACACTTTATTCGTTTAATTCAATTTATACCTAAACCTATGCTATCCTTCATCGATGGCACGTCGTGTCCAGATTGTCCTTTAATTAACATATTCGATGCAGGCACCAACCTTGAGATATGTAAATAATTGTGAGTCGTAAGCTTGCGTTAGGTGTGTATACTGTTGTAAATCCTATTCACTGTGTAAACTAGCCTCTCATTCTAAAACACTGCATATCAATAGAGACAACATTTTATACACATGACTAGTTATGCAATCACTTAACACGTAGTTGTAACAAGATGCAAAGATAAAAGGTGTCGTCTGTTTTCCTTGTCACATGCAGTATGGGAGCTACGGCATCACACTAGCATGAATAAACTTATCGATTTCTAAGAATGGAGTCAACTAAAATAAGGTTGCTATATTTAATCCCGTTGCTACTTTCGCAGTGATCCTTGTCAATCTGGCCGTCGTATTTTTAACATCTGTTATATAACCAGTCGATACGAAAGTCGGATCGGCTTCAGGTTCATTGTGAAACGATTCTATTGTTTTATACTGGACTTTTAAGCTGGCTAGCGTGTGAGTCAGTTACGTCAGTTCCTTGTTTTGAGTGTCAAATGACAATAATGGGTCATAAACTGGTTTAGTGAGGCCTACTTGAATTACACCGAGTTTTCGTTTCGGGCATGTGAATCAACTGAATAGACCGTTTTAGGCACATACTGTATACTGAGTATTCCTCTCCTTCTGTTGTGTTACTGTACGAGGTCATAATCTCACTCAGAACTTTCAGGCCAGATCTATCTGATTTCTCCTAATTTGTCAAGCTATTCATAAATACTGTTATCTATTTGTACTTCAGTTTCTTCATCATTGCCATTTAATCATTCCTTTATTTCTTTTGTATTTAATGTTATTGCTTCTTTTAACCGCATAATTATTATGTTTTCAAGCATCGCATTTTGAGTTGGTTAAATGACACTTTCTACGTATTCTATTCAAATTCAATGTGACATGTAAGATATGTTACCGTTATATCCTCAAACATGATCTGATCTCAGCTTGTGTTACATATCAAATTCGTTTGTTTCACTTGGTTGCAGACTGCGGTCTAATGTCTATAATCAAAACTGGAAGTGAACTTTTCAATATCGTTGATTTTTATGGGGAAAGGATGGCAATTTACACCCGTAAATCATGCAAATATTGTGATGCGCGTTTAGCAGTTACGAGATAACGATACTATTAATTGATGCCTCATGTTAGGTACTTGTTTTTTTGTTTCTTGCTTTCTAATCTTTAATGTTTTTGCATGTTTACGAATTTACCTTTTACTTTCGTCTGATTTATACGACCATCAAGGCTTCCAAAAATGTGGATGTGTCAGGATGCGCATCCAAGTGTGAGACAGCGGTTGGACGCGCACCATTGCGTGCGATTGTTCGAGCATCATGCTCACAGAAATCGGCAATGAATTTATTATACTCTCTCCCTCCTTTTCTCTCGTCAAGCCTAGCGTGGTTGACCTATTCCGTGGTCCACCAAGCATGATACAATAATAAACCTATTATCATTCCTCTTGTAGCTGGCTTGCTTCGTTCATATTAATTAGAACTATATGATTCAGTACACTGAATCATATAGTTCTAATTCGTTTAGTATTATTAGTTTAACTACAGTTAAAGCAGTTTCAAAAACAACTTCTTTGCATTACTCAATTTCAGTAAGTCAGGTGTGAATTTTATCTATAGTTAACCTTTTATTCCACTTGAAAATTTCAATCCCAGTATCTACTTCTATGTTACCACATCAAAAGGAAATTCATAAATGTTTTTATCTAACCGTGTCTAAAATTCAATATTGCTCTTATGTAAGGAAAATATGTAGTCAACTGATTCTTCACGTTCCCTATGCAGTAATACAATTTCATTGTTATCCACTTGAGTATCATGTCGAATGTGGTTTGCAAATTGCTTTAAAGTGTGAACATCATTTCGTAAGTGGCACTCCTCGTCGGTCGGATGAAGTAAACCTAAACAAACTCTGAAATGCTAACTGTGTCACAACTATGTATGATTCGTTTACGACTCGGCATATTTCACGGCATAAACAACCATGTTTGTTTTGCGAAATGGGAGTCTGGACCAACAAGGCGTGTTTAGTGAATGTTCTCCGCCAATGTCGCTAATTGCAAAAGCTTGCACAAGTGCTCACGACATTATGTTCTGCGTAGGGTCAATATCCTTCTTTGCAGTTACAAAAGAGGGATCTAAAATTTTGCAAAGAAATATTCCTGCCTAGTTCTCTCTATTGAAGTCCTAAATTCGTTATTCTACCCCGAAATAAGGAAGCAATTTTCAACAGGACTAATTTAGTTGGCGGTTCAAAGAGGATGCATTATGTTTCCGTTAACGACGCCGCATCTAAAGTGGTAGTAATTATGGACCGGACTCCTTAGATGGAAAGTATCTTTATCCTTCCTTAAATCTGTCACTAATCACTCCCCTATGTTTAAAATAGAAGACATCTGTATCATTAGTAAATAAAATCGATTCCCATAAATCCAAAATTTTCATCCTTGTTAACAAAAAAACTAAACAGTTGCAAAGTTCCTACAAATCATACTAGGATATTCTTTCCAAGTGAGCTTTAAATTCCTTTATTTTTTGTTACTTTTGTCCCGCTTCCCCTGCTCGATCCTTTCATATGGTTATTCCCTTCGCACCCCTTGGTGATTTATACGTAGTCCGAGCCCATTATCCAGATTTGAATCGTCGCTCTTCCCGAAAGTGCCATTCGTTAAGTTCCATTTTTAAAAAGCAGTCGGCGGATACGTTGCCTCCGGTGTTGTCACCACTGCGCCGCCGCCGCCGGTCTATCCAAATATTGCTAACGAGTTCCATACATTTCTCCGCTTGATTGAATTCCGTCGGAAATGGGATTCTGTAAGCGGAAGGGGACTCAAAGTTTGTCAATTTTTGTGTCAGTGTAGCGTATACCGGTCAAGCTCTCTATTATTCTCGTGTGTTGCGCGTGCGCCGCTGCGTGTTTAGTTGCGTTCGTAGCACGACCAAGAATAGGCGTCACAGTGATGGTTCCTGCCTGAAAGGTTTATCTAGTTCGGTGTCTGAATCGTTACTACTCGTGAGCGGTCAGCAAGTTGTGCAACACTCTGTTGTGTTTTCTTCGAATTTGATACGCCCATCGCTACATATTATCTTGTTCGAGAGGAATCATACTAAAACTTCAGTATTTCACTAGAGTCTCGACAGTAAACTCGTGCGCGTAATTTATATTTAATTCTTATTTCACACGTTATCACTTGACGTGGGCCGGTATATTGATAGTAAGTGATAAGCATAGTTACGAGATAACCAAACATGGGCAATGGATGTGTTTGTTTTGGCAAAAATATGCCGTCTCACATGAATTTGTGCTAGTGTAATTTTCTCTGATGTAAGTTTTTATGCTTGACTGAAAAAACTCATTAAGTGAGTTTCGTGTTAAAACGTACTATACCGTATGAGTGATGCGTCTGCGCGGCGGTGCAAGTGTTGCGTTAGGACTATTTTCGTAGCACGGAAATAAGAGCGGCAAAAGGAGCAAAAAGTCGAGATCGTCTGAAAAACTTTAGGACGTAGTGTCGAATGTATTTCTGTCTGTTGTAAACCGATGTCTACAACACTTGTGGTTGAAATTGGTGTAATACTGTAGAAAGTATTCACTCAAAATGAAGAAGAGGACCATATCGAAACTCAAGTCGATATTCGGCTCCAAGAAAGGTAAATTTTGATATATCTTTTATAAAACTAAACTTTTGTAATGTAACAGAAACCCTTGGATTTATTAACACAAAAATATTCAGGATCTTTGTGATTATGATGATTCGAAAATAGTAACAGGAAAAGTTTCTTCCAGGTTAACAACCAACAAGTTCTGTCTAAAGTACATTTCATTCGTGCAGTTGCACTCAATACCAAGAAGACGAAAAACATGCAACAACCGTAGTTATATCATACATTAATATTCATTCAATTGTATCGATTGTTTTTTTCTAATCCTGTTTTAAATTTCTAATAACGTTCTCTCTAAATCCATAATGATCATTTCGATTCCAAAGAATGTTTAATTAACTTTAATTAAAGTTATCTTTGCATCATTAATCTTTGATGTTCGCATTTTGTTAGAGCTTGGCGCTAAAAGAGTAGCCTGGAATAGTGTCAGCCAACATTTCTTAACGCAAGTACGCAGCTGGAGCAACTGTCACATTTTTTATTGCATTCGGTGTGACCCTGTTTGCGATGTACCTACAGCTGCTGCTCTTTGATTTTTAACAACAAACGAGCCGGCTTTATTATGTAAGGTCTCGTAATATCTCGCAGCGGTAGGGTGAGAAATGGGCGGTGCATTTAATAATTTTGTAACGGTCGCTCTCTGCCTCAACCTCAACTTTGCCCTTTCAACATAGTTCACATGGGAAGTTTCAAAGCTTTTATTAGATGACACACTTGCTCAAATAGTATAATAGACCAAAATTTCAATATCTTTATTTATCTGCAATTTTTGCTTGGAACTACCCACAGTGTTTTCATCATTTACGTCAGTTTGATCTTTGACCATTAAAAAAACACGCGTAAATTAATTGTGTTCAATCAAGTTCTTGGAACATTTTTCTTAAACCACAATATTATACGAAGATGATAAAAACAAGTTAAATGTACTCATCCGTTCGAAATAACATAAAAACCTTGAACACAACCAGTGAGTGAACACTTGTATTGTAGGTACTATTGGTCTAGGCACAATACAATACTGATAAGCACGTGGTGCCACCCGTACTGTGAATACTGAAACCTACTGCTTACTGTATTTTAAGTTCAGTGTTTAAGATAATGTTCTCAGTGCAACTTGTTTGTGTGAATATTAACGCGGTTTAAATTTTATTCATTATGCTTTGCGGTTTTAGGATTCGCCGCAAAAAAAGTAAGTCTTCCTAAACTATTTGTTACATCTGCAGTCAATTTGGTCTATTTACTTTGTGATTCAACGGCAAGTAACTACACAATATTACTTTTTAATAGTTCTTCTACGTAATCATAGTAATCAAAGAACAATTTCGTGCGCTGCCTTTTGTTATATTAATAAATTTTCGTCGAAACTTCATTAATCACTTCTTTCTGACATCCCGTGTTTAAAGTAGGATGTCTTGTTTAGTAAAAACTGTCCCACCTCTCCATTGTTTTAGCTTGGACTACGGTAGCTTCCGTGGGAGTTTCAGTAAGCGCGTTTTCCTCGACAAATTGTTTGATATGATCTAGCTCCCATATCTTGAGGATTGTCTCCATGTATGTTTCACATGTGTAAGTGTTAGGAAACGAGACTTTCTTGATTATTTTGATAAGTTTTCAATGTAGCTATTAAGATGAAATCCGTTGATTGTCTTTATGTTGTATAGAAACTACAGTCTAACCATGAATCTGCGGTGACTTTGCCTTGTGGCTTACATTAACTGGTTTCTGTCCTAATGATCATTGTTTTTATCATCTACAGTACGCGGGTCAAATGTCAGTTGTGAGCTACGTCATCCTATTGTTGTTATTAAAATCTTGAAATACTGTTTTTTTTTTCTACTCCTTGAGAAGCTATACATATTTTTGACATATAATCTAACATTTTATAATAAAGTATACCAGACTTATTTGTAGCAAACATCAATTGAATATCTGCTGCCCAAAGTGCCCACGCTTTAAACCTACCTACCTAGAGAATTTACAATCAATAAAATTCAATTGCTTAAAGTATTATGTCTTCATTAGACTACACGGTACGTTGATCAAATGAGTCTGCTCCGAGAATTCATACACATACGCGATCGTGAAATCTCAATTTTGAATATAATATTTGCGCCGAGACGCGACGATATCACCGCATTGGAACAATTCCGACAAGATATTTGAGATCACGATATTAGTTTTCATCAGCGTTTGATGCGGAATCGAAGCTATGCAACGGCGCCACTCAGCGTGAAGATAGAACAGATTTCTATTTGTTTATTGATGCAATGAGTTTAGAAATATCATTCGTTATAATTACACTTTCACTGATTGTTCTAAAGTAACTGTTCAATTTGACCAAACGGTTAAATAGGCAATCTTCATCATTTTTGTTGTGATGTTGCGGTGGTCTCTCTCATAAAAACGTCAGTATAGTATGTCACAACATTCTCAGCATCATTTTCGCCGAAAAAAAAACACTAAGGAAATGAAATAAACCACATTGTATTTTGGGAATTTGACCCCCACTTTCAAAAGTGTTGTCAAAACTTCAAAAACTGTAGCAAACTTGACGAAGTCGCTGTTCTACTTTAGGAATCGCCGCCAAAACGTCATGCACCGAACTTGCTTGACTTTTATTTACGTAAAAGGCGTGAACAAACCGAGTAAACTCACATATTATCTCGCATAGGTAGTTTGCATACGTTCATTCTCACGACTACAATATAACCTTTCCTATGAAAGTGTCTGATATTCTCTAAAGCTGAGCTCGTAATATTTCTTTCATGTAACACTGCGGTCACTTTCATTCCCATGTCAAGCAAGTTCGTGAGTCTACGCTGCAAATTGATGAACAATGAGTGGATGGGAACCAATCAAACTGGACTACTATTAATTTGTTTGTTTAGCGGCACAAGCGTTACGAAACTGTAATGGCAGAAAGACGTTTTGATTTCTCGTGAATTTTACAGCATGACTATAAAATCGGCGAAGTCACAAACATATTTGTCGCTTTCATATTGAGATTTTCGTGTACACAATTGGATGGTTTTAACTACCGTACCATACCATTAATCATCAATTCTCTTCGCATACCACAACATTTTCCAAAGTACGAAGCAGTAGGTGTAAATGATCATGTCATTCATGACACGATAGTTTTGATCGAAGCAGTAATGGTAAAAAGTCTATTCCTCCATGTAAGTTATCTTCGACCGCAATGTTTGCTCAGATAGGAAGTAATTTCGTGCTTTATTGCATTCTTCACGCGATTTGTGGCTCGTAATTAAAGTTCATATTATAGACACGCTTTCTTCTCTAATGAGAATTATTACATTATGTATCTAATAACATAATATTTGTCTCCTACTTCTGTAATTTCATCATTCTTCTTGAACACTAGTAGTGTTTTATTTTTCATTACTTACACATTTGCGTTATATTTTGTTCTGCTGGATTTAACGTTATCCGGTTTGTTGGTCCAATTTAATATTAAGGAATTTATTCTACCTCTTCCAAAATGATCACGTATAAATTCGCAGACTCCAAATATAATAAATAAACATCGTACCTGGATTTTATCGAATAACATTTCGAAATGCTTTAAACCAGATGATAATATGATAGTACCTACTAGTATGCTCCATACATGTTCTTTTACCAATTCACGTGCTACACGGCCACATGGGCATGCCTTTAGTTCGTTTGGTTGCACTATAAAGTTAATTAGTCGTTATCCAACATTCTATTTATAGAAGGCGCACAGCAATCCGGATCTATTTCTGGAAATCTTATATCTTACGCACATTGCTTTACACTGAACTTGAAAACATTCAAGTTTTACTAAGACGATGACCCCCCATGGACGCACCTCCGGGTTCCGTGCTTAAAATTCTGTGCCAGGCACTGACGAGTACCTGTCACCCTAACCCTCAGTCGACACGTTCGCTACCTATGTTTTACCCTTCAATAAATAAAACTCATAGGCCGTGTTGGGGCTCTAATTGGTGTTTAATATTACAAGTGAATCTAAAACCCAAAATTTATTTCTAGGATGGTTCCCTTAGTACGCAAATGGGGAACCGTCTTTGAAATAAATTTATTTTATGATCTCATTAACATGACTTGTTACACAAAAAGTGCTTGGGGTTGTTAGCAACTTAATACAAAATCAAACATATTTATGTGATCTGGTTCCTCCTGAGCCGCGATAGTGAAAGGTATTCAGGTCGGCTCGCGTCGCGCTTGCAATTATATTTGCCGTACAAGATATGGTAGATTAGCGTGACATTTTATACATAACGTTAAGTCTATTTAGGTAATGTATGTATGTATAGAGCTGTGGTGTAGATAACTGGCATTGTTCATTGACTTATCATTGTTCCTGGATTTCTATGCAACTAGTTACTAGTACCATCGTTCTGAAACGATTTTATTTACAGCTGCAAATAGTTCTGCCGCATTCCTAATCGAAGTTCATCAATTGCTTTCCGCTCATTACTTGCACTGAATCCTTTGATGTAGTACGTGTGTGTACGATGCCGGCAGACAGCGCTCCGCTTGTTAACAGCTTCAACGTTAAATAAAACCTGTATCAATTTGTGTTCATGGCACGCTTCAGTGATGTACCACGTACCGCATATGCAGGATTTACGCTATTTAATATTGGGAACAGCGAACATCTTCTCGGAAAGGTTAAAATTGGTGAGATCCTTTGATGGACTCAGAATTTTAAGTAGCGTTTTTTGATTATTTGCGACTTTATTGACCTTGGTATTGAGCCCATGTGGATGTGAGAATCGTATCTTCTGTGTTATGGTTCTGTATGTTTATTGTAGATAATTGTACCTTTACTAATATTTTATCAATCTGCATTGTTTTCGCAAGATTGCTTGGGACTGCAGTTAATTAGCATTATTTTCTTTATAGCGTATGCGTTTATGCTCTCATTATCAGTACGTGTTTATAATTATGATTACAGTACCCTATTTACTTTCGCATGTGATCTGGGGCTTCACATACTTTCAATTATATTTTGTTCACTCGAACGGTCTTACTTATTGTAATCAAATGGTCCCAAACTAAAGATAGTTGAATCGGGCCGCAGTCATCCGGTTTCTTCTAAACTATGAAGATGTTCCTATTTTAAACTAGAGAACTGTTTTACCGAGACCGACTAAAGTCAATTAGTAGTCGAGTCATGCGTGCTACTTGAGCGCCCTCGAACGGGATGCGCCTGCGCTGGCCGCCTGGCGAGTGGCGAGTTCAGCCACCCGATCGCGCACAACGCACAACCCGCCGCCGTCTTATCGATGGGGCGATGGTATTTATGATTTATTGCACATAAAATGCACCTTTTATTTTTGTTACATCGTTGGAAGAGTTGTTTATTTAGAACCACTTTTCTGCTTTGTTATTACTACTAATGTACACGTTATGTCCGTACTTTATTTATACGAGCATCCAGTACTCCAGCAGAATAGATTATATTATATAAAGCTTTGTTTTTCAGACTTTGTGACTTTAAGTTAAAACATTGCTGCGAGCCACCGTAGTTGATGTATAAGTAATCAATAAACAATGTTCTCTTGATTACAGGGAGTAACATTTAATTACTAATCATCACATCACCAACACTACACGATTGGAACCGGTTTCCCACGTGAAGTGATTCAACTAATTATTAATTGCCCATATTATATTATGATTATTTACTGTAATACTGCGTGGAAATTTAAATTGGCTGATGATGAGTGATGCATGCCAACCTCGTCTGCTTTTGCGTTATATCGTGCATCAGCTTGGAGCTGATAATAAAGTCCATAATTATAAACATTCGAGAGTTGTATGACAAGACGTTATTTTAAAGTCCCAGGTCTGATTCCTCCAGTTTGTAACAGATATGTCCTCTATGGATTACATAAAACTTAAATACCGGTTGACGTATCAATGAAACCGGAATATTAATCGTTTACAAATATGATTACGAAAGGAAGCGGTCGTATAACATCCATTCCACAGTAGTAGAATAAATTAACAGCCTGAGTGAACTTGAACATGGTGATTCCTTGAGCGTTGGCTCGATATCTAGAAGTGTTATATCCTCATATCTGCAATGGATATTACTGGACGATAAAATAGTCGAATGAAATCGCTTCATCCTATCCTTTATCTCTGTTGTTTGAGGTCAAGTGGCCCCCTCTTCATTATCACCCGCCTACATTGCTTTTGACCGTTGCCTTTATCAAGCAATTGGCGCTTTTGTTATTCCCAACTTCAGCTCAAGCCTCAAGCTCACAACTGTGGCCACATTTAGGGAACATTTTTATTTAGCTGGAGGTTGCGTGAGCTAGGTAGTAAATTTAACTAATCAATATAGAGGTTGTGGTCGCTGGCTTACGTCATGTTTACATGATATTCAACCTTGCATGAGTTTGGCGATGAATGAAGGCATTTTTTTTTGGTATTGAATTTTCAAATAATCACTCCAAGAGCCTCCGTCTACACAGGCTACGCTCGAGGAATATTCGGCATAGCCTTGAAATTGTACCCACCGCTTATGTCACGAACCTAGCATACGCATGTTTTGTGAATTATCTTTTTGTATTGTGATTCGTTATTGGTGAAGCGTACTAGAATTTGATTCGCGCTTATGGTTGAAATCTTGACGTTTAGTCAGAATAATCTTCTCTTACTATGAATATCTGGACATTTATCCTTATACTAGAATGTAAGTAAGTTCCATTTTTAACCGACTTCAAAAAAAAGGAGGAGGTTCTCAATTCGGTTGTATGTTTTTTATTTTTTTGTTTGTTACCTCATATCTCCGTCATTTCTGAACCGATTTGAAAAATTCTTCTTTTATCTGAATGGATCTACTTCTCGATTGGTCCCATAGAAATTTCATCAAAATCGGTTCAGCAGTTTGGTTTTGAAATCAAAATAACTGGAAAAAATGTCATCCAAGTGAAAGAAATTGCGAAATTGATACTTGACAAGGATTTGTGTGTGGTGTGATACGATAACTAAAAAGGATAAAATAAAAACTTTTTTGCAAAAAAAAAACCGACTTCCAAAAAAAACACTAAAAAAGTGGAAAATAACTTTACTTTCGGAAGTCGGTGGCAAAAAACTCAATGAAACAAACAATAGTCACCGACTTCCGAAAGTAAAGTTATTTTCCACTTTTTTTGTGTTTTTTTTGGAAGTCGGTTTTTTTTTGCAAAAAAGTTTTTATTTTACCCTTTTTATAGTTTATAAATCTTTCTTTGAGTCAATTTCTTCCATTTACCTCAATGGAGATGCTTTGTGGTGATTAAGGTTTATTAAAGGTAAGTACCTAAAGGTGAAGTGAAATTATAGTTGCCACCACACCAAGCACCGCATAAGGGATTGACGATCAATAGGTCTTTAAGTGCAACAAAGTTGTCATTTATGTGAAAGCTTTGATATAAGTATCTCTAATGATGTTAAAATGATTATAATCGAGCTAGTGATGCCCTTTGCCAAAGAGACCTTTCTTTATTTATATTGTGAAAAGTCACCAGGTTAAAGTTATAAATAGATAATCTTTGCTTTTGCAGACGTTCCCAGCATATCTAATAATTTAGGTATAAAACACAGCCATTTTGTCGTGTAAGTGGCACATCGACCCGCTTGCTGACAATACGCCGTTTATTTCTGATTTCGGTGATGTCAT
Organism: Standfussiana lucernea; assembly: GCA_964057025.1. Classification (NCBI taxonomy): domain Eukaryota; kingdom Metazoa; phylum Arthropoda; class Insecta; order Lepidoptera; family Noctuidae; genus Standfussiana; species Standfussiana lucernea. The sequence goes on from OZ059801.1 coordinate 7,000,749, forward strand.
GCACCTAAAGTGAATAGGTACTGTTTTAGTCTCTTCAGCCTTAAAAGTGCTGTTAAACTATTAAGGGTTAATCTTCTATATCACCATGTAAGCACAACGTGCAAAGACCTTTTGCGCCTTTAGTCTAGCTGCTTAGATAGATCGCTGGAGATCAATGACCTTCCTATGCGATGTAGGTACCCGTATTCCTAACAGTATATTTTAATTACTTACTAACTCCATCCTATCAAATTATAGTAATTTATTCGCGAACAATCATCATCTGCTGTCTTATAACTGGCCTTTATATCTTCGCTAGCTTAGCTTATTGAAATCTTCAAGTAAGGCTGTCTAGAAGATAGCTGTCGCTTGTGAGGCTACGCTGCACTCTGAAATATCAGTCTTCGAATGATCACTTTATTAGAACCAGACTAGGAAGATTTTACCAAAATGAAGGGTTTTAATGGGAATTTTAAACTCACTGTTCAAAACCTGAGCCACACACCGTGGTATGTGGTGATCTGTAGCCTGTAGCAACACTCGATCTCTTCATCAATAAACATTCGAAACGAATAATCGAATATCGCTTGACACGAATTATTTGCGATGCGTTCTAGATGTGAGATCAAACAAATATCCTGCTTGCTCATGATAAAATGTAATTCTCGTCTTTTCAGGCAAACGGCAACACCAACAAGAGCATTCTTCGAAGCATTCACGTTCTCAATCGCCAGAGCCGCCGGGGCGTGGGGTGGCGTCCCCAGATCTCAATGATGAATCGTTCCAGCCCATCCAGAGATCTCCGCTGCCAAACCGGGCACCACCACCGCCCTCACCTCCGGTTCCTACGAACCCCGTGGCCCCCGTCCCACCACAACCTGCTGGACCACTGCCCCTTCTTCCATGCGCTGTCTGCGGACGAACTTTCGTGCCAGTGTCACTAGCAAAACACGTGAAGATATGTGAAAAGACGGCGGTGAAGAAAAGAAAAACTTTTGACTCTTCCAGACAGAGGCGAGAAGGTGTGTTTCTTTTTTTTTATCTGCGAACAATAATTAAGTTTAGTCCTATACGTTTCCCGTGCAGGCGACGATAAATTTGACCTTGGGACTTGGGACGTCTCTAGTGCTATGTAGGCCAATAGATACAACTTGAAAACCCAAGATACAATATTTATGTAACAGCGCGCTCTGTACCAGATGTACTTGTTTTCAAGTATACAAAGGCAAACATAATCTTAGGAAAATTCTTATCTCCTAATGATCTAAATATAAAATCTTATCTGTTTAAACGTTTTGATCTAATTTGAGTAGTTTGGATAGGGTTATTTAGTAGTGTAGCTCATAATTTTGTTAATAATGAAGGTTGTGGGTTTACTAACTCATTTTTCTTTGGTTTTATTGCCCATAGCCTTGCGTTTTATTTTTTTACTCTAAATATTACAGATTTTGCATGTCCCCAACATTTATTTTTGATTTTGTTTTTTGATTTAGGTAGATTGTTATACTTTTATATTAGTAAGTAGTTTATATTATTGTTTTGACAGTAGCATGATTTATATTTAGTATGTTTATTGACGTTTCCTTTGTTGTTGTGGGTAATAAGGGCTGACCGCGGCGAACGGTGCTAATTCCGGTGAGTGGGTGAACGGTTTACATATTCCCTGCCATTCATTTAACTGTGACTCCTTACCATTGTATGTGAACGTTTTACTAACACAGCCACACACGTCCAACTGCAATATAAATGCTCGTGATACTTGCGTACGGTTTCCAACAAGACGATGTGTTTTCATTTCTTACGACTTCAGTTAGATTTCCCAAGATGAGGCAAAAAAGGTCCTTAAAGAAGGTAAATCCCAGATTGTTGTCGGAGTTCAAATCTCTCTCGTTCATCATTGTCATGTGCATCATTGCATCGTTATTTTCCCGACGCAAAGTACCTTAACATGTTCATTAAAGTTTTGGCCATTTCATTTTCGTGAGTTCAAAAAGTCACGTTCTATCTTAAAAACAAACATTACTGACTAAAATTACTCGTTTCTGTAATAACATTTGTTCACAAGATTTTTTCTCATAAACGGATGTTGGTTGCTTATTTCTTTAAAAGCGCCAATTATTTTTGACTGAAAATTTCTCCTGATAGGTTCAAGAACCTTTATAATGAAACACATGAAATTATTTGTTTCTTGCCAAAGTAGGACCGACGCGACCGTAAGATCGACCGTCAAAGTCCCATAACCCTTAAAAAATGAAGCATAAAAATATTTATGTAAATGTCGATTGTATTGCATTGACAATATGACATCCTACGGAGACTCTAACGAGGTCTGAATTAGCATATTAGTTTGTATACGTCGGCTATATGTTTAGCAACTCCGCCCTCGTAAAGTAACAGTCATCGTCGTTATACCTGCTAAGCACTACGGCTCATGTTTCTAATGAAGTCTTTAGAAATGCATGGGATGTCTGCCACGGCTTGTCACTGCACATCTGGTGACATTACAACTGTTTGTTCTACAAATTAGTGAACTGTGTCCAATGAATTTTGTTAGTTTTAATTATATTCGTTGAGTAATGTGCACTGTGTGTTTGTGTGTGTCGGAGTTAGAGGTAATCGTATGTTGTTTCAAGTAGTAATACTGAGTGATGTTTAAATGTTTATCTAGAAGATTTATCTGTGTGACATGAGCACCGTGTTTGTAGAAAGTAACATTGCATAATGTATTTTTTAATTTACTGCTAGACTAGAGTAATAAACTTACAAGGTCTTTGGGTATGACAAGACTGCAAGAGCATGCTTTTAATAACTAATTATACTGTTTTGGGCATGCTATGCGTCACTTTTCCTAGATGGTGGGTAGATACAATGTGCCTAATCACACCTATACGTATGCTTGTTTTGTCACATTATAGGCACAGATCTGGAGCAATACTTGCCAAAGAACTTCGGTCTTCCTGAGAACAGTCCGTTCCTAGAGAAAAGTCCGCCGCCCACGGCAAGACCGGCGCCGAAACCGAAGCCAGTCAGAAACGCTATAACGAAGGTAATCTTGAATCTGTATTATGTTGTAGTAGATAAGTTGTTAATTAGAAATAAAAACTGGTCAATGAATCTATTCTTAACAGTACAAGCATTTCTAAATGATCGCGTGCAGTGCACGGTAGGATTGAGGGAAACTGTTTCTTTTCAAGTAGGTAGGTTCTTACAAGAAGAAATAGGATAGCTTTGAGAAATTTGAGTTTTTATTTACAAAGGAGGTAACTACTGCGGAAAGAATAGTGTGGCTCATTTGTAAATGTCACGTGAAGAAAGTCCCGACGAAACGGAATAGAAAATAAACCCATATGTGGTAAAGTCCTTAGTTATTCAATAGTCTTTTCACTTCTCAGTGCTAATGGCCGCTGCCTTGTTACAACGCCAGTCTGTCATGTTAATATTTAACTAAGAAGTCATAATGGACCTTCTATTTAAATAGGTGGTACCGTTTTAGTTTACAATGCAGGAATGGAAATTAGCTAATTAGAGCATCAACAGAAAATGCAAAGATTACGTAAGTATAGGACAAGAACTTTTTAAAAGGAATCCCACTTATAATTTGAGTGCAAATCACCACAGCCGCTAAAATAAGAGAAGAAAGTTATGCAATGAACTCTTGCTTAGTTCTTGACAAATTATTCTTGTCTCGTCGCTTGTTTCAGCGATGTTGCCTGGGTTTTCAAAATTTGCAGTACCTGTCTTTCTAATATTTGCTTGGCTTCCGAGTCGATTATTTCACCTGTAATTATTTATATGGCCGTAATAATTTTGTTTCCAGCCAATGGCCGAACTCCAAAGATGTCCACACTGCCACCGCGCGTTCGGCGTGCGCGCATTCGAGCGGCACGTGGAGTGGTGCGCCGACAAAGCGAAGATCCTCCCCGCGGCGCCCGCGCAGCCGCCGCAGCACATCGCCGACGCCAAGCAGCGCCTCAACGCGCGCACGCAGTACAGGGCGCCGCCTGTGCGCGGACGACGGTCAGTACCTATACAAATCAATCCATCAACCTAAATTACGGAGCTACATGAAGAATTTCCACGAGGGCATTCCTCACGCTGCATATGGTCGCATAGTCCGCATACAATTTCCACCTGGGCATTCCTCACGCTGCATATGGTCGCATAGTCCGCATACAATTTCCACCTGGGCATTCCTCACGCTGCATATGGCCGCATAGTCCGCATACAATTCTGAAATAATCTTAATAAACACTCTCGTGAGAGGAACAGCCTAGTTTGCCATCTGATTGGCAACTCTGACCAGCTACCACGATTGTTCAACTTCTCCCAATCGTCGTAAGCCAAATCCTCGACATTGACAAAAAACCGTTCCACCATTTGATCGCGACAACGTTACCTAACCACGTAGAATTGATTTATGTGCGCGGGAGCCGTTTAGCCGAGAGCCCCGCCTGCTCGGACGTCGGTCATTGTCATTAGTTGTAATAACCCATCATTACTTTTTTACTTACACTTGTTATTATGTCGGCTGTGAACTGAGACGTTTCTACATTAAGGTTTTTTGCAGCATGTGCGGATTCAGTTTCGTTTGTCATTGTCGTAGGAATGAAAATTAGTGTCTGCTCAGTTTTGAAGATTTTGGTCAACATATTTTACAACTAAGGGTGATAGCTACCACACCAATCGATCGATCGTCGATCAATGCCATCGATCAATGGTAATGGATTAGTCGATGTCGATCGATAGTTTCTACTGCACCAATCGATCCATAGTCGTTCGAGGCCATCGATCGATGGTAGAATGGATTAGTCGACGTCGATCGACAGTTTTACTAACGTCGATCGATGGCATCGATCGGTGGTCATCATTGTTTGTCGCCCGTTATACGTCGATCAGCCAAAGCTACTACACCAATCGTCGACGCGATCGATCGATTGGTGTGGTAACACTTTAAGACCTGTCTTTTATAATGGTGAACTACCCTCTTATTAGCAGAAGAATATGGTGTTATTTGCTGATGACACTTCCCTAATTTTTAAGATAAGTAGACGGGCCCAAAATCTAGATGACGTGAATGATGCCCTATTTCAGGTCCATAATTGGTTCACAGCAAACAATTTAGTATTAAATGAAAAAAAGACTAAATGCATAAGATTTGCTTTACCGAATGTTAAAAGTAATGATTGTGAGATAGTATTGAATAAAGAGAAACTAGATTTCGTCGATAAAACGGTTTTCCTGGGGATTACGCTGGATTCGAGGCTACAATGGGGTTCTCATTTAACATCCCTTGCGGGGCGACTGAGTTCGGCAGCATATGCTGTTAGAAAAATTCGTCAATTCACTGATGTAGATACCGCAAGACTGGTCTATTTTAGTTACTTCCATAGTATAATGTCTTACGGCATTTTGTTATGGGGACGGGCTGCAGACATCGAGTCTATTTTTATTCTGCAAAAAAGAGCCATCAGAGCCATATACGGCCTCCGTAGGCGCGATTCTCTAAGGGAACTGTTTAAAGACATTAACATTATGACGGTACATAGCCAATACATTTATGAAAACATAATGTACGTTAGAAAAAATCTGCATCTTTTTAAAAAAAGAGGTGACAGACACAATTACAATACTAGAAATAGGGACCAATTAGTTCAGCCAGGCTTTAGACTCGCTAAAGTAGACTCATCTTTCATGGGGTACTGTTTGAGATGCTATAATAAAAAGTATTCTTGAACTTAATGAGACCAAATTTAAAACATGCATTAAACGCACACTGTGTAAGCAAGCTTATTACAAGTTGGGCGATTATATCGCTGATAATAATGCTTGGCTCAATGCTGGTCCTGCTCCACAAGGACAGGGGCGCATAAATTGATAGCATTAAATAGTATTGTTGGGGCTGCTGAAGATTGTAAAACTGTCTTTGCATTGTATAAATTCAATCTTTTTAGTATTATATAGCCGCATAGCCTATATTGTGTGAGTACTATGTACTAGAAAGCTATCAGTCACAGGAAACCTACTTTTTTACTTTTTCTCGACTTGAATGTGCCCTGGCGGTTAAGAGTATGTCATGCTCACTCAAATGTCTCGCTGATGGTGGCGTGTGTGTCGGGTCATTTAGTTCCCTTCAAAATGGTTGAGTTGAATGATGGCTGATCCATGCGTCATGTTCGTGAACGGGCGCTGTCAGTTGTGACTGGTCGTCTCTTGGTTGCCACGGTTTATTTGAACTATTTATTTTGTTTTTTTAATTGCCTTTTTTTTGTACTGTGGACACTTTTAACGTGCACGTCTTGCTACATCGTTCTCACATAATGTACCATCTCTACAAGAATGATGTATCCAAGATTTTTTGTAAAAACATTATGATTTAAAAGAGTGTCCATGGAGTTTCTTGCCCATTCTTCTCCATAGAGATCTACGCTTTGGAATGGGCAACTACAGTACTTTCACAGTTATTATGTCTTGTGACTGGGACTGTAGCTTCATTTTTTATTGCTGTCTTTGTTTCGACAATTCAAAAGTGCCTGTAATTGGCCTACTTGAAATAAATGCTTTGATTGATTTTGATTTTGAGTCTTCATTATCAAAATTATCATAATAGTTGTTAAGACTACGACTTAAGAGCGTTTACGCCGTCCATGCGCTGTTTGACTCCAAAACAGTACTTTTCAAACCCTTTAATACCATCAACCCTTTATTTTACAAAAATGATAATTACTAATAACTTTAGGAAATTTCGTTGTCTCAATAGTTGGAGAGAAAAATATTTCAATTAATAGAGTATTGGTAAATTCTATCAAGATAACTTTCAATCAATCAATCAAAAGTTTATTGTGGATCATAGGTAGGTACAGTACAGTTCTTAAATATTTGAAGAAAATTTAGATCAGCTATGTCCCGCCCGTAGGGCATACAATAATTACATTTATACGAGCTACTAATTAAATTAACATTGTTACAAATTATATTCTGCATTGTAACACAATAATTAAAAAATTAAATTAAAAAAAAAAAAAAACAAACAGAAAATAAACCAAAAGGAAACACATTAATGGAAATGTCAAATTCAAATTATTATAAAACTAATTCCATAGAAGATTCAAAAAATTAAAAAGATAAAGTCAAACATAACAAATTAAAATAGGTAGGATGTCAAATTATACACATCAAATTCAAAAAACAAAATTAATCATAACAAACTAAAATGAGAAATTGTGGAATCAATAAAACAAAAATATAATAAAGTGTATAATATTATGGGTCATTGAACACATCACGACTGAGAGGGACTATATTTTTGTAAAGATTTGTCGGACAGAAATTCTTTTACAGAGTAGTAACTTTTGTTTACTAACAGATCATGGAGAGTCCTTTTAAAATTCTCATTTTTCATAATTGTTCTGATAGGCCCCGGTATATTATTAAAGATGCGAGAAGCTGAACAAAAGATGCTCTCACTCATTAGATGAGTTTTACTGGCTGCTGTACGCAGTATGTCCTTACGTCGTATACGCGTGTAGTAGTTGAACATGTGGATGTTGCTCTTTACAAATACTGCTGCCTCAAGTATATAGATGCATGGTAGAGTTAATAATTTATTGTTTTTAAAAAATGGCTTACAGGAGTCAGTTTCAGATAAGTTAAATATAGCCCTGATGCAGCGTTTTTGAGCAATGAAAGCGCGCTCTTTTTCCGTACTGTTGCCCCAAAATATTACGCCGTATCGGAGAGTAGAGCCAACGTAACCATGGTAAGCTGCCAGTAACGTACTCCGATTTGCAATTTTCCCTAATCTATACAATGCATATGAAAATTGTCCCAGCTTTTTGCAAACGTGCTCAATATGAAATTTCCAGTTAAGTTTGTGGTCAATATGTAGTCCTAGAAATTTCGTTACTTCCGTTTCCTCAATGTCACTATCTAGGTAATGAATTTTTAAAGCACCTGTACGTCGAGTTCGTATTTTAAAATCCATTATTTTAGTTTTATCAATATTAATCATTAAATTATTCACTTTAAGCCAGTCTATAATCAATAATATTGTTTGGTTAATGTCAGATTCTAAGTCAGTTGAATTATCATTAGCAAATAAAACGGTGCTATCATCAGCAAACAGTGTAATGTCATGAGTTGTTACCGAAGGCATGTCATTTATATAGATTAGAAAGAAAAGAGGGCCGACAATACTCCCTTGAGGAACACCGAATTCAACTGTTCTAGCTTCAGATACATATAGTTCTTCTGTTTTAGTACTAAGATTTATCCTCCTTACTTCTGTGAATTGTTGTCTGTTACTAAGGTATGATTCAACGAGTTTGTGCACATTTCCTCTTACACCATATGCATACAACTTTCTTAAGAGGATTTTGTGATCGACACGATCGAAAGCTTTCGACATGTCCATATATAATGCGACAGCTGGCAACCCTTTATCCATGTTAATCATTACCTTATGTAAGAAGTTATAAACTGCTACATTTATGGATTTGTTTTTTCTGAAGCCATATTGATTGGGCGCTAAGATGTTTTTTGCCTCAAAGAAATTATAAAGACAGTTAAACATCACCTTTTCAAAGATTTTCCCAAAAATAGGTATTAATGCAATAGGCCTGTAATTACTAATGTTAGTTTTGTCTCCTTTTTTAAACACTGGCTTAATAACCGATATTTTTAGTTTTTCTGGGAAAGTGCCTTCTTCTATACATAAATTGATAATGAAGCTAAGTGGTTCTGATATAATATGGGCTACATCTTTAACAATATTTGTCATAATGTTATCATAACCGGCACTGTTTTTATTTTTTAGAGCAATTATTATTTTATTAATGTCATCAGGGATAGTCGGTGTCATAAAGATTGAATTAGAATTATATGTTAATTTATTGGATGATTCTTGGGGAACACTAGTATTATTTTTGTTGATGTCAAGAAAGAAGTCATTAAACGAACTAGCAATGTCTTGAGGATTATTTATGGTTGCGTCATTTATAATTAATTGAGCTACACCTTCATTTGGATACTTCCCTTTGATGTCATTTATAACTTTCCAAGTAGCTTTGTTTTTATTTAGAGCAGATTTAATAAAGTAGTCGTTTTGAGATTTTTTAGTCAGCCTAATTATAGTTTTATATCTCTTTGCATATGCTTTGAAAGCAGTTTTAGTGGTTTGATTTGGATTATGCCTATATTGCCACAGTAGTTGACATTTACGTTTGCTACATATTTTTAATCCACGTGAAATCCATTTCGGTCTAGATCTGTTATGTATCTTGACTTTCTTAATAGGAAAACAGAGATTATATAACATAATGAAATTATCATGAAATATGTTATAGGCAGTATTCGCATCCAAGCAACTGTAGACGTCACTATTGGTTAGCTGATTTATATATTTTATAAATATTGCTCTGTTGCCTTGAGAGTAGTCCCGTTTTAATATAAACCAGTATTTTATGTTGCAGGTCTTTTTAACTGGAACCTTTGCTATTTGCGCATTATGGTCTGATAGCGCTAATTCCTTTATAGTACCTTTACAAGCTCTTATGTTATGGGCTATGTTGTCTATGCACGTTTTACTAGCAAATCTCGTTATTTGATTGAATTTCAGTTTTAAATTATATCTGGTTAAGATTTCTGTAAATTCGATGGAAAGTTTTGTATGCTTCAAAGTATCTATGTTGAAATCTCCGCACATTACGATCTTTCTATCGTGTTTGCAAACGTTATTTAATATTTTATTAAGAGTTGTGAAAAAGTTGTCTATAGTGCCTGCGGAGTTGTTAGGTGGCCTGTAAATGCAAAGAACAACTATTTGATGTTCCAACAGCTCAATTGCAGAACATTCTATTGTGTTACATATTGAGAGCTTTGTGATGTCATTAAGAGTTCTGAATTTCAAATTATTTTTAATTAATATACAGGAGCCGCCGTGTCTGCTATGTCTCATATAATAAGACGCAAGTTTGTAATTAGGTATTGTTAGATACACTTCGTCACCAGCAGTCATGTTGTGTTCACTGATACAAAGTATGTCAACAGGATGGTTCTGGGTAGCCAAATCGTTAATACAAACAGAAAGCATATCAGATTTATTAAGCAATCCATTAATGTTTTGATGAAGGATAGTGACAAATTTATAAACGAAATAAATTATTCGAGTTTGGGTTTTCAATTTTGTTACATTCTGATTCACCGTGCTCATTGATCGATTCATTTATACAGTCAGTATTAATTCTATTTATTACACTTTGGTCCAGATTTAAATTAACTTGCACGTATTTACTTTCAAAACACTTTTTATTTTTAAATTGACACATCTGTTCGTACTGCGATGCTTTGAGATGGTAATGAATACACAATATTTCTTTTAATAACGACCTTGCAAGATTTAGTACATGATTGCGTCTACTTGGTGAGAACCTAGCATAATTCATGTCCATGAACAATACATTTTCATATTTCTTACAGATAAATCGTAATAAATAGTTAATTTTTGATTCCTTAAGAAACCTGTTACTGGGTACTTCACTTATGATGACATTTGTATTTGCAGTTGACGATAACCAACGATGTAAATTTATATCGATATCAAGAGGGTTTTTATCGCAGCATCCGCCCAATATAATCACGTAGTCACTTTTTGTTAGTGTGCTTATTTCAGAATTCGGGTACTCTAGGATCTTACTCAATACAGCACCAGGTTTTATGTAAGATACCACGTCGTAATCAGATCCAAGTAGGTTTTGTAAAATGGGGCGGAGTCCCCGACCTTGCCCATCACCTAGGATGATAACTTTGTGTTTATTATTCTGAGTCACAGCCGGTGCCGTACTCATAGCACAGTGTGGTTTTCTACAAACTTTTTTGTCAACATTGCAAAGTTGGCTTTCCGACTGAATAGCTTTAATGCTTTCTGTATTATAGTGCTGGGTTGAGGGAGGGCTGGGGCTATTTATATATATATTTTTAGCAAGTCGTAGAGGAGAGTGGCGGGGAGTGTTTACTCTCATACTTAGTATTCGTTTCGAGATGGGCGATGAGTTAATTTTGCGCTGTGGGGTAGCGCAGGTAATTTTTTTCAGGAGTTCTATTTGTCGTTGTTGATCTTGTGTCACTTGCATTAGCTTAGTATTTTCACAGTTGAGATTTTCAATTTCATTATTAGCACTCTTTAATTTTTCTCTAATTTCATTTATTTCTCGTCTCAGATCCTCTGAATATGACTGATCATAGATCAACTCAACAGAGGTTTTCTTAATTTCCCTTTCAGCGTCAGTTTCAACGCTCTAATAATATAGGAAACCACTGGCAAACCTAATTAGATTTTTTTTTTACCTATTGCTAAGATCCTAAGGAATATAGTTGGAGAAGATTTTTTTTTGATTTAGGTTTCTTTATATAAGAAATTAAAGTTCAAACAATGTGAAATATTAAGGAATTAAAATGATTTTTTCGCCGATATATCTTACTTGATTTAATATAATAATAGCATAATATAATAGAAGAACATATGCTTTAAAACATCCAATTTAAAATTTCAAATAATTTACAGTGATTATTTTTCTATAAATATTTGAAAACTACTATAAATCACTGCGCGCGAGCAATTTCAAATCAGTCCGCCGCGAGGCTTTCTAGAGAGAGGATATGTCGCTCGGCGCTCTGCCTGACCCGAGTTGACCTTAGTCGTACTTGGAAGGATAGCGGACGTTTATAGTGTGATTAAAAAATCTTGGTACTTTGATGATTAAATTTTTTTATTATTATTTTTGATGACTGACAATATTTTTAGTGACAACCAATATCTACCCTATTTTTTTACCTACGAATTTTATTTATTAAATCTTTTACTTATTTTTTTGTAAATAAGAACATAAATTGTTTTTAAAGTTAACGCCAACCTATTGTATTTCCCTCATAAGAGGTGTCACTAAGAGGAACATCGCGTCAGGTTAAAATATAATATAAAATAAACGTAAGTAAATCCGTATAAAGCGATTTATTTGAATAGAATAAGAAATATTTATTAATCAGTCACAAATCAATAATAATTAACGAAGTTTGGTTTCTTTCTAAAGTTTAGATCAACAAATTCATGTTTGAATAACTAAAAAACGACTTTAATATTAATCATAACTATAGCTATACTTGCAATATATTATTGAATACTTATTTTATGCACTCGTACTTTAGTAATCCGTGTACGTTCAAATTCAAATTCAAATTAAATTTTACTACAACAATTGCACTCGAACGGATCATAGTGGGTTAGATTGACTATAGCGCAAGAGAACGCGCCAGCGCTATGCACACAGGCACGCGCGCTTTTGTGTGCGTAAAAAATGCATTGAATTACCTAAACTTGACTTCGCGCGATAGACGTAAACGCTCTTAATATTCCACCAAAACCAATTGACAGCACCGGTTACTGCTTCAAAAGCTTAGCTTTCTAAATGTTTAACTTTTTCAGGTCGTCGCAAACGCGCGACAAGTCCTCGAACAGTCGATCAGCGTCCGTGGAATCTTCGCGCGGAGTTGCCTCCCCACAACCTCGCGAATATGGCGACTACAAACATGGACGGACTAGAGCCTCGGGTAAAATAACAGTTTTGTACATGAAATTCAAGCAGGACGCAAAAAGCCAAATATATTCTCCTAAGATTTAACACGTTCGCTGCGGCAAAACACACCTGGTGTGGTTTTATTACGGGTTTCGCGCGGCTATTGTTCGGCCGCAGCTAACGTGTTAAAAAAGCCTTCGGAAACTATGTTTTTTTTTACTGTCTTACAGAATCGGTCTCTAGTAATGACTGTCACGACGAGTCTTCCCCTCACATGCCAGTGATAAGAAACTGTCGGAATTCACAAAATAGTTCGTCAGGCGACGCCCATGTCAAGGCAAGACAAGCTCGACTCGCCAGGGATTTGAGCAGCTCCAGGTACGAACATTATCTCGTTCACACACAATTTAGTAAATCAATTGTACGAACATAAATTTACCTATTTTCACAAGATTTAAAAATACATTAAGACATGTAATAAATAAGGGGAAAGGAAGGATCTCCATTTTTTTTACAAGGTTTTCAAATTTTATATTAGCTAAACGGATTTTGTTCCTGTCTCCTTGTTTGTTACTATCTAGAGAACAAATTAAGATCTTACCCCTCCTTTCCCCTTCCATAGAAAAAAACAAGATCCCCACCTATCCTCTGCCAACCAAAGTAATACTGATCCTAATATCAAGAAAAATCAACAAAATAATATTGAACCCAATGTCAAGAAGAGTCAGAAAAATAATGTTGAGCCCAATATCAAAAAAAGCCAAAAACAATACATTGAACCTAATACCAAGAAAAGCCAAGTAAATAATATTGAACCCAGTAACAAGAAATCACAACAAAACAAAACTGAATCAAAAGTCGAGAAAAATCAAAGTACAGCTGGGCCAAATACCAAAACAGTTGAACTGAGTGTTATCGATCCTCAAATCAAGAAAATTCAGCGAAATAAAACTAATTTAAGTATCAAGAAAAACCAACATGTTCATGCGGATGCAGGTACCAAGAAAAGTCAACAAGATAATCCCGAGACAAATACAAAGAAAAATCAACAAGGTAATACCGATACAAGTAACACGAAAAACCAACAAGCTAATACTGACTTAAATGTAAAAAATATACAGAAAAATAGTAATGATTTAAACGCCAAAGAAATCCAGCAAAGTAGTACTGAACCTAATGTCAAGAAAACTGTATCGCAAACGAAACTCAGCAAAATAACTGCGAGAAAGCAACAACAATTAAAGAAATTACAAGAAATTGTTCACAAGTATAACGACAAAAGCCAAAAAGCTACAGATGTTATGAAAAAATCATCAAAGAGTCCCTGTGATAAGAGCCAAATACCCAAACTAAACCAGTCAAATATTAAAAAGAAGAAGAAATCATTAAATAGCTGCGATATTGATCAGTTAATTAGCGAAGATATTAGAGATATGAATTCTTCAGAAATAAATAATGAAAATGTTAAAAAACATTCTGCCAGAACACCATCTGAAGGGTCTGAAACGAATAAAAAAAATAAGAAAAAGATGAAGATGGTTAAAGAAATAAGTATGAGTCTAGATAGTCTTGAAGATAACCTTGCAAGTGCTGCGGGAAGTTTGGCAATTGGAGTGAATACTCTCTTATGTGTTCCATGTGTCATACACGGTAACCCAGAGAAAAAAGCCAACAAGAAAAATAAGGGTAATAAAAAAGAAATGAAAAATGCTAACGAACTTGAAATTGATACGATCTCCGAACCAAAAATAGAGTTACTTTATAAAAATCCAATAATATTAGATACTGAAGAACGAATGTCCGATAGAGATCCATACGTTTCACAGGATTCAATCAATTCAAATTTTGATAGCCCAATAGTTACTCCTAGTACTTCTGAAAACTATATCCCTGATGAAATTGAACCTATAACAGACTTTAATAACCATGAAGTTACTGATGTTAATATAAATTCTCTTACGGAAGAAGATGTATATAATCAAATGTCAAACCTAAATATTACTGAGTCGAACAGGGGCTCGATTAGTGAAAAAATCGACGAAGATATTCACAATCTGACTGGAGAACAGTTAGAAGAAAACTATGAGCGCGAAAGTGTGGAACTATCTTGCGAGTCAATGGAAAACAAGTATGACGATGATATTATCACGGAAACCAATGAAAGTGAGTGTCGCCATGGTAGCGGCGAGACTTACACAAAATCTACAGAGAACGCAGCAGACCTAGAAGAATTCATGAATATTACTGATAAATTATTAAGTAATGAGCTCTCTGAAAGAGAATGTTCCAGTATTGCCAATGATATCAATAGTTTGCATACACCAACAGCGAATTCCATTGAAGCCATAAATCAACAAATTTCAGATGTTGCTATCACTGAATCACCTAAACCTCAGTACTCTGATACATTTCAAGAACTAAAGAGTCATCTGAGAGAACTGCTCGAAGGTGCTGGCAATACAGTTAGCGAAGTCCTGAAGAAAACAGAAGAAACAGATAAAGATATAACATCTGACAGCAGTAGAAATGTTCGTGACATGGAACACATAACTGTTTATCAACTACAATTTTATGAAAAAATATCAGAAGCAGATGAACAGAATAAGGCGGATGGTGATCCCGCTCGCTTTAAATTGCCTTCAATAGCAGAGTCAAATAAACCAGGAGATAAAGTAGAATGTAATAAGAAAAAAATTAAAAACATATACAAACCAAAAAGAAAAATCAAAATGTTGGGCGAACAAACTAGATCTAATAAAGAATATCAAACATTTATCGTAAATCAAAATTCAAGTGAAAATAGCGACGAACAATCAGAGGCACCTGAGCCTGGTTTGAAGCTGCCCCGAATTGAAAATAAAAGGTTAGATTACTTTGCCCACTTCCCATTCTATCCTTTTCCCTTCACCGTATACTTTTTAATCTTAAAAATCATTATAACCAAACAATACATGATTATATAGATCCTCGTAATGAAACATACGGTTTGTGTTTTTAAGAGTGAAAACGCTTTCCCGGCGTCAACGTTCGCTTCTTTCCGTAACATGCAAATCTCATGTCTCATTACGAGAACTTTAATACAACTTACAATATAGTTAAATCATTGAAATAATAACATCTCTATTTATTATTACACTTTACAGGCTTGACGACACTTACGACCCATTCGTATCAGCTGCTAGGCAAATGAAAGAACTCATGTCCTCAGACACAAACATTCCTAAAAAAATACAAACATCAAAAGACCATAGCAGAACCCTTCCCGCCCTCCAGCCCACTAAAGATAAAGGCCCTTCCTCGTATCTGCGATCTGATAACAGCAAAATGATAAAAGACACTCTTAATAAAACATATCAGAAAACACCAACACTGCAAAGAATGAAATCTTTCGGTACCTCAAACAATGAAAACAGTAGTAACACGTTCGGAGGTCGATGTAGCTCATTTAGATTAAATAGGAATGATAAAAAGCCTAGTCCAAAATTAAATACAACGTTTACAAAGTCCAGTAAGGAAAACATTAGTACAGTAGAAAAGACTTACTTCAACCGAAATAGCAATCTGAATAGATCTTTTTCTAGTTACACAGCTTCCAGTTACAGCACACCAAAACCAAAAGATAAAATCCCTAAAATTGCAACTTCTATGTATCATAGTTTCCAACGTACAACCATTAAGCAACCTGTCAAATTAGATAAAATAAAAAGAGACGATGAAAAGAAAGATTTCGTCAACCTCGATGCCATACTCGCTGATGACAATTCTTCAATGACTGATAGTAATTATATTGATCCAAGGCTCATCAATGAAAATGACAATCTGCCCATTAATGTTAATACCATTTTAAATAACCCTGATATCATTAGTAGCATGGAATCTCTTCTCACTACTGAAAACTTACCAAAAAAATTTGAATCATTTAACTCTGTTAATCAAAACAACAACAAAAACTTGAATAATAATATAACAGCTTTATGCAATAAAACCCCAAAAAATGAGCCGAATAATAACATTAGCAAAACCGCTGCACCTACAAACGAAGATTTGAGCATGCAGTATGATAAACTTATGTATTCTTTAGAACAAAGTATAGCTTCAAAGACCTCTACTAGGGATGACGATTCTCTGTGCGAGGACTTCGATCTTGAAGATTTCATGACATCTTTTGATGAAGATATAAATAAACAGAAAATAGAAAGCAAACGCACATGTAGCTCCACCACTAGGGTAGTTAAACAGTCCGAGCTTGCTGACAGCAACAGGACATCAGAATTGAATAGTATTAGTTCTTCTCCCAAAGTGATCAATGGTATGAACCCTGTTAACAAGTCCATGTCTCTCAATTTTAGCAGTAACAATGTGAGTGAAAGCCTTTTCCCATCCTCTGTGAAACGTTCCACCTCCCTCCTTGATTCCATCCAAAGGAAGCATACACCGAAGATGGACGGTGGGAAGAGTCGCCATAAATCCGAACAACTTGAACAAGACCTCATGCAGTCTTTAAAAGATTTTGACAAATTCTACGAAAATGAGAAGAACGAAAATCGGTCGAGTAAAGAGGTGTCTAAAGTTAATGGCACGATAAAAAGAGATATCCGAGTGAAGACTGAACGAAAAATCAAGAAAATTGAAAATATTGCCAATGGAAACCACACGCCAAATGGGAAGCAGAGTAATGATTCAGCTTATAGCAGGTTAGTCAGGTAATTGTTCTCATTTCATGCAGGAACAGGCTCTATTGAATTATTCATTGTTGGGAAAAATGAAATTGTATTTTTGCGATTGAGGTACTAAGAGGATTTCACTTTTCAGTCTAAACAGAATATCTCCGACAAAACTATCACTATGTACTTCCAAAGAGCCGAGCAATGGGTTGACGTCTCTAGAACAAATCCCGGCGGGGTCGGACTCGAGCGGCAAGGAGGACGCGCGCTCGATCTCCAGCGACGAGTTCCTCGCGATGGAGCGCTCGGCTGAGCTCGACGAACCTCTGCCGCCTCCTGACCTACTCTATAAGGAACATGACAATCATGCCAGCGGTAAGTGCTAAAAAGTCTTCATGGGCGCGCTGATAGTGGGCCACTACAGTAAAATTACTAAATTAATAAAAAGTAAACGTTAGTAAGTTCATATTTTTCATTGTACGTGCAGAGAAGCGCGCGAGCTCCCGCGCGTCGTCGTCATGGCGGCCGCACGGGTCGCTGAGCTCGTCGGGCTCGGAGGCGTCGCTGGCGCGGCGGCCCGGCAGCCGCGAGCCCGGGCCCGCGCGCCGGCCCTCGCGCTTCTGCCACGAGTGCGGCAACAAGTTCCCCGTCGACAGCGCCAAGTTCTGCATCGAGTGCGGCGTCAAGCGCCTAGTCGTCTAGCGCCGCGGCCAAATCAGTGAGCGACTTCTAGTCTTATAAGTAGTGCCGGTTGGAGTAGGCATACTGGTGATTAATATTAATTAGCGCCCAGGCGACGGACGTTGTGGTTGGTGCGATCGTTTAAGTTGATAGCGCCTCAAGCAGCGCCTTTTACCACAAATTTTCAAACACAGCATAACATGTTGACGAAATACCAGTAAAAGTATTGATATCATGAAATACGTATCACTAATGAACAGAATGTTCTAATTGTACAGATGTCGCGAGGATACCAAACAAAATGTGTTCCATAATTATTTGCGTGCTGAAAACGTTTTATATGAGTTTATAGTTGATGACCAAATGGTGCATCGCCATAATAAGAATTGATGTAGGCGAGGAAATGAAAAATACATTATGTATTAGACATTGCATTATTTAATACAGAATCTGTTTTTTAATCTGACGATTATTTATTATACCTTAGATTTACCTCAAACATGAAAAGTATATTTTTGTACTTACTGAAATGTGTGGTAAGTATTTGCACGATCAACAATCTTGGACCACTACCTAGATGTAAATTGAAAACTTTTCTTAAAGTAATGTGTAGCTATCTATAAAGTAATAACGTAATATTATTTACAAAACGTTACCAAATTGCTATAATTTATAAACTAATTTGTGCCTTCACAATTAACTAGATTGTAATGTCCTTATTCTGTTGGTATAATCTCTGTTATTTTGTTTGCGAAGTTTTAATTTCTGTTGCATCTTTTATTATATAAAAACTGGCCAGAGTAGCCTTGGAAATTGTAATATCTGTGATACACAAAAAAACACTTTGGTAGATCAAAATTGTTGTCATGGAAGGTTGAATGAATTCAAAATACCTTTTTAGTGCCAATTTGTTTATGTCATTTGGGTTTTGAATGGAATTTTGTGAACATTATTAGTTTTCGATTTGCTATTGTTAGGTAATACCATTTTATTTTTGTAATAATTTTGATTGCCCTTCCAAGGATATCCATTAACGTCTCTTGTCCACAACATAGTTGGCCATTTTAACAAGACTGATTTTATTTTCAAAGTTTTCGAACTTGATTAATCCTTAGTTACTGTTGTATATTGTTTTTAATAAAATAACGATTTTATCATGTAATAAATTAACATTTTAATAATGATAACCTGTTGTTTGTCTCACAACCCCAATATTGCTCTGAAATAATACCACGAAAAGCCTGCCAATTTATGATATTTAATTTAAATTAATCACATAGATTCAAAAACTGCATTTCAAGTTAACATGAATTACTTATTATTATTTAATGTATCTAATGATTATGTAAAATTATGACATGATATTTCTTATAACAGCTATAATGAAACTATAATTTTCTAGATAACGGCAGGTCAAAGTACTTTACGAAGAAGTTTTTAAATTACTACTATTATTATTATTTTATTCACAACATCAACAAAACAAAATATTATTCCAATTGTAGAAAAAATAGTTTTTTTTGTCATTTGTTTTGTTCCTAATTAATAGAAGTTTACAATAAAGTCTAAATGAAGATTATAAATAACAAAATAAGGTGTCTATAGTCTGAACATGCTCTTATGTCCTTTTCTTGTAGGTATAGCACCTCTTACCCGCAGCCTGCGAAGAGCCTCTCGAAGGTGTTTGGGTTGTAGAGGCCCTGCTTCACCTGACTTATCTAATACTTCAAGAGCTGAAAATAAAAAATAATGCAATCATCTGCAAAGTCCTCATGTGAGTTGACCAAGATTATGTCTGGACCTTAAAGGAGACTATGACCTCTGAGTTTCTTTCGGCTGTTTCTTCTCAGAGTAGTCAGGTACGAAATACCGGCTTCATCTAAAGTTTAGAATTTTAAAAAGAAGATGTGTAAAAGTGTTTGTAAAAACCTATTTGCAAAAATAAAGCTAACTGGTATCACATAATGTTCAAATATTACTTTTTAGAAAATTATGACAGATTCATCAGCTCTATACTCTTTATACTTGGATTTTTCAAATTTATCCTGAACAAGGCTTGATTGAACTTCCACTTATGACACACGGTGTAGTTTATAAGTTTAGAATGTGAACAAATCAAGCAATAAACTATCTGGCATATATGCTCTCCACTTGAGAGGAATTTTCAGCAAGCATAATATGAAAACTTGATAGCTGAGTATCTCGGCATGGTGAGAAAGCAAAACCATATATGAAAAGTTTCCAACAACAGCCCTGCGGAAAAGGGCACATTTTCAGATTAACATTTTCAAAAAAGACAAAAACCGAGATACAGATTCTCTACCTAGTTTGGAAGTCAGGCGTTCATTTAGTTTTTAGCAGCCTTTTTGTTGGTATAGACATAAGTAGAAAATATTGTATTAGGCTATATTTTTACTGAGTCCAATAAACGAAACTAACCATGGATCGTTCAGCAACATTGAATTCAATAGTTTTTTTTGGTTTAATTGTTTTTAATTTAAAAGTCAGTCTGCTGTCAGCTGTCAACACGCGTAGATACGCTGTTGGATATTTAGTTAATTTGTGCGTTAAACATCAAGTATAATGCTCAGAAACAAAGTAAAAGTGAACTTTCCCCTGTGAAAACTGTGTGAAACTGTTTGTGAACTATAATAATTAGTGATTCAAACAATTAATCAGTGAACAAAAATACGAAAGTGTCATCTTATTTTTCAAAGTTTTTTCATCCACCCTCAAAACTTTTGTTAATGTATCTCAACATCAAAATGTCATTTGACGTTTGGAATTAGTGTTGCCACAATAATAATTTAAATCTCCACCATAATGAGCTCAAATAAAAATCTCACGCAACAAATATTCCACCCTGGATTATTCAATAGATCAAGGTCGTCATCTTTGTCTGAAATTAGCTATGACAAACAAAAGACCTACAGTTGCAATATTGTCAACGAATCCAAAACAGCTAATACAAATGAAACTACTACCACCGAAACTGCTTGTCTACCTAGTACAAGCAAAGAAATAGCAAGTACGTCATGTAATCCATCAGTGCCATGGCAAAGAGTACCCGTACAAAAATATAAGAGAAATCGTTCACCTGATGAGACAGAAACAAATAAAAACTCTGCTAAAAGAATACAGTCAAGAGAACAAGAACTGAGTAAACGTCGAGGAATAAACACTCCTAACACTCAAGAAGCTGCAATGCCAGAATTAAACACAAGCAACAGTTTCTCGTTGTTAAACGTAGATGAGCCGACCCAGCTCCCCCCCGTATCTAATGAAACCAGAAAACCTTCCAAACCTCCGCCCATAATGCTGTACGGTATTGATGACCTTGAAAAATTAACAGAGTTTCTCGAAGAAGTAGCTAAAAAGAGCGATTACACATACAAAGTGGTAAATAAAAATCAGTTAATTATTTCCACAAGCTCTGTTGAAATATATAAACAACTGATAGAACACATTAGAGCAAAAGGGCTCATAGGCCATACTTTTACCCAAAAGGATGAAAAGTGCATGAGAATTATCATTAAACATCTACACTTCAGCACTCCTAAAGACGCCATAATACAAGCGATAGAAGAAACTGGCAATAAAGTTAAAGGTGAAATAGTGACAGCACGTGCCAATGCGACAAAGGAACCATTAAATACATTCTTTGTGAACCTATTCCCCCACGAAAACAACCGTAAGGTTAAAGAGATCAAATATATATATCATCAGAAAATCACAATAGAAGATCCAAAAAGGAAAAACACTGTGGTACAATGTACGCGATGTCAGCAGTATGGGCATACAAAGAAAGAAAAAAGAAGAAAGAAAGAAATTGAAGAAATTGTTGCTAGAAAATGGGGAAACAAACAAAAACAACCACAAACAAAAGTCACATCTGAAAAACAGGACCCTAAACTTAAGCCAGATAATGTACAACCTAAGGCCTATCAAAATAATGATGGTTACCCCAAATTATACAGCGAAGCTGTCAGAAAAGCTGAAACCGATATGAACCGAGACATCACTCAAAAGAGTAATTATAACAGTGACCTCAAAGAGTCACAGAGAACAATTTCCAACAAAAAGGAAAAAGAAAACAGCCATAAAGAACAAAACTATAGCTTTATTGACCTCATAATTAAACAGACTGAAAGAATAGACCAACTGATATCCCAGATGAGCACAATGATGAACCTGATCATGACACTCATAAGTAAACAACAACCATGACCTCAATACGTATAGCCATCTGGAACATAAACGGCTTAGCGCCAAATAAAACCGAACTAGAGCTGCTCTTAAAAATAAATAAAGTGGACATAGCCTTAATATCGGAAACGCACCTCAATGATCGCAAACTATTTAAAATGAATAACTATTATGTATACTGCACTAACCACCCAGATAACACATCTCATGGTGGAACTGCTGTTATTATAAAAAATAACATCAAACACCACCTACATAGCGAGTTCAAAGAAAATTGGCTACAAGCAACTACAATCACCATAGATGAGAGTATTGGTCCACTTAACATAAGTGCGGTATATTGTCCACCAAACCAGAAGGTCAAGAATGATATGTTTGACAGATATTTCAACACGCTGGGTTCCAGGTATATCAGTGGTGGAGACTGGAATTGCAAACATACCTGTTGGGGGTCCAGACTCATCACAACCAGAGGGCGCGAGCTGAAAAAGAGTGTTGAAACCCACAGACAAAGTCTGCTGTCGACTGGCGAACCAACCTACTGGCCTACTGATACCAATAGAACACCTGACCTGCTGGACTTCTTTATTGTCAAGGGACTGTCAAAAATCAACTCTAGTGTGGAGTCGTCATTCGATACACTATCTGACCACTCCCCAGTTATTGCTACATTTAGTGTTGCAGCAATCAAGAGACAGCCAAAACTAACCTTGTGCAATAGAAAAACTGACTGGGACTCATTTGCGGACTACCTTGAAGAAGAAGTTAATCTAAAAGTAAAACTTAAAACTGAAGAAGACATAGATTCCGCCACATTCTACATAACTAATCTTATACAAATAGCAGCATGGCGCGCTACCCCAACGCTGGACCCTTCAGTCTGTAAAAATAACATACCCTTGGAGATAAGGCATAAACTGGAGGCCAAACGAAGATTGCGAAGGCAGCTTCATTTGAGTAAATCGGAAGAGGACAGAAGGGATTTTAATAAAGCTGCAAGAGAACTGAAGGAGTTCATTCATGATAATCAAAATACCATGTTTCAGGAAAAACTCTCAACATTATCAGCTCGAAAACAGGATAACTATTCACTGTGGAAGATAACCAAAAACTTCAAAAGACCAACAAATTTTGTACCCCCGCTTAGGCAACCTGATGGATCTTGGGCAAGAACAGCAAATGACAAGGCTGAGCTTTTTGCACAACATCTTTCTGTGGTTTTCACTCCGAATGACTCATCGATGACTGATTTCGAAGAGGAAGTCGACAATTACCTTAATAGCGATCAACAACTATCACCTTTACTCAAATTGGTCACGCCGAGAGAACTGACGCGGACAATAAGAAATCTAGAGAACAACAAAAGTCCTGGTTTCGATCTCATCACAGGTGAAATACTCAAGCATCTACCTAGAAAAATTATCGTCTTTCTAACAATGCTGTTCAATGCTGTCTTTCGGCTACTATACTACCCAAAAATGTGGAAGATATCACAAATATGTATGATAGCGAAGCCAGGAAAACCACCAACCGAACCAAGCTCGTACAGACCTATAAGCCTTCTTCCAATCATATCGAAGGTCTTTGAGAAAATATTTCTACGAAGATTAAAACCAGTCCTTGACGAGAATGTGCTAATACCAGTCCATCAATTTGGATTCCGTGAAAAGCACGCAACAGTAGAACAAGTGCATAGAGTGGTCCACAAAATCAGGCAGTCTTTGGAAAATAAAGAATACTGCTCTGCGGTGTTCCTGGATATCCAACAGGCATTCGACAGGGTCTGGCACAAGGGACTTTTATACAAAATTAAATTACTCCTACCGAACTCTTTCTACAGGATACTGAAATCATACTTATTCCAAAGAAAATTTCAAGTTAAGTATGAGGAAGAATTGTCGGAGCTGTACGAAATGAAGGCTTCAGTCCCACAAGGGTCTGTGCTCGGGCCCGTACTTTACTCGATCTTTACTGCAGACTTGCCTAATTCTGATGACGTGGTAACGGCGACCTATGCAGACGACACTGCATGCCTCGCGAGTGACAAAGACCCAACTGAAGCATCCCAAAAATTACAAGTCCAGTTGAATAAAATTGATCTTTGGATGAAAAAATGGAGAATACAACCTAATATAACTAAATCCGTTCAAGTGACTTTCACTCTACGGAAGGGCGATTGTGCTCCAGTCTACATGGAAAGTAAACCACTACCAAACAGTAACACAGTAAAGTATCTTGGGCTACATCTAGACAGAAGGCTTACCTGGGCTAACCATATTAAGGCCAAGAAAAAAGCAGCTACTATTGAAATGAAACGTCTGTCCTGGCTCTTAGGAAGACAATCAAAATTATCTACTAGTAATAAAACACTTGTATACAAAACTATAGTTAAACCAATCTGGACTTACGGAATAGAACTCTGGGGATCGGCTAGCAACTCCAACATCGAAATTTTGCAAAGATTCCAAAATTTAGCCTTAAGAACAATCTCAAGTGCACCCTGGTTTGTCAGAAACACAGAAATACACGAGCACCTAAAGATACCAACAGTGAAAGAAGATCTATGCGAAAAATGCAAAAGCTACAAACAGAGACTAAGCAAGCACAGCAATGTCTTAGCCAAGAACCTCCTAAACAGACAAGGGGATATAATCCGCCTAAAGAGATGGCAAATCCTGAACTTGGACCAGAGACAGTAAAAATTTAAAATTATTTTAGTACTGAACCTACTAATGTGAATGTTTAATGAAACATCACAAAAATTCTCAAATGTAGAATCCATCTGATTATGGCTAGACAGCCGATCGCAGATAAAAGGAGAACGCAAAAAAAAAAAAAAAAATTTAAAAGTGGTTTTTCAAGTGTGGGGGCCTTCAAATTAGAGGCGTGAAGAAGCGCTATGCTTACCTTCTTCCACAACTTCTCCTACAAATACTTTGGCAATACCAGACATGGCTATCACAACATTCTGGCCAACTGAACAGCCGGTGATGGTCTGCATTAGCCTTTTGATAGCAGCCTTGGGGAAAGCAGCTCGGCGGTACATCTCATACCTATCCAACTGCTCTTCTGTGAAGTTGGAGACTAGAACTCTGCAATACAGGATTGTTTATTGTGAATATCTACTCATATTGTGAAAAGAAGAGTCATTTTTCATGTTTGTGAGACCACTTCTAAACAAATGCATAGGTTCTGGATGCAGTTTTTACCATTATTCAGCTTTTATCCTGGAAGATAAATACTTAACATAGATACACTCAATGTTTTCACATGTCACCATCCTAACGCATCCATGGGGAGCAGGGTTGGGTCCCTAATAGAACAGTGAAAATGCCTTATTCCAGTTAACATCTGAAAAAGTTCAACTTACTGCATCTTTTCACGTTCCTCTTCTTCCAATTCTTTCTTACTCTTTTTTTCCCTTTCCCTCTCATTTATGAGCATTTCTTCTGTTATTTGAGATTCATATTCAACTGATTCACCCTGCTGGAACTCATTCATGTTGGGAACGATTGTACTGTCCCCATTATCTTCTTCCAATTTGTCATATTTATCATCTGTGATATCTCCTGGTTGTTGGTCCAAGTTTGTGTGGTCAAATGAGTATTCATTGATATATGGTTCATATTGGTCAGTTAGAGTGTCTGGCTGTGAACTAGCAAATGCGTCGGAATTGTCAGTGTATATGTTACCAAGTTCATCTGCCCTGTGAATAGTCTCCACATTCTGAGAGCTATCAGAATAAGTTTCGATTACTTCACTCTCTAGGTTTGCATTTTGTGTGCCTTCTCCATAGTTTACTAGAGTTGTGTCTGAAAAATAAAGGAGGTGAGTTAAAAATGGGTTACAAGCAGGGACCGAAAAGGCTATCCGTATAGGGGGTTTTATAGTCCTTAAAATTTAACTTGATTAACAACTGCTGACAGACAGCTGTCGGGATATATTTTTTTAGTTTAATTTAATTAGCCCTATTTAATATTTATATTTACATAGTGAACATACTGACTGCATAAATATGCATTTGTAATTGTTTATTTTGATATGACCAACAAGTTTGATTTTATGGACTATTATCGGGTTATTTTTTAGGGTTAGGTGAAAAATCCTAGAGTAAACGTTAACCCACATTATAGGGTTAATAACCGGTTCGCACACAGAATTCATTATTGTACATGAAAAAATATTTGACTGCCTCATTGGTCAAGTAGGCACAAGCGCCACTGCTGAGCATGAGGTACTGCGTTCCATTCCCAGGTCGGGAAGAGTGTTATTGGGTTTTACCATCAGGAATTTCTCAGTAGCAGCCGTCGAGTCTGCATGGCAATAGGCCCGCCCCTATTACATGGAGCTTATGCTCCATGCTTCAACATAAATGCTGAAATGTGAGTATTTTATCCCATATAATGGTTAATCAAACATATGGCCATATTGTCGCTGTAGAATGATAACCTCGTATGTCCAGGAAACCAAACTTCACAGGAAACGAAAAAAACGTTTAATTTTGTCAATGTTTAAAATATTTTTATGCTTTGTCTCATGTTTTGAATATAATAGATGGCACTAGTAGTCATATACTGGGTTCAAAGTTTCGCCGTATTATAAAATACGTGGCTTTCATACGATTTCTACAAAAAAAAAAAAAAAGAATTTTTGACATACGAGGTATTCATTCTACAGCGACGATATGCGTTATAAGTCTAACCAGTTAACCTGATTACTAGGCCCCTGGTTACAAGACTAAGTTGCATTTTTCAGACAGATCAAAATGTAGGTCAGCCATAGAATTAATGATCATCTATTTTAGATATAGAATAAAGTACAATTTGAGACTAAAAATGAACATGAACTATTTTATGTTATGAAGCTGGTTGAACTTGTATTACCCCACTACAATCAAAACAGCCAGGCATCAACAATGCCAGGCTGTTTCTAAAATTATATCTACTCTCGCAGCGGGCTCAAGCTAGTTTTTATTAAAGCTGAAGCTGAAGTACCTGATTATTACTGTCCGTAAGTTTGTTTATATTATGTAAGGTCAGTACACCTTAACCTTTCACAGATCCATTATAGTATGTGATTACTAAATTGAGCTTACAGTTATGATCAACGAACGATAGCTACACTCTAGTAAATCGCACCAAGATCTAAGGATAAAGAAGATGAGAATACAAGGTATGATACTCACATTCTGGTTCATCTTTCAACAACTTTTCTTCGATTTCTAATGATATCTCTTGTGAATCGTCTTCATTGGAATCGCTGTGTTCCAATTCTTGAGCCAATTCGTCTTCTGAAAAGAAGTATTCCAGTTATAAAAGATGACCGGCCTTTAATGGAAGAACTTAAATAAACCTCACAAAAGACACGCACCTCTTAATCTTTCGGCTTCCGAAAGGCCATCACTGCTAGGATTCTCAGCCATTCTGCCACGATCACCACTAGATAGGACTTCTTTCAATCTATGTGAGAATTTAACGAGAATGATATCAACATTACAAAATATTTACGCATTTTGTAATTTTAGAAATAAAGCCTTAACATCGCAGTGAACATTAGCAGCAATGTTCGATTATTAAGCACACACATATTGCTGTCTTTTTTTGGTCAGTCTTATTTAATATTGCTATCTTGTTCCAACTTTCTAATGTAAAAAATCAACGACTGATAAAACAAGAATGTGTGATAGGCCGACCAAAGACAAACCAAGTTTGACATTTTTATATTTCACTACACATCATGAAAAAGGCAAAGACATTGAAATATTTATGAGCGATAGACGGGACAAGTCGAAGATAATCGTGATCCAATACTTGTTACTATTTAGTAACCATAGTATAATGTAATCTGTGTTAGTAACAAATCGGCCTGCCTTTGCCTAGTGTCACACGCCTGCTTGTCAGGTAGCATTTTCGTGTCAACATCAAAAATGTTCGGGATCAAAATTGTTGTATGACAATATTCCCAATGTCCTTCCCAATGTCTTTTAAATCTGTTTTGATAAGGTAAATTTCCGGTGATCGATTCATTCACAATCATTTAATAATTAACAATTATTTATTACAGACACGTTGAGAATAAGCAAAGAGATCTAAAAGACTAATAAATATTTGAATGTCTTTGAGAATAAGCCACTCGTAGCGTCATTGCGTGGAAATTTTGATGTGTACAATTTGTATGTGTATCGTCTAAACTTATAGTTTGAAAATCATACGTTTATTTATTCATTCATGGATGACGAGTTAAATACCACTCATTAGTTATGCTACATCACTAGCACTTTTTCTTTAGTTTGACGACTTGTATGAGAAAAAAAAAGAATTTACTCCGTGCCGTCCACTCACTTACTTACTTTACTGTCATCTCACTCCCACTCGTAAATTTGGTCTGCTCAAGCAAAGAACGGGGTACCTTCGACACTGTGGAGTCTATGTGCTAGGGCAGGGCTATGTTCAAATGATCATACTCTTAAAATAATTGGCGTTCGAGTCAATATTTTGATATCATTTTGTAGAGTTGTCAAAACTCCTGGTTAAACATTAAAACACATGCAACATTTCGGGGATAATTTTGGACTAGAGTAGAAAATGTAAAAAATAAGAAATTGTGTAAAAGAACAATGTTCAAAACGTCCCCACCCTTGTAGCACTTTAAAACCCATGTTAATCGAAGGGCCATAACCATCTTATCATTTTATTGTACGACGGCGAAACTGAAATGTGCATCCGAAAAAAGTTATATCGACATGAAGAAACCGGAATCAGTCACAATTATGTTGCCGTTTATTATACTTTTTCGACATGATGTAACCATACCTACTTCAATTATAATTACATTTTGGTAAGTTTTTTAATTCAAAACACGTTCAGAGTCCAAAGAAGCTAGAGGTGAGCAGGATGGAATGGTTATAATAAGAGCCGCACGCGCAGCGCAACACGACGCAGAACAAGTAGTAAGTGCGGGGTGGGGAAAGGGTGGAGAGAAGGGAAGTATGTATTTGTTCCCTTATCGCTTGCCTGTCTGCGACTGCTGGTTTTTGATTATTGTAATTGTTATTTAGTACCTTTTGGAACTTCCTTGAGCGTACGCGTATTTGTCTCCTACTTTTGATTGCTAGTTTTATCCTTCTACTTTGGACTTGTTACTGGATTTGATTTTGTGCCAACGGTTGGACTAAGTTGAATTGGTTTGTTTTTAGTGACTACGGACTTGATAACGGATTTTGTGTGCCTGTGGTTTGGATTCGTTTAATTTTTTTGGCAATATGGAACAGCAACGAATTCATCAACGTGTTACGTGTTCACGGTCTTTATTCCATTAGCAAGAATTTCTTGTTCCAGAAAATAACTTACAGCCTGCACAAGTTCAAAAACTTATTGAAGCCATTCCTTTTAGTGTGCCCAGACGGGTATATTATAGACATTCTAGGACCGTATTCTGCCAGGAAATCAGACGCTCAGATTATGAAGGATATAATGAATGACATATATTCTCCGATTCACTACTTGCTCCAAGAAAATGATACTTTTATTTTAGACAGAGGCTTCAGAGACTCAATTCCTGCAATCGAAGAATGTGGCTATGAGCCTCACATGCCACCTACAAAAGACAGAAACGCAACTCAGCTCACGAATGAACAAGCGAATAAATCGCGTCTAATAACAATTGTCCGCTGGGTCATTGAGGCGATAAACGGAAGATTCAAACGCAACTTTAAAATGTTCAGGAACGTGGTATTCAATAAATCACTTCCTCATCTCTTCACTGACTTCCGAATTGCTGGAGCGCTTCTCAACACCTTCAGGGAGCCTTTTCATGATAGTGTCTACGCCACAGACTTCGTAGAACGAATTAGTCGCAGAATTCATATCAACAATGACTTGGGCAACTACGTTGTTGCAGAAAATGTTAACAGACAGCGGGCTGCGTTCAGGACATTGACTGACGAGTCCATAAATATACCGTTCCCTGAATTGTCAAACGAAGATATTATTTTGTTTAGCTTGGGGACATATCATCTAAAACTGCCAGCTTCCTATGTCAGCGAACATTTACGTGGCGGCGTCTATAACATCTACGTTATAATTGTTGATTGTTGATTCATAATTGGGCTTGGAGTTGCGCAAACCTCTAGGTTTGCGCAACTCCAAGCCCAATTATGAATCAATACGGTATAGACACGGAAGATTGCACTCTTCTGAGGGGTCGAATTTTATCAAGACATAGGTCAAATGCGACCTATTACACGTATTTATTACTAAATAACGCACAGGGCATAAACGCTATTCAGGCATATTACTGCTCATGTTTGACGGGTATGAGGACAGTTGGTGCCTGCGCGCATGTCGTCAGTATCGTGTGGTACTATGGGATTGGAAGGCGTTTAGAGAATTTCATTGGGCCAGCCAGTGCTTGGGACAATATTGTAATAGACACTGAAAACACCGAATAATCTATTTGTTGTTATAAAAAGTAAACTGTTTTATTTGTAATTAAGAAGGTATTTTTATTTGAAAACTCTTAAAAAAAGTCAATGGTTACTTCACAAAAACGATATTCAGCAGAATTCTTCATTGAACTTTTTCTTGCTCCGTGAGTTGTTCCCGTGCGGGAGTCACCATTTAATTCCAAAGAGTTATTTGAAAACTCCGAACTAAATCATCCCACAGTAATAGATAATTAAAAAAAGAACAGCATTGTGATCGGTAACATAATTATTATTGTGACTGATTCCGGTTTCTTCATGTCGATATAACTTTTTTCGGATGCACATTTCTGTTTCGCTGTCGTACAATAAAATGATAAGATGACTATGGTCCTTCGATTAACATAGGTTTGAAAGTGCTACAAGGGTGGGGACGGGGCCCATACATTTTTGGGCATTGTTCTTTAGTAATTTCTATTTTTAGGGTCTTTTTGCTTATTTTTCAGGAAATTTTATTTAGCGATTCGATAGCCTCGGCGTTTACCCTTGCAATAAAATCATTTGTACCAAAGACTACAATATAATATAGGATTTGTACGAGTCTAAGTCTATTAGATTCAAAGATATTAGCTTTTCATTGAACACAAACTAGATTAGCCGAATAAAAAAACAAGATGGCTGCCACTCGCGGGGTGTTTGGGTAGGAATAATTATAAACGTGTATTTGTCGATAGGTATGAGTATATGATATGCCCTTAAAGTATCGGTAACCGTTAACCAAACACAATGTTTAAGTAAGATACTGACTGGATGACTGATTCACTGACTGATCGATCAACGCCCAGCTGAAACTGCTGGGTGTCTAAAACCATGAAATTTTGCACAAACGTTACTTAAATGACGTCAGTGTGCACTAAGAAGAGATTTTTGGAAATTCATCCCCTAAGGGGCTAAAATAGGGGTTGAAAGTTTGTACGAAACTTCGTCCACGCGAACGAAGCCGCGGGCTAGTTGAATATGAAGAATATCACTCACTTGCTGGACGCCTAAGGAAATCCAGATAAGGTACACGAAGTTGGGTAAACTAGCTACATCTGACGGCTGTGGAGAGAGGACTTCGTCGAATGTCAAGATACACGAATTCGGCAATGAAGATGAGATGGCGATGTAGATGATTTTGTAGGGCTAGCTAGCCAGAATTTATAAAAAAATGTGAATTATTGAATGTGAAAGAATAGCAAGTCTTTTCTCACACTGTGGCTATAAAAAATGATAATTGACTGCAGCAGTGATAAAACTCTGAGGCACCAGTAGCCAAAAAGGCCGAGGACGACACGTCACATCACTAAATAAAAACCCATGAAACTCGCGCTCGTCGATCGATACATCACTAACGTCAACTTTTGTGACTTGTGACAGCTTACCGAGCAAAGCAGTGTTCGTGAATGTGATATCTGTTTGCCGAAAAACAATAAAATTGTATTCGTGGTGCGGACAGAGAGTTCCATCATGAGTGCATTAATGAAAGTAGCCGTTTCTCGAAGCCCTGCTTCATTGGTGAGTTCGTATAATTTTGTTTATACCGATATTCATGATAACGTTATGTAATCGGTAAAAAAATGTTTTGGACATTCCACTGGAATTCTCATGATGCTACTCACGTGGAAATTTATAAAAGCACAGAATGTTAAGAAAACATTTACAAAATTCTTTATAAGGTTTTTGGTTGAGGATAGTAAATTTGGAAAATTTCGTATGCAAATAAATATTGAGTAATATTTTGTAATACGTACGCCGTAGGTATTCTGCTCTCATTATGTCACCCCAAAATGCTAATTCAAGGTCACATAAGATCTCTCGGTACTCCCGAGTTACTGTTGCAAAAAACACCATTTTGTATTTCATTTTTTATCTGCTGTGTAGGTACTTGACAATCTTTGTGGTGTTATGTAAACACTAAGTAAATCAAAAAGCAACAAATAATAAACTATCCAATAATCTAACTTTCATTTTGAGCAGTAATTTTGTGTTTCCATATGACATTTCACATTCCCAACTAAGCTAAGCTATCTGCTAAGTTGATAGATTTATGCTGTCTAATGAAAGTGCATAATGAAATAATAATGAACTTTTGATGTATTCAATATTAGTACTTCACTGTGCAAGCCCTACTACATTAATTATGTATGAACTGAAAGTGAATAAATTGTGTTATATAGCTAACCTATGTCAATTTAAAAAATAATTCCATTTTAACACCCATATTTCATTTGTTTCAGGCTTCATATTTATACCGAAATCTGCACTTATCCGTGGGGGGTGCAACTCCAGTCAAGGATGCTTCAGCAAACACAAATACCTCAAAGGCCTACACGGTTATAGATCACAAGCATGATGCTTTAGTGATTGGAGCCGGGGGGGCTGGCCTCCGTGCCGCCTTCGGTCTGGTGCAGGAAGGCTTTAAGACTGCTGTAGTCACCAAACTGTTCCCCACTAGGTCCCACACTGTTGCTGCACAGGGAGGAATCAATGCTGCATTAGGTAACATATAATATTACATTTTTACCTGCACATCTTATCTTTTGGAAAAAAAGTCATTACAAATTGTAGATTAAAAGATATTGGCATAGACTATCAAGAGCAAGCAACGATTTTACTGACCCTTCTCTAAACAAAAAATCTAGCTTATCTATAATACTTTAGTGACTAACATCACATAATCTTTCAGGTAACATGGAAGAAGACAACTGGCTCTGGCACATGTACGATACAGTGAAGGGTTCTGATTGGCTAGGAGACCAGGTAAATAAACAAGCTAAAAACCATATTATTAAGAAAATTTACTCCTTTTGAATTCCTATAAAAAGGAAAAATGAAAGACCACAACATGTTTACAAAACTGCTTTTAAAAAACAAAATATACAAACATCAAAAACTTCTCATAATACTATGGAGAAATACCAATGCAATGCATGTTGTTGTTCAAAAAAATACCAAAACACGCAAAGGCTTTGTTATTTTTTCAGCAACATTCAGTCCTTGTATTGAATCATACATTAGTAACAGACAACCACTATCAATATTATGTTTGCACACCAATTGTCAAAATGGTGTGAGTCAATATTAGCCAATCAAATACAATTTTGCACTGTGTGATATTTGCGCAAAAATCTTATAGCAAATAAACTATTTCATAGAGACCAATATCTCAAGTCTTAGATACTTTAGAAGCATATCTCGAGTTTTGCAATGTATAAAAGCCGTTAATTCTTTTTCAGTGAATTCTTCATGTAGTATACTCGACTTGGTAAATAATCAAAGGCAACTATTTTGTTTTTGTCATTAAACACACATTCTTATCTTATTCAGGGTACATTCAGGCATTCTACAGAATCAACACACTGCTATCTGGAAATTGATGGATGATTTAATTGCGTAGGAAATTTAAATTATAAAAGACAAGCCCAAAACGTATTCAGAATTTAATTCTCAAAATAATAGCAATTAGGATCTATGTTTTGAATGGTGCAGTAAAGAAACAAAACTTGTATGCTATATTATTTGAATGTATTGGATTAACTTAAAGAGGAGAGTATGTTAAAGCATGCTATTAAAACATTTACACTGAACATAGGTACCATACCTCTTTAACTTTAAAACATAATGGACAGCCTTATACAATTGTAACATGCAGCCAGTCCATATTGTTTGATAATATTGCATAGGAACTATTAATTATTTAGTTAAGCATACTAAAACATTTAGTTGGCAGACTACACATAATGCAGTGAACTTTAGAAACATACGGTTTCTAAAGTTCACTGTATTATGTCTCATAAAACAGGTTTTCTAGTAACAGGTTTGGTAGTCTGCTCTTAAAAATATTCGTGTTATCAAAAACTATGACAACGTGTTTATTTAATTAACCGTTTATCTAGCTTAGCGGCATTTTCCATACAGTCTGAAACATACTGTGGACTATAAACTTATGTGTGCGCAAATCAATAGTTTGCACTTATTATTAACGAGTCTTCTCACTTTTACTTTCAAAGTCATAAAGAACATGAATAGGAATGTGTTTACTGGCAGATCTCGATATTTTGACGTCATTTCTCATTCTTATTTCATTCGCGGACCTTTAAGGGCGCCCTTACCCACTGGCATTATCGCGCGGTTGTGCAGGTAGCAGGGGCCAATGATCTTTTGTATACAAACAAACCATACAAAAGAAGCGTAACAAACTCGGATAGTATGTATGTATGTATAGACTGCTAGCGCCAAACTACAAAAAGGAAGCTCGAATGCGTAGATCTTATCGTATCATCATAAGTATTTATTATTTTACATAATAGGTGCTTACATAATTATGATTATGGATGGATTGATACGATTCAACTTAAATTAACTGCAATTATTTTCTACAACATAGGTATTACACACCTGTTTAAATAATATATATGATGTGAAGCCACTTACTACATTGTTTAAACATTAACTTTCAACCAGTTTCATGTCTGAAAAACAAAAACGATTTACAATATTAAATTGAATGAAGATGACAAAACGATGATTACTATTTATGGAATGAAACATTACCAAATACAATTTACAACCTTTATCGTAGAAGGATTTGCCCTGGACATTTTCTGCTCTCATCAAGTTAACTTTCCTATTATTCTTAGGTTTTAATAGAATAGTTGATACACAAAGGACACTTCATTTAACAAAGCTATTTTCGTAGGATGCCATTCACTACATGACTCGGGAGGCTCCTCACGCTGTCATTGAGCTGGACAACTACGGCATGCCATTCTCCCGTACTCCTGAAGGCAGGATCTACCAGAGAGCCTTCGGAGGACAGTCCCTCAAGTTCGGCAAGGGTGGTCAGGCGCATAGGTGCTGTGCTGTTGCTGACAGGTTTGCAAACTTTCTATTATTTATATCTACCACATATACTTGTGTATTAGCACCTGTGGGCTGATAAGATGATAACAGCATTCAGGAATTTTTGTTAGCTTAAAGATATTAAAAACTGATTACAGTAGTATTTTTATATTGTATGTGTAGCATTTTGTGACTTTCAAATCTCATTAAAGCAGTTCAAAGCGGCTGCATCCAAAATATTCAGGTTTTAATCTTAGTAAGATAAGCACCAGATTGATAAATATACAGATAATAAATTAATATGTCAAATCAATCAAAATAACCTGAGCTTAAAGATAATCAAACATCATTCTAAATCATACCACAGATAATCGTAGTGGACGATTTAAAGATTCAGTTTCTATCAATAATACAATTAAAGTATTAAAGGTACAATAGCAATACTAATAAAATACTTTTATGGTTGGCTTACCTAAATATTTTATGTTTATTGTTTTGGTTGACAGCTATTTTATGCTCTTGTCCTCTATTCTATCCGTACAACAGCATAAAAACAATGGACAACATTACATCTTGAACTAATAATGGCATTAAACGCCATACATGAAGGAGTTGATAACTTCTTATGTAACCCAGGTATTACACAAGTCCAGCATTAAAACCTTGACAATATTCTTCTTGTTTTCTCTAGGACTGGTCACTCACTTCTGCACACCCTCTATGGCCAGTCTCTGCGTTACGACTGCGAGTACTTCATCGAATACTTCGCACTGGACTTGCTCATGGAAGATGGAGTGTGCAAGGGATGCATCGCTATCAACCTTGAAGATGGAACACTACACAGGTATGCCTATTAATACATGTCACATGGTTTTATTTTATGATTTATTTAGGGTACTAAATAATACCAGCCGCACGGATTGATCGAAGGTTAAGCTGGGTGTGCCGAGATCGGATTTTAAATGGGGGACCATCCATCACGTATCGTGATCCCTCCGTGACTAGGAAAGCACGTAAAGCCCGCCTATAATTTGTAGATCTTTTCGAGTAGTCAGAAACCCTGAACATAGAGCAACAGAAACCTGACACTAGTCTTAAGTAAAGGTATTGTACTACCCAGTAACAGAATTATGGAGACCAGAGAGGCAGTCGCTCCGAAATACTGGTATTCAGCTGTATCCGACTAAACTGGAAGCCGACCCCAACTTAGTAGGTAACAGGCTAGGCAGATGGTGACATACTTTTATTTTATTAGTAGGAATAGAGCTCTTTGTAAACAAACTCGTCTGGGGACCTTACCTATTTCTGCAAACAGAATTCTAAGTATCTTTTCTCCGGTTTCAAACGTACCTAAAACCTATTAAACCTTAACAAAGTATAATTACAGTACAAGTATATGAGCCAGCCATGTCTCTAGAACGGGAGCGCACCTGCGATCCCATTGCAATCCCAAATTACAGACGTTTATTAGGCGACAATGACCACATTTACATCAGGCGGTCACCGTGCCTCTAAATAACAAAAAAACAAAAACATTTTACCTTTAGTTTAGAATGTTCATGACGTAAAGTAAAGGTTCGTAGTCGCGTGATGGAGAAGTGGGTCCATGACCTTAAGGTCATTGCTCTCGCTCCGGTAACCCTAATCGTTACACACTGAAGAATATGGTGTCCTACATATTAGAAAATAAGCCTCATCTTTAGTCGACCAACAGTAAATTGCACTGCAGTGTAACTGTAGGCTCGAAAAATAGAGAAGTGGGATTACCTTTACGTGTTTCTCTCTACGACGCAATACATGTAATGACTATGAAAAGCGTGTACGGTGCAAGTAGCACGCCGCTCAGTAACAAAGGAAGATAACGGTATGGTCAGACTATTGTTGTCTCACAGGCTTTTTAGTTGCAATTCGGATTTAAATAAACCTCTAATTGGTCATTGAACCAGTCAGAAATCTAGGCCACAATCTCTTCACAACATTTTTATTTGTATTGATATTTTAACAATATTGACAATGTAAAAAGTATGTAAATTATTTCAGTTCGATATTAGAATACAGGTTAAGTTAATAGTATGTAATTCATTTGTGTCAGATATCACAAAATATTACCCTCCTTTTGGCGTACGCCGCAGTGTGGTGATAAATACAAAATTCAAGTGTATCGTATAAAACCAGGCAAAACTGGTCTCACTGACGCGACGTTTGTAACTCGTATGGAAAGCAGGGCACGCTGGTTTTTAATCAATTATACGCAAGAAAATGAAATACATAGTTAAAGTAATTAAAACAAACATAAATCAATTATTCTGCATAATTTTATACTAATGTCGTGACGAATTTCCTTCATTTTACCATACAAATAATAATTTAAAGAATTATTATAAGTCTTTCAGTTTTCTGGCTTCTTCTTTTTGTCGCTTATTCGGTACTATTAAATTTGATTGGCCCAATACTTCGGCCACTTCCGCAGCATTCCAGTTTGCTTGCTGACTGTATGTTAATGATCCGGAACAATCGTTAATAATACTACTCATTATCGATCTCAATAACAAACGTGACTGCTCCACATTCTTATCATTCTAATTTTATTATTTTAAGTACAATGAACTTTAAGTCATTGATTGTACTTAGAATACCATAAACATAGAAAATGTTGTGTGAATGTCATACGTCTGTTTGAATAAATACGGAAACAGACTTTACTGTATTTCATGACAGTTCTGTTTAGGTATATCTACATTGACAAAGTATATTGGTGGTGGCTTCGGACAAGTTCGTCAAAGTCGAAGTTAGAAGAAGAATGGTCTCGAAGATAGTTCTGTTACTATCGTACCTATATATATCGCTTAAATCACGAGAATTGCATACGTCAAACGAAACAAATTTTTTATCTCAAACAATATTATACTTAATTGACTTATTTTTATTTATTTTATTACCGAAATTATTTTCGGATAATAATTTCGGTAATCGTGTGATCCGTTTGCGCGGTTGTTTTTGTTATATTTGGCAAATAAACAGATATCGGTATGTTGGGGATTTTTTAAACAGATGTGGAAAAAGAACTCGTTTGTAGCTAGATTCCTTAGTGGTAGGAAGAGGATCCAGGTATGTATGGATGTTTGTTACTCTTTCACGCAAAAACTACTGAACGGATTAACACATTGGGTACTTTTTATCCCGCTAGTATTACCCCGTGGGATAATAACCTTCGCCCGCGTGGAGTTCACGCGGGCGAAGTCGCGGGCATAAAGCTAGTTGTTAGATAACATTCGGTGTCCATCGCGCACAGGATGCATGAAAGGCAGTAAAACTTTTTTGTATGTTTAGTTTTTGTGCTCCATTGGTGT
Source organism: Standfussiana lucernea (assembly GCA_964057025.1). Taxonomy (NCBI): domain Eukaryota; kingdom Metazoa; phylum Arthropoda; class Insecta; order Lepidoptera; family Noctuidae; genus Standfussiana; species Standfussiana lucernea. Next base: position 7,039,501 of record OZ059801.1, read on the forward strand.
AATGTAATTGCTATGTGTGGCATTCCATTGAGAAGATCTTCTGTAATTTACATAATAATATTATTCAATCAGCGAGGTAGTAAACCATAGCGCACCAAACGAAAAAATTCAAATAGATTGGGGCTATTAACAGACTTGATGCACCTGGGCGTTAATAAGGGGACCAAGAAGAAAGATAGAATGGTTAGTGAATTGGTTTACGAAGAGACTACACTGGTATGCATGGCATAGCGAAATCTAATGAAGCCGGTCTATTTTCAAATCTCAATGTGCCATGACGGCCGAGTACCTAATGTAACTCAATTGAATTATTGAAGTACCTGAAGGTCCTATTTCTTTTTATTTATGTTTTTTAACCAACACGAATGTTATTGTAGCTGATCTTCATTGTCCCTAGGTTCCAAGCTAAGAACACAATCTTGGCCACAGGCGGTACCGGTCGCTCCTACTTCAGCTGCACGTCTGCCCACACCTGTACCGGTGACGGTACGGCCATGGCTGCCCGTGCTGGTCTGCAAAACGAAGACATGGAGTTTGTGCAGTTCCACCCTACTGGTGAGTGCTCAGCTAGACTATAATAGTATTCTTTAGGATAAAAGCGCCTTTACGGAGATATATAATTTAAAGCAACGAGCGGCAGCAAGCGGTTGTTGTTATTTTCTTTTTGCTTGTCGGTTTAGGGTCAGCTAAGCATCTTTATATCAAATGACTATTTAAAAAAAACTTAATTTGTTCAGTTTCTAAAAACAATGGACAATGACAATTTATATCTGTCATGATCTCATGATAACTTCACCAACAAGGTTGCGGCTTTACGTCATATTGCAACCGCAATATCATTTTATGATTGTGAAAATCGCCTACAAGAATGATGTTATAAAATCCGACCGATTCCAGTATGTTACCATAAGTCGAAACGTAATAGTCAAAATTGTTTCTTGGATAGTTACATTATGGTGGTGAAGGAGCACCTTTATGAAATGCATAATTGTGTTGTTGTTTGACCTATCTGTTACCTGTTTAGTTAGAATGTAGGTATGATGATGATACAATTTAGCGAATGTGTCGTCACAGACATTGTGACAATTTCTTTGCGCACGGATACGCCAAATGTTCACTTGGCCATGTACCAATTAGATAATCTGTACAAAAATATACGACGTATACATAAACAATTGACATTTTATCATTGTGTTCTCAAAAAAAAGAACAAAATAAAACAGATCTTTGGACATCAAAAACATGTTCAAAATTTCAACGCGTGGGTCGACTAAAGTATAGGTACTGGACCCGTAGAAAGTGTTCGTTACCATATCCCTTCCACCGTTTGTATCATACGGCTCAATAGCTCATGCTCAAAAAATTCTTAAGTTTCCGCAGACTAGAAAGGGAAAGAAAACATTTCAATCATCACACGAAACATTTCATCGCTCATCTGGGCTATAAAATACATTAATCAAACCTTATCGTGCGTAAGAGTCTATTTTAGTGAACGGTTCGTTAAGATAAATTGCGGAAGTGTGGTGTTGCCATGGATACATTATTTTTACATTTGCATGATAGCGCTGTACCCCATAGTATTGATCTGCCATTTTTATAATTACATACCTACTCGTAAAAAAAAACCTTAAAAATAAACTTATTCTTGTAAATGTATGGAACGTATTTTAGGGTACACCTGTGCCTAACCCTTCTGGGGATTACTGTAATGTTATGTATGTATGTTATCTAATGTCTATGTAATAAATATGACTTATCATAAATATAATTTAACCCTCACAGTTTCTCTAAAACTTTATATTTTTGGCAAGCGCCTACAATAGATAAAATAGCAAAAGCAGTTATGAACACTTAAATAATTTGGCAGGAGCTCAAAAAATGTCTAAGCATGCTATTATCTCTTTATTGATTAGAATCATAGTTTTTTTTTAGTTGTGTAAGACAGGTAACCAATGTCCCATCCACATTTTTTTTTCTATTTTGTTGTGTCTCTGTTTGTTTTGTTCTTTTAATTTTATTATGTTAGTTTTATATTCCATCACATACTGTTAATTTAAACTTGTTAGTTCTTGTGGCAGACGTAATATGTTTATGGGGCATGCGGTGCTAACCTGTAAGAAATTGTTACACTAACCTTGGATTATGGTAGATATTACTTTAAATATTTACAGTGTAAACAATTGTTGGTTGGTCAATAAAGAAAAATAAATAAATAAAATTTTCCAAAAGCCTGTTCAAATCTCCGACCAGAAATTCTGCTGCTCAAAATCAAATTGTTTCACATAAATGGTAACAAATAAAAGCATAACAAAAAGGCATGAAGCGCCTGCGTTGTTCTACATATGCATACATGTATAAGACACTAATCCACTTTCATATTATTTATTTTAAAACTAAATTGTCCCAAAAACACACGTATTGTGCCGACCCCAAGATGATGATTTTATCAACACAAAATGACCTCAACATCTTTCTCCTGCCTTGATCACAATTTATTTGAAGTCGGCGCAGCAACCGATGATAACGATTGACAAACAAAATCCACTAACATCCCTAATTTCTTCGAACCAGGTATCTACGGCGCCGGCTGTCTGATGACGGAGGGCTGCCGCGGTGAGGGCGGTTTCCTCGTGAACGCGAAGGGCGAGCGCTTCATGGAGCGTTACGCGCCCGTCGCCAAGGATCTGGCCAGTCGCGACGTCGTGTCGAGGGCAATGACTGTCGAGATCATGGAAGGTAAGCACATTGGCATGTTGTGTAATGGGTGCAAAGTAATGGGCGCAAAAAGACCCTTAACGCAGCGGAAAGGCACTTGTTGTCCCCGTCATTGCGGTGTTTTTTTTGTTCTTGACCATACCTGGGAAACTTCTAGTCACAGAATATTGGAGGTCAAAGTTCCAACTCTGTTCACAAGGTTTTTTTCTGTACTGTTCAATGCACCCATCAGCAAAAACCGTGATCGACAGAAGTCGTGTCCCAGCAATAATTTTTGTGTAGAATTACTTAGTTTGATGTACCGAACTCTCGGTGGACGGCTTCGTAAAGGGTCTGTGTACACCTTGTATAGTAAACGAATAGTCGACAAGCGATTTTAACTAATGAAACAGAACACGATCAACGCGTTTTAGATTTGCCGCTCACGTTCAGTGTCGTTGGTGACATCCACTCTAAGTATTCAGTCGTTATTTAGTCAGTAGGTTGCATTTACTAATTAAAATCGTCTACTCACTGCGCTAAAAAAAAATAACAAGATATTTCATCGTTCTTGTCCTCATGTCTTCGTAATTCTACCGCTCACGGAATATTAAAATACTACCCCACCCCACACAATCGTCGTGCGTATCTCACTAACGCAATAATAAATATTATGTGGAAATAGTAAATTCGAGTGGACTTAAATGTTTACCTAAATATCGTATATTACGCATTAAGGAAAAATACACTGTTAAAGGTAGTACGGGTAAAACCCAGTAAATCAAAGCAAGCAATACAATACTACTTCACTTTAATGGTTGTAAACATAAACAGCATAATGACTAACACTAACCGCGTGTCTATATAACTTATGTCGTTTAACCGCAGTTATGTAACTCGCAAGGTTATTCAGTTAAAACAATAGTTCATTTAACCACTTTATACTGAAGGTTATTTCTTCACACCTGCTTATTACTATTACTCACATCATAAAGTCAGTTCTGAGTTTCTGACGTAATTTATTGGATATTAAACAATGTTTTGATGTAAACAAAGCTGTTTTTATAGTATCGTATAAATATGAGTTTTGAATGGTGCATAATTTATTTACATGAAATTCTTTTTAATGAATCAGTCTTAAGCCGAATTGGAAGTTTTATAAAAGTACGCGAGTGAGTGATCCTATGGTCTTCAAATGTCTTTCCTTCCCATAAGTAACTAGTTAGTTCACGACCAACATCAATATCCTTAGTAACAGATTATCTTTGGTAACCCTTGTATTTTATTGAAGTACGAAGTTCAACTTTTACAACCGACGCGACGAAGTATGAAGTTATGGTCAACCACCGTAACTTATTACAAACGATTTATTTATTTCACATAAACCAACATGGGCACATAAGAAACATCAAAATATACGTGCATGGTACGGATTGGTTGTTTCCCATGGAGAAGTACCGGCAAGCCGACCGTGATGACTTGCAACCCTATAAAACCTCGTCTCCCCGCCAGGTCGCGGCTGTGGCCCCGAGAAGGACCATGTCCACCTCCAACTGCACCACCTGCCGCCGGACCAGCTGAAGCAGCGCCTGCCCGGTATCTCGGAGACCGCCATGATCTTCGCAGGAGTCGACGTCACCAAGGAACCCATCCCTGTGCTGCCGACAGTGCACTACAACATGGGAGGCACGCCCACTAACTTCCGCGGAGAGGTCAGTATACATAATCTTTACTATTAGACTGCCTTAGCAGATGATGATTAGATTGTCTCGTTGATGATGATCGTCGCGATTAGTGATCGTTGTCTCTGTCAACTGACACGCTAGCATGTACTCCTTTTTCTTTCATATCATTCCTCACACAATCCATCCATCGTTGCCTTGGTCGTCCTCGTTGCCTTGTGATCGCAAATACGACTGAATAGCATGCAGTCCTGAGTTGCGATTCCCAGGTCGGGCAAAGTTTATTAAGATTAGGAACTTGTTGCTTTAATTTTCTAGTTCTTTCTAATGACTTCCGCGCAATTCTAGAAGACTTGTAACAATAAGAAGAATTTATAGGTTTTCATTCATTTGACTCGAGTCATAATGATTAATTGAACTATCAACCCTTTTGGCGCGTTCCACAAAGAACATTACAGCTTCATTTAACTTATTATAAAGGGCAAACGGACTCATTGACGATAAGTATTTATTACCCTAGAGGTATCTTGAGTAAAAATAAAAACGAAGATTCTTTACTTAATACAAAAGAGTTGCCTTACTAGTTTTGCACTTAACCGGGCCCAAATCACGATATATATGGGCAAGCAAAGTCAAGATAAAAAGTTTATAATCCTCCTGTAATCCTTAATCCTCGGCACATATCCAGACTCCGTGCTGATCGCTGCCCGACCCGGCAATCGAACCCAGGACCTATTAACCACCAGACCAATGAGGCAATCAATTAAAATATTGATTAATTAATTAAAACAGCGAAATATTTAACAGCAAATTTGCGACGTAGGGTTTTTGTGCTTTAATATTTGTATTTTTCCAACCAGGTTATCACGCACTACGACGGCGTGGATCGCGTGGTGCCTGGCTTACTAGCGGCTGGTGAGGCGTCATGCGCGTCGGTGCACGGCGCCAACCGACTCGGCGCCAACTCGCTGCTCGACATCGTCGTGTTCGGCCGCGCGTGCGCTCTCACCGTCGCTGAGACCAGCAAGCCTGGTGACTCGCAGGCACCGCTTAAGGACGTAAGTCATTTTAATGTATTTCTTCAGAAAAATTATAACTAAGAGACAGATAGTTGAACATTAGTTAAAAAAGGCCAATTACAAGTTTCCACTGACAGGATTAGCGTAGAACAAGAGACAATATACGGGCAAGAAACAGTATATACACTTGAAGGGAATTGTGAATACGAATAGACTAAACAAGTTTCAGTGAGCATTCCACACTTGTGGAGATTCTTAATCATGTCTCATAGTCGATAAGAAAGTTAAAATGGAAGAGTCTTTTGATTTTACAATGTTCAGGAAAGCATGGTTGTTACAACAATGGATAATAACAAGTTAAAATAAAATGTTACCCACAAAAAGTAACTAGAAACAAGACGGACATTCGCCAATATTTCATTTCATTTATTCATGAACAATTTACGAAGATATTTTTGGCATTATAGTGATTACTGTGAATATTGATTTTTAATGTGTCCTTTCACGCAAACTGAACAGGGTTATTAAATTTTCAAATTAGCAAGTAAGGGATAGTGGATTAAAAAATGGATTTTCATGTTTCGCTTCGTCTGTGCGGTGAGAAGAATTACATTATACCCAAGAAACTGTGTATCGATTTAAAAATATCGTGTTGTTGTTAAATTAGACGAGATGGCGCCACCGTCTCCTATTTGACTAATAGTGATATAAAAACTCGGAGGTCAAGGTCTCTTAAGTCCAAACATATTGATGTAAAGTTTGTATTGTCCACCAAGGCGACCCTTATTGGAAGAAGCTCTAATCGGCTAGGTCTCCAATAGTAACAGACCTGGACTGAAAACTTGAAACTCAAAAATTGGATAAAAATCACGTTTTACGTCAGGGCTAAATGTATCGCACTAAAAAACATTGTGAAGTAAAGTTAAAACTTTTATCTAAAAAGAAAGTTGGTACTTTGTACCTCTGATATCTCCGTAACTAGAAGGTTCTCAGGTATGGTCCAGAACTAAAAAATAATATCAATGACGAGGATAACAAGTGCTTATCGGCTTAGTTCGGGTACTATTACAAGCTTTATAAATTTTAGCTAATACTTCACAACAGTGCAATTTTTTTTGTATGAATATTTCTTAAAGTTAGAACTTAAGGTGCCTTTATCTTTTTTCTTTAACAAAAAATCGAAATCATTGAAAGTAACAGTCGTCGTTTCAATAAAATATTAATTTATTAATGATAAATAGCATAGGAGTTGTCATTGACACGCTCCCATTTTATTTGTGTCTCATAGTTTTTGTCGTTGTTTGTGCGTCATTGTTACGTCACGGAATATTTTGTGACACACCCATCAATGATTTCATCTGATAATACGAATGACATAAACAGTTGCGAAACTGAAAACAATTTATCAATGTAACGTAAATAAATAAGTGCCTACATAATATTGTAATTTTATGTAACAATTGCGAAATGTTGTGTCTAAATTAGGTACATACAGAAATATAAATCTTATTTTGCTCACGTATCTGAATTTTACAAAAATAGCTCATGGCTTGGTCAAAATATAAAGGACATTGCTCACCAGCCAGACACTGTTCGCCTAAGAAGCAACAGTCATGTAAAATTACTTTCCGTGTTCTGAACGATGTCTTCATTCAACTGAAATCAAATTAAATTAACGGATACTGCTAAAATTCTTTAAAATATAAAATACTTTTGAGTTTTGAGGTAACAAGGGGAACCGTTAGTCCGCGCGTTCCCAGTAACTACGAAAAAAATATTAATTTATTTCACTTATGAAAAAGTGATCAAATCAAATCAATTATTTGTCAGAACATGGTCTTGAGTTTATATTGATTGTGTCATCACATTCTACTACATGGGCGTACAAATGTTAATTTAGATTGGTGATCAATTATTTATATAAAATATAATAATGTGATCAAAATATAAGTATTAAAAATAATTAATTAAGTACAAATAGATAGTAAATAAAAATAGATTTTATTACCTTTATGCTCAACGTTTCCGAACGTTAAACGAGAATGTCAATTCTTCAACCGACAACTGCCAAACTAGTGTCAACAATGTGAAACTTTTCCGTCCTAACTTCATTCGTTCAGCGCTTTTGACCGCTTTGGCGCTACAAACATCTGTTTCCAAATAAAGAGTCTTATCCATAAAATCAAGCACTGGAAGTGCTAAACAATTATGGCGCTGTGGGATACGTTTTAAATTCTTTACGAGATGAAGAAGTATCCATTCGATTATAATAATTGATAGTAAAAGCAAAAAACCGGTCAAGTGCGAGTTGGACTCGCGCACCGAGGGTTCCGTACAAACCTGTGGGTATATAACTTTTTTTTATATGACGAAACTAAAAATTTACGGTTTTCGTAATTTTTCCTATATCTGTACTATAAGACGTGACTTCGTACAAAATTTCAAGATTCTAAGTTCACGGGAAGTACCCTGTAGGTTTTGATTCCCGTGCGAGTTTCGAAAATTTGCGGAAATTTGCGGCCTAAGTGGCTGTATCTTTTGATTGCGTTGACTTAGAAGGTTGATTTTTCTACAGCTTCCAGGGACAGTAGAACTAAGTATCATATAGAAATTTCAGTTTGATACCTCCACGCGTTCCTGAGAAAAACGGTCTTGACAGACGGACGGACGGACGGACAACAAAGTGATCTTATAAGGGTTCCGTTTTTTCCTTTTGAGGTACGGAACCCTAAAAATAATTGAATTACTGTATAGGTTGCACAAGTGTTAGTTCATAGGCTGTTTTTAACAATTTCCTTTAATAATGATTAGACAGTCTCAATATCTCATTGCCAATCATTTCCTCTCGATTGCTGCCACTAAAGCAGACGTACTTATGCCAGCGCAAATCACTCGTATTTAACTTAGAAATGAAAATGTCCGACCGAAGCCGAAGGTTTCTGAACTAACAAGCGCCAAAATAAAACGAATGAATACGATGGAGAGCGATAGATGAGAGGACAGGGGTCATTTCGAATTTAATTTTTTACGACAATTTGCAACGTAGCTTAATCACCTCGTAAAGTTTTTTATATGGAGTTAACTTGAACTCTTATAAGAAAGTTTGGGAAGGAGAAAGAGGAAGCCTTTACCCAGCGGAGGTACACAAGATAGCCTATCAAAAACAAATGTCAATGAAATTATTCATAGTCTGTAACTAGCTTTACACATTTAAGAAGCCAAGACGGTTGGCGTCACCTCGCAAACTTTTGCACCTCATGTAGCACCGGCACCGGTTTTTGTTTTTATATAATCCACGTGTAATAATAGAAGCAAAGCCGGTCTTGGATATTTTTTAAGTCTTCACCTTTAATATCGTGTTGTTATGCGTAGGTCGATAAAGAACAGACTAAGTGTTTTGACTATAATTTTTCCTGCTGAATTATTTAAAATGGAGCGCAAATAAAATGATCATAAAAAGCTTGGAGTGGCAAGCCAGAAGTATTGAGTTAGTTGTAGTTATTGATTCCTGTTGAACTATTGACGTCAAAAGAACATGGAAAGTCTAAGAGGAATAATCGACTTAAAACCACTTTTTTTAACAAGTAACACCTACCTATCTATGTAGAAGAAAAACATTCGCAGAAAAATTAATAAGAACTCCATAGTTAAAGTGCGCTTATCAACCCGCGCCAGTAAAACAGACAACAGAAGGAACAGACAGACACATCATAAAACATATAACTCCACTTTTATCTACCACAGTTTGACCTTCTGTACTCTTTCGCGGAATTACGCACTTAGATTATAGTGGACAAATTGAACCAGTAACTATTATTGTCTACTATAATGTCTATCAGTAGCAAGTTCTAGAGTGTAATGTCTTCAAAAGTGAATCCCCTATGCAGCGTGTTCAGAAAAGTGTGGTTATTATTAAGGGAGTGGTATAAACCAAACAATTTTCTCCACGGGGCTAACAGCGCTATCGCAATACAATACCCAGCTGTCCCATACACCAAACCAAACTTTTCTGACACACGCTGTATAAACTTCACTGAGATTTATTTCTATGCTTCAATTAAATTAAAGCGAATTAATCCAAACGTTGTTAATATATTATAAGTTACGATGGCGAAAGGTGAATGTTTTCATAAGCCCATTTTACATTCATGAATACAAAAACTCACACCTTTTTCTTACGGGGGTAGACAGAAACTTCAGTACCCCACCCACTACAATAGTTTACTACTACATTTGCCACTTTAATAAATAAATCTTTTGCACAGTCTGCCGGCGAGGCCAGCATTGCGAACCTGGACAGAGTGAGGAACGCGAACGGAACCATCTCCACGGCCGAGCTGCGTCTGCGGATGCAGAAGTGCATGCAGACCAACGCCGCCGTGTTCAGGCAGAAGAGCACGCTCGAGGAAGGTTTGTAGACAATCGAGAAATATTAGAGCATAATCATCATTCAGCTGCCCTTATCGCAATTTATTTGAGGTCGGCGCAGCATGTCTTCTTTTTCCATACCTACTTCTCTATTTTTCGCCCGTATAGTAAATTCATATTAACTTTGTCTTTTTTAACAGACTAAAAAAAAGGAGGTTCTCAATTCGTTTTTTTGTTTTTTATACCTCATATCTTCGTCATTCATGAACCGATTTGAAAAATACTTCTTTTATCTGAAAGGATATACTTCCTGATTGGTCAAATAGAAATTTCATCAAAATCGGTTCAGTACTTTGGTTTTTAAATCAAAATAGCTGTAAAAATATGTCGTCCAAGTAAAAGAAACTGCGAAATTGATACTAGACAAGGATTTGTGTGTGATACGATAACTAAAAAAAAAGGTTCCGACGCATTGAGAACCTCCTTCTTTTTCAAGTCGGTTAAAAAGGGTAAAATAAAAACTTTTTTGCAAAAAAATAACCGATTTCCAAAACAGACATAAAAAAGTGGAAATTAAATTTACTTTCGGAAGTCGGTGGCAAAATAGTCAATGAAACAAACAATAGTCACCGACTTCCGAAAGTAAAGTTATTTTACACTTTTTTTTGTGTCTTTTTTGGAAGTCGGTTATATTTGCTTTATCTTACCATCTTTTGTCCCACGGCTGGTCAAAGTCCTCCCTCATTGCCTTCCACTCTTCTCTCCAACTGATTTGGTCATAATATTTATTTATATATTTTTTAATGTTTTTATATTGTTTTGAAAGGAATATTAAAAAAATGAATGAAATTTGTAATGAAATAAATAAAAGAAATTAATAATAGTAGGAGTAATAGGGTGTGGATTATTGAATTCAAAAATTTATCCACTCTCAGATGGAAGCTCACTGTGTGCCACCAACCTTACCACAAAATACACCAAAATATCGAAACCATGTACTTAACAGGTGTCCACCTCATCCACGACATCTACAAACAGATCGATAGCGTGAGAGTATCCGATCGCTCCCTCATCTGGAACAGCGACCTCATCGAGACCCTGGAGCTGCAGAACCTGCTCATCAACTCCGTACAGATCGTGGAGGGCGCACTCGCGCGCGAGGAGTCGCGCGGAGCGCACGCGCGTGAAGACTTCAAGACGCGCCGCGATGAACTTGACTATGCCAAGCCTTTGGAAGGACAGGTGCGGTATTTCTTTCCAATGATCTATCATTTACAGGGTAGCAAAATCAGCTTTTAACGTTAATACTGCTGACACACAGGCCTCTTCCGTATAAGAGCGTGGGCCAGGATCCACAACGCGGGCTCATTGCGCATGATACATGTCGTCAAATTTTTAGGTCTGGTACATGCCGATTCCCTCACAATATTTTTCTTTACTGTTTTGGGCAGTGGTGACGAAGCTTTACTGTTTTGGGTTCATACCCACAACATACACATAAGCTGGCACCAGTAAGCCCTCACCACTGCTTCAATTATAGGGTATTTTATACTAATTGGGTTAAACGTTAAGGAATAAAGCCACTGTCTAAGTCAAATTGTTACTAAGATAATATGGATATGCTGTTGACAGTACAAAACACCGGGTTGCTGACCGGTTAGCATAGTACGATTAGTAGAGCACGACAGCACATTATCTGCGAGATGAGATAATAACGCGACAAAACACGCTCGACCGACGTGATAGCAGACTACCTTTTATAATCGATCGTGGCAATATAGCGCCACCTAATTAGGACACCATATTTTGTTACAAACCTGAATCGCGCGCGTCGCCCGCAGTTTGGTTATTAATTGTCCGAGCCAAGGTCTCCGCATTTCATCGAAACTGGTTTTGTAGACGGACGAAACAGCCGGAGTATTTTTCCGCATAATATTTACTAGCTAGGATAACAATGGCGTCATCAGGCTAAAAGTCTACTGTACGTGGGACTAAAACGACACTGAGCAATTATTAAATGAATCTCAAACTTAAATAAATCAATTGCTAAGGAACTATAATTACCAATACAAAACCAAATAGTGTCCTTATAGTAAATCTACATTTCACCAGTTATCTTTAATTCCCATATAATAAAAAACCAGGCTCAAAGCAAGACTCGGGACTAATATTGAGAATACTGATAGAAAAGCCTCCTCATCAGCAAGAAATTGTCAAAGTCAAGTTCAAACCATTTATTTCAGTTAGGCCAACGCAGCCACAAGACCAAAGAGGCAGTTTGATAATTATAGCTAAATCATTTATATTTTTTGAAAAATTAAAATTATTAATTTTTGGCTAAACACAGACTAAACTGCCATTCGAGAAGCATTGGAGAAAGCACACCCTGGCCAAGACCAACGTGGAGACCGGCCAGACCGAACTGACATACCGCCCCGTGATCGACGACACTCTGAATGCGCAGGAGTGCAAGACGGTGCCGCCTGTCATCAGAGTTTACTAGATACCTTTAGTTCTCAATACGTGAGTATACTTGCCATACCTCATAATTATGAACACAGGAGTGGATGGCAAGCTTGTGATAAACATGCTTAAACTTCCTGTGTTATTTAAACTAGGTAAAATAATAATAAACTCTTTTTCCTAAGACCTGAATTTAAGTTTATGAGTTGAAATACCTTGATCTTATTTATCCAAAATTAAATGAACAATACAATACCGATCTATTAGTAGAAAACGATTTTAAGAACATTTTTTTTTAAACAATAATAAAAACTGTATTGTAGATAAGGATCCAGTACTAAAATTGTGTCTTACTTTCAGGTAATAATTATAATTTTCTTGACATGGGTGCTGACTGAGCTTTTCAGTATTGTCTACACGCGACTGCCCTGCCCACTTAGTGTTCATTTAACGCCACTATTTATATCATTATTTATTATTAGCGTAGCAGGGTATTAAGCGTAACAGTATAAATATAACAGAAAGAATACTCTCTAAATTATACAAACATAAATATATGACCAACAATCATGCTCCCAAACTTGTTCGCAGTACAGATGAAATAGTGCCACACGTCATGTTCCTGTTGATATTGTAATGTGCTCCTGTTTTTAATCATGGACAAAAATATTGTTATATATTTTGTTAATAATAAATAATATCAGCATTTATTATGATTTTATATTATTTATACTGGCTTCAGCAGCCCCAGGGTACTTAAGAAATTTGTTGTTAGATACAATTACCAACCGACGCGTCCCTCGATGTCAGCGTGTCTTTTGGTATGATACTGTTGCACACAGCACAACACCTTCAAAATATATTTGAAAAAATCACAATATTTGTCAGTTTGTGTTATTATGTGATATGTTACTCTATGGGTGTTATTTAGCTACGAAAATCATGTTCATTTCTGTTAACATATTTAAAAGGGTCTTTAGCTCAACAACAATACTGAGTTTTTTCTCAAACTGTTTATTCTATTAGTGTTGTAATGGTTAGTGTCTTTGTAACGCATTTTAAAATAAATAAATGTTACAATTGTTGTGTTAATTTTATTTCGTTTTCAGTATTACGAGGAAATTAAATACAATTATGAATGTACAACACTGTTTAGATGATAAGAAAAAGATGTAAAATATAATAAATATAAATAATAATCATATAACAGTACCTACCATTGTTTTTGTTTAATTTAGTAATTGTTCTGATTCGGCAAGAAAGAAAACTAACAATATGGTAAAGTATGATGATAATGCTAACTTATTATAGAATATGTACGACAACACCACACGGATGAAACACTCATTAACTAATTGTTAATACTTAAACCACCAGCATACCACTGTTAGTTATCCGTCGCCATTTACTTCGATACACCTGTATCACGCATTAAAATTTAGTCCCCTAGTGGTGATTCCTTAAGGGGATAAATATAATGACCACCAAAAATTAACTTAAGAAAATAAAAAAATTTGAATTGCTTACTGAACCTTCGTCAAGTGTCAGCCGGGAATTTGCATACCGATTGTTTGTGCCACCTTATTTTTTTTTTTATTTTATTATTCTAGATAGTTTATAATCTGGATTAACACATAGAATACTTTTTACCACGGTAGTACGATCCCGTGACATAATTACCGACCTCCATGCGGGCGAAGCCGCGAGCATAAGTTAGTGTACAATAAAACCTTAAGAGCGTGTACGCCGTACGGCATTTCATAAAAATTTTCAAGTCCTTATTTTGCAATATGACTGAACCGATTTTAATGAAACTTCATACCCATAAGCAGGATACGTAGGTCTAAAAAGTTAGTGAAAAACATTTTCGTCTGAAATTTTTATGTATCTACAAATCATTCAATATTTATAGTCTATTATACAAACAACTTACAAGTTACATATTCTAATGCAGTTAATAAATATTCATAGTGATGTTCAAGACAAACCGCACCTTTAAAGCTTTACTGTTACTAAACGAAAAATCAAAATTTTACCACAGGAGCCAAAAATCTTAAAAATGCAACGCGTGCAATTTTTTTTTTTTTAGCGTTTAAGATACTTAGATATTTATTTACACTAACATACGATTTACAAAGGTATTTTTTTTTTAATAGAACTCGGTTTATAAGATTTTTTAACCTACTGTGACTTAACAAAATGTAACATTATAACAATTAAAATGACTAAACCATTAATATTTTGTTTTGTTTCGCCGCCGTGGTTATACAAATAGCTACACTTTTCCATCAAATTGACGTCATCACTCTTCAAGGAACAAGTCACAATCAGTATAGACATAATATTGCATTTAGCATCCAAATCTTTTTAGTTTCTTAATGGTAAAATTTAGCGCCATCTGACCTAAAAATTGTTTTTTTTTTTAAGAATAAGTAGGTAATTCATCTTTTTAGAGAAGATTGCATCATAAACTTTATTCGTGAAAAATTTCGTTAAAAAACTGTTTTCCTAGGTGTGCCATCACATCATTTTAACATGATTCAAAACAATTTTGTTGTAGCTACCTATACGTAGGTTCTACCTACATAAAAAATCTTAAATGGATCGTTGTTTACCTACATACTTGTGTGATATTAATGGCAATTTACTTCTGATCTTTGTAATCTATCTGCGCTAATTGGCGGTAAAAACTAAACTCTTAAACGAGCTGGAACATAACATAACATCACGCCTGTAGTCTGCGGAGGGTTAGGCAGAGGTGTACTTAATAGTACACCCACATTTCGCCCGTCCTGTTTATTTACCATGTAATACTCTGCTACTGAGAATTTCCTGATGGAAAAAAAACAAACAACGTTTTGCCCGACCTGGAAATCAAATCCAGGACCTCATGTGCAGCAGTTACGCTTCAGACCACTAGACCAATGAGGCTGTACAATGGAACGAACTAGAATTAACTACTAATACTAGATATACAGGGTGGCGCCGACAATAAGACAATAAAAACTGCGTATACCTCATGATGACGTTCCCAGTCTGCATACAAAAATTCAATCGAACATATCCAGTAGTTTAATCACAGGGCATTATTTTTCATATTCAGAATTTTCTACATGAAGACACATTAGTAGGCTAGCACCGACAGGTTAACGACTCCAGCATCGGTATAAACACTAAACAAATGTTGTGAATTCGCTATTTTAAAAACCTTTGCCAAATACGTTCCTTAGATGTTATTTTCAGATGTGAATTATTATAGTGCAAATTATATCTATGGTTAGTAAACCAATATTTATAAATGGTGTTGTATTTCGTTAACAGTTTTATGCCATTTAGTTTGCTTGATTTTTTTTTTAATTTCGATTTTAGGATTTATTTGATAGTTTAAAAATATTCCCATGAACTAGTAGGTACCAGTGTTTTCATTTAATTACGATATATCTTATTTATGATTATGTTTTTGTTTTTGTGTTTTCCTAATACTTAAGCAATAATTACGAACTACCTAGTCACCTACCTATTCCTAAATATTCCTAGAAATCGTAGACAAAACGTAATCGTTATAGTAAAGTACGTCTACCATGACGTCTTAAAACAATATTGGTTTAATCTTATTCTAGAGTGGAAAAGAGATGGCGCTAGACGCCGTCTATAGCTCCGTCTCTTTCCCACACTGGAGTGACATAGAACAATGACGTCATGGTAGGTAACCCCACTGAAGTTGTTTAGTTTGGTTCGTCTACTGTACCTACACATATATAGGGCGAGATTCACAGACCGCACTAGGTTTTTAATTTGCTAAATAATCATTTCATTCCAATTTAAACCTAATTGAGACAGGAATAAAGATCACTTTCGTACAAGAAAATGTGAATAACTGTCTGATATGGAAGTAAAAATTCGAGGATTCATCCTACAATATTTTTAAGCTTACTACTAAATAAGTATATTAATTTCATTAAGATACGAAAAGTGGCTCCTCAATCCTTACGGACATGAATTTTTGTATTCAACTGATACGCTTGCTTACAAACCAAAGTATGGTCTATGAATCTCACCGCATTTTATATTTACTTTTATAAGTAGGTAAGCATAACATACGAATATGAACATTAATGTGATACAAATAAGGTTCATACCGTATGAAACGCTAACATAGTCAAAACAGTGCGGTCTGTGAATAAGCCCTTCGTCGAATAGACAATAGAACACCTTATACAACATAGGTACCGTCTGTCTGACAGGTGACTTGTTTTTTTTTTCAAGAATGCCTAGAGCGGGAGGAGATGAAATACCTGCTTAATTGCTTAGGTAGGTACTACAAGATGTTTAAAATTTACCTCAAAATTTATCTATTTATTTAATCGTAAAAAGAAACGAATCAAGACAGCTTTAAAAGGGGTTTTAAAACATTGAATTGATATGGCATGTTGCCAAAAAGGTCTCTAAATAATTAAGTAGACTAGGTACTCGGTATGGTAACATTTATCATAGGAAAAGCAGATTGATTGATTGATATTTTGTTGATTGATCGGGTCTCCATGCACCTCTTCGTGTTTATTCATACCGTTTTACCCGTTACTTTGACATCTGATCTAATAGGTACCTACCTATTTGTTGTAAAGCTTACAATTCCTCAAAATATTAACTTACAATTTACAATCGGGGCGTTATCTTGAAAAGACTTGGACATTCGGTACATATAGTGATGCATTATGTAGCTGGCTCGCTAGCTAACTGATAAACTTTCCCAGGGGTCATGTGCTCACGTCGCAGCCATTTTGCCAGTCACATCTTTGACGTCTTGCGATTCAGTTGAATCCCAGTGCTCAGCGCTCTTCTTCCTCTCCTTCTGAAAACTATACAGAGATTACATGGTGCTGTTAGGCACGATAAAATTAGCGAACACGTACGGTGTGTGCAGGGGGCCTATAGCCAGCGGCCTCAAGATTGAAGCTCTCAATAATTTGACGCTCGAGACAATTTTCTTCAACTTGTGTAAAGGTAATAAACATTTACTTACTTTATTATAGGACCTATTTCTTTTTGACTGGTTGTCTTTGTGTATTTTTGGGTTCATGAGGCCATTATGAAACTATACCTACAGTACGCTAGTTATCTGGGGTCACGAACGGGAGTATGTTCCACGATTAGTAGGAAATACCTACTCGTTATTCCCTAAGCAATTTCAAGCGAAGAAATAAAGGCCTCATAAAAGATTCATTAGTTGGCCTCTGAATTACAGACACACTAATGCTCAAAAGCTATAGATAGAAAGGTGCCTATCCGTTTGATAGGCACCTTTCTATCCATAGTGTCTGGCTTACGGAATAACAGAACAACTAGATGCAAGATAACTAGCTACATACATAACTCAGGGCTACTGAAAAAATAACTTGCAAAAGTGAGTCCCTAAGTAATCTGAATCTCGTATACACAGAAAAGGATAGTGTTCTAGCTACTTGCTTACAAAAAAATAAAATTGAAGTGTTTATTTGTATTTTCATAACATCTTTTTACTGAATGCATAATTATGAAAGTATACCGTGCCTATACATTTAATCTTTTTTTCTTGTTTTTACCATATTTTTGTCTGTCTGTTTGTTCCGGCTCATCTCCGAAACGGCTGGGCCAATTTTGTCTTTTATACTTACAGGAAACAGCTAGTTAATAATAAAAAAAAACGTACTAAGTACTTATGCACCGATTGCCATCAGACCACGACCGGGGGTGGCTACCATGATCTGTAAGCGCAGAAATGTTTTAGTACTATTCCGAAAGTAGGAAAGTGACGGCGTTAGACAGCTTTCTAGCGCCATCTCTTACCCACTCTCGGAATAGTACTAAAACAACCCTGCGCTAATAGGTCATGGTAACCCACCAGAACCTAATTCACAAGTTAGAGGGCTACGACATTCTAAAACGCCGTAATTGTTTCTGTTTATACAGACTATTCCAAGACCATTACAATTTACAAGTGTTACAATCCTAGTCAGAAAAGATGACTATACTTATTTGTGTCTTGTTACTTTGCTATAAACCAAAAAATAAAACATGTGTCGTACGCATGTTTTATTTTTATAATTGATATATCTATGCCTAACATAAATCAAATGAAAGTGAAAACAAATATTTTTGTAATTAATTTCAGCCTGTCAAATCAAGAGCATGGCATCAATCCCACCGTCTGCTTTCTCTGCCGGCCGTATTCGCGATACGCAGCGTGATATGAAGATATCGAACAAGACTAAAGGGAACGAGTCACCCAAATTCTTTAACACTACATGTAAGTCTAAATTCCTGTACCATTATTACTTAGGTACATTTTTTGCTTATTTTATGCAACCTTTACCTCACTTAATCACATGAAAAATTCTTTAATATCTTATGACCACGACAGATAGATAGAGTCGGTACCTATACTTTATTGTACTTCTATATAAGACAGAAAGAAAGCAAACTGATTCGCAGTTCCCGCCCGACCCTTGCCAGCCCGCGCCGCTGAGCAAGTAGATAGCTTCCCCAAATAATAATATCTTGACCCAGCCTGTCCCCACTTGTTGCCCCCCTCTCAATGACGCCCTAAGCCGAGGTCAGAGCCCCACAGGGGGTGCCCTTAGCGAGCGGTCATTTAATTTAATTGTAACCTAGTTTGTAAGCCCTAGCTAGGGGCCTTAAATTCATTTGAGGTCACCACAGGATAGTCCGGTTAAGCAGTAAACCAACCTTAGCGAGTTGGCAAGTTGCGAATGGCCAAGTCAAAAAAAAAGTCTGATTCGCAGTGTTCCCGCAGTAATCGCAACCATAATTCATAACACATAATTTCGGCTTTCATTCGGCTCGTGCCGATCGGCCAACTCCGTTCAGAGTCTACAATCTCAAATCCTGACTCATGGCTCAAACAGCTTTTTTTCGAACGTATACGTATTTCTGCACATACTTCAGATTTTGTCGCCCGGCTTTCAGCTGTGCTTGTACAAATCATGCCGACCCGAACGTGTGAAGCTCCCCAAAGTACGACATCACGCGTCAGAGACCCCGTTTTACGGGAGGAATCTACTTACAATAGCTATAGATTGTATGAAATACTTTGTTTTTTTTTCAGTTATGGAATTATCTCCACTGAAGTACAATAGCAAGTTAATGAACAGCATCTGGGGCCTGTACAACCGATATTCACCGCATAACGTGAAGAAGATCAACGATGCTCACACATCCACTGCGGAGTTGCAGCAGTAAGTATGTACATGTAGAACAACGGTGGTAGGCCCTCACTTCTATAACATTACGTTATCTAGCTGTTTCTTGATGAGGCAGGCAGTGTGTATTAGGGTTGCGCCTAAAAACAGAGCGGGAATGCTATCACACGCAGCAGCGATATACGACGAACTTCCAATCTTTGGCTTGCTAATGGAAAAACAAGCCAAATGCGAGTAGGACTCGCACACGAAGGGTTCTCTACCACCGTACAATATTTAAAATTATGTACAAAATTGTGTAGTCCAGATCGTTATCAATATTTTATTTTTATACACTCTCTGTGAAAATGTGAAGTGTCTATCTATTCTGTTCAAAAGATATAGCCCTTTAACAGACGGACAGACGTTAGCACCTTTTCGGTACGGAACCCTAATAATCCAATTCGGGCATGTTAAGTCGCGACCCGAAAGCTTGAGAGCAGATAACATGAACATGTACCGTACCTAACTGTACTTTACTTTCATTTCAGATCGGCTGCCAACTCCAACAAGAACGAACCCGTGATCACCTTGCCTTCAGCCAAGCTCGATAATGTTTGGGCTGCTATAAATGTCTCAAAACACTAATAAAAATCATTTGAACACAAAGTTTTGATACTAAAATACTTGCTTACCTATGTTTGTTTAATTTTTTCGAGTTCAATTATAATTATGTTTTTCATATAATATTGATATTTTTATTTCCTCCTCTTCCTTCGATGCCTTAAAAAATCCAACTATGTAGTTTAGTAGATACCTACTTTTAAGATTTACCGCTTATTACAAATTATATTGATCACTGAACTTCGGGTCTATCTACACACACAATTAAGCAATATTAGGGAGCAATACTTTTTTTGTTATTTTTTGCAGACATTCCGGTCGCCTTTAGCGGCTGTGGTGACAAAATAAGCCGGAGTTTTTTTTATCTTTTTGAATTCTATCTGGACTTCTAAACTCAAAGCATTTCTTTCACTTAGACCATTACAGGCACTTTTGTATGTCAAAACACAAAAAAAAAAACTAAGCTACAGTCCCAGTCACAGGGCATAGTAACTTGTGAAAGTACTGTAGATGCAAGCTAGCCCAGCAAGCAAATCATTTGTGCACTACCTACCTACACGGAATTTTACTAAGCTATGACTTATGAAGTTATAACTTTAGATTCCTAATTAATGCTGTCCCGAATTACGATCGTTTTAGTTTCGATTTTTTCGAATAAACTAGGAAACAAACGCATAGGTACCTACTACCGAGTTCACTGACGGTCGACTACTTTCAAACTTTATTACTTAGGGTATAATGGTGAAAAGTGGCAAACGTCAGTGAAACTAGGTAGTAGTACATGTACATTGTACACATGAATTAATCTAATATATCGTACAACAAATAAAAGGACTTTTGCACTAACTTTATTAGACCATTTTCTTGTAACAATACTAATGGGTATATTGTTTTACAACAGTCCGATTTACTTTTACATTGTTATTTATTATCACAGACAAAACTGAACTAAAACGAAAATTGTTTCAAGTAGCACAACAAAACATTTTTCTAACTAACTAGGTAGGAAACTCAAATCAAAGAAACATTAAAATGAGGGTATTTTTCGTGATAAGCCGTGAATTCGCCATTTATGGGACCACACACACACTGTGTACCTACCAGATGTAACACACTCACAATAACTACCTACCAGATGTAAAACACTTACAATAACAACCCCCCCTCATTTGAAACAGCGCCATAATCCATTGCTTCATAAGTTTAAAAAACCAGAGCTAAGTGTATTACACAATAAGGGTAGTATATGCATACAGGTAGTGAGCAGGGCTGCCAACCATCCAGATGGGTTCGAATCTGAAGATATTCGGCCTTTTGCTCTCTTGTCCGGGCTTTCCATTTGTATTTTTTTTTAATAAAATTCAAGAATTGAAGATAAATTCTACTAATAAGCAGCATTTATCTTCAATTCTTGAATTACTGTTACAAATTGTCACAAATAATTAACTAAACATAATCAAACACATGGAGACTAGACAACTCATCTTAAAATCATAGCCATTGCAAACTATCTTTACCAGCAGGTTGACATTGCAAAAGTTATAAATATATTGAACAAGCTTAAATCAAATAAAAATATAAAAAACAAAGAATTTGATGCATCTGAATATGAATAAAACATCCTTGTTGGTTTACATTTTTAAACTGAATATTAACTTGCACATGGAACAATTCTTTTTTAATTCAAAGTACAAAACATGGCAAATCTTAAGATTTTCCTCCATTGATTAATAACATTATCCAAAAGAATCAATTATTACTACTGTCACTGAGAAAAGCAATGGTGTGTCACTCGAGAAGTCCATGACCAGCAGCGAAGCTATCGCCTAACAATGGTTATATTATAAAATATGTGTTATACTACTATTTATTTACATATAAAACAGATTTTGGATGAACCTTATTTAGAGTGCTAATCAATTTTTATTGAAAAGCTGGCGCCACATGAACAGCCTAAGTCAGCATTAGGATTTTGCATTATCCTAAATGCAGATCTAATTAGCTCAGTCTGATAGTCCACAGTAGAACCCTTGATGTAATCCAAAGAGGTCTCATCAATAACCACTTTTACGCCGTCTCTTTCAAATATTCTGAAAAAAAGGAAAATACAGAACATTATCTCACAATTATTTTATTTCACAAAAGCATGTCTGTATGCCAGACGCTTTTCTAAGGCTACGGTACTCAATCTGACCATTATTAAATAATTAAATATTTAAATCACAGCTCAAACCACAAAACAGATTTGAAAATTTGGCATACAGTTAGCTATTATTATCTATATAGGCATCCACTTAGAAAAGATTTAGGAAAATTTAACCCATAAAAAAATCCGTCTCCACTAAATACTTACTTGTCATCATCTGCTACTTTGGTATCCAAATCAAATTTATACTGGAATCCGGAGCACCCACCACTTTCTACACACACTCTTAGGAAATTGTCATCGTCGCCACATAACTGTTTTAATTTCTGAACGCAATTGTCACTTATTGCTATTCCATCAGTTGAAACAGGTGCTACTGCCTTCTGCGTTCCGTAAAGGTTATAGCCTAGTCGGCAATAATTTTGATATCCAAATCTGAAAACCTGCCCAGGTTTCAAAAACATTTTGCTGATTTTCAATTAGTCACTGTATTATACTTTTCTATTCAATTTCTAATCAAAATGGATAAAATAAGATTTTGCAATCTCCGAACACAGTCTCAGTATATTGTTCCCTCTTGGCCAGCTTGTCAATTGTTTAGATTCGATGGAGGAAAAGGAAAGACAGAAAATTATTTTAGAAGAAACTTGGAAGAAATTAGAAAACAAATCAGAAAATTATTTTTTCGGTCTATACACAGCTGCAAATAGCAATACAAATCTGACAGGCATAGATTTGTCAGAGACTTGTCAGATCCAGGGTTGCTAGATCGAGTAACTAAGTTTTCCCCGCATTGAATTTTGTTTTTCCAAAATAATGAGTTTTGCAACTTTTTTCCCTATTCAATTTTCAAACAGGAAATTAAGAAATCGGGAGATGCAAAACTATTTTAACTCACAAAACGGATGGGTCTCCGTGCACATTTGCAGTGCACACCTTTTATTTTTCAGTCTTTTTCAATAAAAAAAGATTTCATTACCCCAAAAATTCTTCAAGAACGTTTTTGTTTTCCCAAAAATAGGACAAAAGAAACCCCCATCCACCAACACTGGTCAGATTTGTCCGTGTCAAATGGTCAAGAATAAATGTAAAAAAAAAAAAAAATTGTCCGTGTCAACTGTCAGACAGAGAGTCCTCTACTGAGCCCATAGACATTTTCACCTCAATGACAGCCCAGCAGAAGCCCAGCCAAAGCCAGTGCTGCCAACTTAGTATGAAGGCAAGTATAATTAATTATTAATGTTCTGGGATCGTGCAAAAGCCAAAAACCACACAGCGGCACAGTGAAGAAAAACATACATACATAAAATCACGCCTTATGCCCATGATGGTAGGCAGAAACCACCAGCTACGATCCTTCGATCCCATTTCAACAGCCGAAAAAATAATTTCGTATTAAAAACCTGGCCAAGTGCGAGTCGGACTCGCACACAAGGGATTCCGTGGCCCCAAACAATATGAGAACAATGTTTTAACGCTCATTCATATGTAAATATTTCGTTAATATTCTACAACGTCCATTTTTTCAGAATTTTCCTCCTCTTACTTTAGAAATTAGAGGCGACTTTAGAAACAAATATCTCATCAACAATTGACTTAAGGTGAAAGCGCCAGGGTAGCCTGACCGGCAAATTGCAAAGAAACGCAAGAAAATTTGAATTTCGCGGGCTACCCTGGCGCTTAAAAATTATGTATTAAGGGGCGTATTACAAAAAAAACCGAAATTGCTAGGTTTCCTCTTTGAAATTGAATGATAACCGTTCGTTGTTTAAAATAACAATTACTTGTTGAAAATAATTCGTTTCATCTACTACAATAATAATAAAGCGAATTTTAGATAAATTATTAATTTATTCAGGAATAATCATTCTTCTGATGCATGTTTAGACAAAAACTCACGGAGACATGATTTGGGAGCTCTAATTTGTAGATTCTATTGAATTTAAAACTTCAATAATGATAGAACACATTTTCGTTATAATTATGCCTTTATTGTAAAGAATAAAAAAATTGAACCTAATTCAATTATTGACCGAAAAGACTTCGAAACAAGCCCCGATACCTCCGAAATTGTAATATTTATACCAAAATAATCTTCAACATTTGCTTAAACTATAGTATTTTTTTTTAAATCGCTACTTTTATTTCTTATTTAATTAAATAAAAGTACAATATACATATTTCACTGCGCCGCCCGGCTATCTACCTGCGTTCTAGTATTGCGCGAGCGCTTGTTGAGGTCGGATCATGTCAGTTTGTTCCGCGCGCTGCGTCGTCGTGTTGATACTTACGTGGTGTGCGTCGATTGTCGTATAAAAACTGCTATTGTGTGCGTGTTAGAGCATCGTCAACTACGATCGCAGTTTTTGATGGTTGTAAGCTCGATCAATGCCGTTGCGGGAAATATTTTTCTAAACTAAAAACATGATAATTGTCAGCACCGATTTTTTTTTTGTTACAGCATTTGTATGTTTTATTTACTTAAACAGATTGCAACCATACTATTTATTTATTTACGTAAGTACACATAAAAGATTTTATTTGTCTGTCTAATATCGATACTTACAAAATTCGATGGTCAAAAGGTATTGTTTAGTTTTCAAAGAAATCTGTTTTATTGTGGTCGGCTTTTACTTACTAATAATGCTTTTAGTTAATGCGCTAAAACAATGTAGACCATTAGGCTACGGATGTCACTTAACAATCGATTACTGTGTATCAATTAAAATATTTATTTATTATTACTTATTTCAACTACCTAATGAAAAATATACACTTTAAAACAAATTATAATTTATAACAGTAAAATGTCACATCGAAAGTTTTTCCATCCACCGAACTCCATCCTAAGAAAATTTGTATTACAGAAGATCAAGATCGTTCGTTTAGTCGCCACACTCGCACTATCATGGTGCGAGCGAGTGAACAGATATGAAAGAAATTATCGCTCGAGAAACTAGACGCCCGCTCGGTACGTAAAATACGTAAATTAGCGTAACGCCGAAATGTAAGAGGGCTCTTAAATATAGGTAAAAACATCCTAATGTATGTATTGATAAAACTGATATCTTCGGGACAGTATAGCTGACAAGGAGGATTTTTTAAATCTGTGCCATAATAACTTCTATTCGGTTCAAAAAGAATTATTCAAAGATTTATTACAATAACTACACATGGCTGTTGGATACCCTCCAAAATTAACATTATACTTTTCAATTCTTACGTTTTTTGCAATCAGCTGTTAGTTTAATGTCAGTTTGTATCGATATTGATCAAAACATGATTTGCGACGAAAACAAACATGTATTTTCAGAAATATAAGCATTTGAATCAAAGATCATTCAATAGGCTAATATCCCTTATCTTAATAAACTCTATTTCTTCTCTTTCTTATATTGATTCCTCAACAGTTGACACAGCGTTTCCAGTCTAAATCCCCTAAGAAAAAAATGTTAAAGCCAAGACTAATCCTATACCTAGGTACCTACCAAAGGACATCACCCAGATTGGGCAAATTTCAAAAACCGGCCAACAAAAATAAACTTATTATTTGGATAGAGCATAACATAATAAATATGTTTTATTATTACACCTAAGTCGTAAGGCAATATACCGAGCAATTATTCAACCACAAAATATCTGAGTAACCCAGATAGGGCAATTTTTGCCGGCCAACAAAAATAAACTTATTATTGGCTAAATGGGATATCCTCGATCCATCCCATACAAAAAATGTCAATGAGGAGTGAATATGCCCCACCTACTGTCTTGCCCATCCTGCACAACCCCTTGCACCTTTCAGGATTTAATCGAAGCAACGTAGCGTGGCTACATACTGGTATAACACCATTTGAGATTTGACTTTTGAAATTAGCCCAAAAATTTATGGAGGGTGGGTGATCTCCTTTCGTAAGGAGTAGTCGCGCCGTGAGCTAGTTGCTGCCGCACGCGACCTGGAGGTAAAAATCCCTTTCTTCCGCGGTCGTTTTCGCATTGATTGTATTCAAACTTACCAGAAAGGTCAGGAATGACGGACGAGGGGCAGCTGCTGGGACGCTTGACCTTGACGCGTGCATAGTTTTACACTAATATGTGTACTAAGGGCGGCAAAAAGCTCATAGCATGAGCACTCTAGGTTTTCTTTATAGTATTATTATGCAAAAGACTAATGCTTTATCCATGGGCATAGGCAGAAACTAATGAACGTCACCTGCTACGATCTTTACAAACCCATTGCTTCGTCCGCCTACAAACACTTGGGCATACGCGCGCGGCGGTTACAGTTACAAGTACTATGCACCTGACCCTTCCGAAGAATCACCAATAAGGTCATTGTATTTCCTACCAGAGTGTACATTCCCTACGTATATTTTTGTGTCACAAGTTCACAACTATGTGAAAGGTGACAAATAAACAAACATACGAACATTGTCTTTGCGCTCGCGAAATTTGCTGCAAATTGTCATATTTTCACGAAATAGTTTCATTTGAATTAAATGTATCATGGAGCTAAATGTAACATTGATGTATTGATGTTTTAGAATAGAATTTATTAGACCTAATATTCTTTGTTATGTAGGTACACTATACCATATAAGTAACATTCATAAAAGACAACATTTCACATAGGGTGACACAATGGGCGCGGACGGTCTTATCGCTAATAGTGATCTTTTCAAGACAACCCTTGGATTGATGGTTAAATTTTAGTATTTATTATAAAATATAATTGCCGCAAATTGAATTTTAATCAACATACGTAAAACAACGCCGCGATTTGCAAAAACGTAAGGAATCTCGCGAACTACCACTGAAATGTCCGTGGGTTAGAAACAATAATTACGATTAAATGGAACTGATTCACTTTTTTTCATAAAAAGGCAGATTTCGTATTATGAAAACTATGGAAAGGTCACAAAAAGTATGTACACTAAAACACCTCATAAAACAGGATTTTTGCTTAGGTTGCAACACAGATGTTTTTAACCCATTAGTTGGTACGAGAGCGATATAGAGAAACCTGAAAGAGAGAGGTAACCGACTCGGGGAAAGCTGGCCAGCGGACCGCTGCATCAACACGTTTGTTTATTTTTATTTTCTATAATGTTCTGAAAATGGTTTTTAAAATTTTTAATTTAAAATAGTTTGACATAATTGCAGACCTAAGATAAAATAATTAAGGATAATAGAATCAAAGCAAGATATTTTCGCAATTTTAAATGGAGTTTTGTCATTTGATAATATTGTTTGAATCAATCATAAAAATCACGTTATTCTTGAAACTTTTAAGTTATTGTTTTTGTACAACTAAATATCGTAATAAAGATTAGAATAGTGCATTATTTTAATAAAGTCACTGGGCACCCTACTCCACTTTGCGCGGCAGCGGTCAGAAGGCGGAGCTTATCGGCAAACTCGCGTCGAAGCTGGCTTCACTGTCAATTCGAGAGCCGCGAAGAGTACGCTCGCGTCTATTACGTGGTGTGTTTATAGTGAAGTGGATTTTGTGATGAGATTATCGAATGTCGTGAAGTGAAAGATAGTGTTGTTTTATCAAAAAGTGCAACTTGTGGGCTGTACTATGTTTATGGTTCACTTATAGTGTATAATCAAAATGTGTGAATCACGATTGTGTGCAAAATTGATTTATGCCACGTAGTGACGCGAACGGGTAATGATTCCTAATGTGGAGTTCGAAGCAAGATGGTTAGAGAGACTCGGCACCTGTGGGTTGGAAATTTACCCGATAACATTCGTGAAGACCGAATAAGGGAGCACTTCAAACGGTAATATTACTTTTACTTACTTAACTTTTAGAGACCACAAGCCTGCTGGCCGGTTAAAACAACATATTTGGCCATCCCAAGTTCCCAAGTCTGTAGGATGATGAAAGAAAAGTTTCAAAATGTAAGGTTGTAGGTCTTCACTGCTGTAAGAAGTGTGGGAGTTGGAATATAAACACTGTTTAATTTATTTTGTTATGAATGTTTTAAGTCGTGTATTTTTAATTTTTGCAAATAATTGACTGCACTTAATTATTTAAGACCAACAGATGTTGTGATGTTGTACCTACTTCCAATGAAGGTATTTTCTTATTGAAACAATTCAAACGCGCTATAAATGTACTTAAATAGTAGGTATTTGTGCCACACAAACTAAGTAACTGATAAAAGGAGTCCTATAATTAATTCTCTTTCAATTAATTTAATTTCTCACCAAGTTTCGACTCGTCGCAGAGTCGATAGCCTTCCAATGTTCGGACTTGCTTTCATGCTTTGTGCTATTTGTATTACGTATTAGCCTTGTAGACTGAATTATTTACGTTCACTGTGTAGTGTTTTTTTTTTCTTTATTGGTAGGTATAGGTACTGAATACTCTAATATTTATAATCTCAACTTACTAATTTCGTAGATTTTTACGGATGGATGTTTTTTTGAAGTTATTTACGTACTGAACTACCAACTTTTTCTTCGACGATTTCTCTTTTTGACAACAAAACACATAATTATACGGGTCCTTGCAAGAATCACAAACCAAAACTAGGTACTTAATAATATCCATACATAATAAAATGGAATGATACGTAACGCTTTTGCCTTGGATTAACTTGGGTAGTTAATTTTGCTGAGAAGATTGTCATTTCATACGATAAAAAATCAGCTTTAAATTAAACTTAGCTCATGGTGACCATGTAAAGGCCACAGTAAACAATGTTGATATCTGATGTATGAGTTTCACATGCAGTAGCCAAAAAGGTAAACTTTTACTAGGTAGTTTTAAGTCCCTAAATCTATTTGAGCTAGAACTGTTTTTATTATAATTTTTTCCGTAAACAGGTTTTAATTTTACGAATTTAAATAAAGGGGAATAATTATTCTAAATATTTTATAAAAGTGTTAGTAATTCTCTTTATTGCGTAAGAATTTAACCTGAACAGGGCTTGATAACACATCAAACACTTTTGGATCAGACCATAGGTTAGCATAAAATGATTAAAACTTGTTGGGAGAATTTGGTGTATGGTTTGGGTATGGAACCCGAGTTTAAACTAGATCTAACAAGACATGGTCTCAACAAAATTGTTGCACTAGTGGACTGGCCATATACATTGAACATCGAACACTTTTCTATTTTTTTAAAGCATGTTGAAGGATAGGTTAGGCTATTGTTAATATCACCTATTCTCACACAAATGATACACAAACACGAGCTCACGCCTTTCCTTGCGCTGGTAGGAAAAATGCCACCTGCTGTGATACTTGCATACTCATTTTTCTTCGTCCACGTTCTTACACCTGGTCATAAACGTACGCTAGTTATTGTAATCTATTTTGCAAACTGACATTAATACCTACTTATTTATGAAACATGTGGCTGCCCACAATAAAAACTGACACAACATTGTGGGCGAAAAAGATTATCGAGCCTTATTACGCGTACCTACCTACTAAGTCGTGCATCTATTGCCGAAGGTAAACTCCCATTTCGTCTGCGTGGATTATATTTCTACCGATTTAAATACTAACATACCATTTTAACCACTGTAAAAGTTGTTTTTTTTTTGACACTTCCTAATCTTTGTCTTAGGACGTAAATATATTTTTAATATTAGTATGGGGAATGAAACTATATTAGACAATGAGGTCCCAATACACCGGATTAACAAAGTTTATTTTATTGTAAAGATATTCTGGTCACTAGGTACATACATAGTCTGGCCATAATTCCAACGCTCTACACGATGTTTGTTTTAATAGAATCATGTCTACCTGCACTAAAATCTTCATAAGCGCAGCGTCTAAGCGACAAGACAATGACCACGAAAGAAGTGCTTTCGCTTCGAACGTCGCAGTTTAACCGAGGTATTCATGTACATGTGAATTGTGATGATTATACACGAAGCAATGATTCAAGTAGGGACAGGAGGCACTGACCGTCCACAGGAACGTTTCATTACATCGAAATTACTCCAGAAACCTTTGATTGTATGCACCTTCGATTACCTTCAGCATTGTAACTTTTTTTAAACACTTACACTAGTACCGCAATAATATGAGACTCCCTGCTTAACTGGTAAAAAGCTTGCAGCAGCAGTTCACGCACAAGCTGTCCAGCCTGCTTCCGATATACCACCGCTACCGTTATGAGCGCTGATTGGCGGACTAACGTCATGCATTGTCGGATGCGCTGATTCACTAACAGTTATATTCGAGCCATGTTCTGATTAACCGTAACAAATATATGTTATAATTGATTACACAACAGTCTTCAAGCTTCCAACCGACCTAAATAACAGTGTGATTTTTCAAAATAATATAACCTCACGCGTTTTTCCTATAGAAGTAGGCGGAAACCACAGAACGCTACTTGCTACAATCCTTACATACTCCTATCAGCTCGTCCACGTTCATACATCTGGTCATACACACACGCCGTTTGCGAGTACTACGCACCTAACCTCTCTGAAGAACCTCATCCGATCCTGATAATAGCTTAACTCGCTGCCCTTTCGATAAATCTTCTTAGATTCCAAATATCCGGTATTTTGCAATCGTCCTAGTATTTTCGCTGATTATTATTTTTTGGATACTAATACATAATGTTAACACATATTATAGTTTGTATTATCGACGAAACCGATGTAGACTGTTAGCTCATTGAATGTACTTACGTCCGCTACCAAGACACTTCGATCCGAGATACATCTTCCAATGTATCTTGCGACTTTATTTATTAATATACAAGAATCTTCGACAACAGTAATTATGTTAGAATGTTTCGTCTATCCGGTGGGGCAATTTCGTTTCTTAATATGGAAAAGTGAAGTATAGTACACCAAAATGAAGCATTTCCAATGAACTTACAAAGTTTGATACTTTTTATGGCTATAGCTACCGCGAGATATTTGCAAGTAAAGAAGCTTACTAATCAAGCTACTTTACATTCAAATATTTCGGAAGCGTGACGCGCACATTACTTGACTCGCAATGTCACCCTAAACCGATGTTTCTGAGAATACGAAATTATAATATTTCCGTATTAAAAAAGAACATATTTTAGTTAAAAATATAGTCTGTGCTGCGGTTGTAACACATTCTCAGCAGCACTTAACAATTGACAAGCAAAAAAAAAACTTTTGCCAAGTATATCAACCAACTTCAAAATAACTCTAGTTCTGGAAACAGGCCATGGCAACTTTGATTAATTTAAAGTAACAGACCAGTCACGTATTTTTCTGCAAAAAAGTTCCTTAGAAGCCTACACTATAAAAATATCGCTAGACATTACACACAGCGCCATCTAGTGCCACACTAAGCAACGAGGCTTGTGTCGTGGACACTAGATAGTTGATATACTACATAGATACTTTTTGTTTGTAAATACATACTTATTATACATATAAACATCCATGACTCGGTAACAAATGTCCATGCTTAATCACACAAACACTTGCTCCTACCGGGATTCGAACCCGGAACCCTATGGACGTAAGGCAGCCTCACTACCGCTGCGCCATTCGGGTCGACTATCTTACTTGTCATTGTTATTTTTTTTAAATAAACATCAATTACTGAAACTGTTTATTTTTATGAAATAGGAACTTGAAGGAACATGAAGAATTAAGTCTTAAATGCTAAATTGAATAAGTATAAAGCATTTTTCACACACGTTCACCTGGTGCTCCAAACAAATACATAGGTATGATCACCTACGGCATGTCGTCATCTTGCTTTTTTATCCTTATTTCGTGGGGAAAAGTCACTACGTGACTGCGTCTGTGTCTAGGGGTCTACTCTCTCAATCCGTCAACAAAGATACGGGCCCGTACGAAAGTAGATCGAAACTTCGGAATGAACCCTACGCCCTATTATTTTCGGATACATGAGTTTTGAAAATATTTAAGGAGTAGGGATAACTCTCCAATCGTGTTGTCATTCGTTTTTAGTTCGGGTCCCTCCCTAATCGTATGTCTGTAAGTGATACGGAGTATGAAAAGCCCGTATCGTCGGCCGAAACTACGGGTTTCGTTCTTAGAGAGTAGACCTCCTGCCGTAAAGAAACGGAACATTGATTAGCAAAAGGATTTACGAGAATCACTGCAATAGACTTATATCCATCCGCAAAATCGGCTTTTGGAATCGTGGCTCCTGCTTGATTCGAGACGTAATATAGAATTAATTTCCTCCTCATTTAAGCCTCCAGTGACAACCATGCCACTTTCCACCTACACCGATATAAATGAAAGAAAATTCTAAAACACTAACTTCCACCAGTAAAACTGCCTTCACCAGTAACCTTGTCAAAATTGTTTTTTTTTACTTAATTAAATGAGGTCAGATAGGTAATCTCTCCATGTAACATACTGGTATTCAGCTGCATCCGGATAGACTGAAACCCGACCACAACATAGTTGGGAAAAGACTAGGCAGATGATAATGATATAATATACATGAAATACAAAGTTTCATTTCAATACGAATTAGATGTAAGTTAAAATTGACTCCAAGATTTGATAACATTGTTAGTTATAAAACCAAACCGCCATGGGGTGTCCCAGAGTCCCAGCACCCCTTGTACCCTAGTACCCACTAGAGTTAGCTGTAGTATCCCGCTATTTCTTGCTATGTATTAATTTTACATAGAACACCAAATGTGCCGAAACATTATTTTGGCGCTTGATTTGAACTTAGCCGTTTCTTCATTATTCCGGTATAATAACTATGTCCTTGTATATTATGAACTAACCTAGGTCATGGTTTATCCGTGTGCCAAATATCATCTAATTCTATTCATCCGTTAAGGCGTGAAATGTTGACAGATCAGACACAGTTACTTGTATTTATATAAAAAGTAATCCTAACTTATATCATAAATACAACAAAAGTAAAATTCATATCGCGCAGAACTTCCCCCAATGAAAAAAAACACCAAAATGGTCCAGGGACCAAGGAAAAGTTAGGCCTATAAAACTTGTCGCTTGCGTAATTCCCCCCTTATAATTCGTTAAAAAAGTAATACTTACTACTTTTTCAATACACTTCCTCGATAACTGGCTCTTATCGGACTACGATTAGGTTCAACATGCTATGGATTTCACCCTCGTGGTTTTCTTCTTATATTCCCGAACAAAAAAAAATAAAAAAAAATGCGGAAATAAAAATTCCATAGCCAGGTGGTGAGGCGACTCGCCCCCACAGTCATTTTTATTTTTCATTTTTTTTTCTATTCCATTGAATCAATTTGGACTTTGAACAAATTTGGACTAAAAACTAAAACCAAGAAACTAAAAGTGTATTGAAAAACGTCATTTGATACACGTGGGCATTTGTTACTTCAGTTCTAGGCTCCAAAACACCCTCGCCTGCGGCTCGTGTGTGTATTTCGCCTCGACCGCAATAACAAACTTTCCCCACTTATATCAAAATCTACTATTTTAGTAGTACCAAAGCAACAGTCTAACAAATACGCTGACTTCGTCTGAACCTAGAAAGAAACTAGCTATTGCATTAATAGCAGTCTATCGCCCCACCACAGTTTTGCAATGTCGCGCTCCAAAAGCAGCTTAGGTGCGCGGGCGGGGACTGCCGGGTCATTGAACCCGCCACGGGCAAGAATAACCAACAGCTATCATTTCATTTTGAATCTTTACTTCATGTCGACCTTACTTTACGTTACTACGCGTTGGGAAGAAATGGTGTCAACTGGTTTCGAAATAAGGCAAAACATCATTTCTTTTACAGTGCACGGCTTTTTAGATAAACGAACATCATTTTAGGGTGTGAACCCATTTTCAATGTGACCAACTCTAAAAGTTTGTGACTTTTGTTTGTTTCATTGACTTTTTTACAATCGACTTCCGAAAGTAAATTTATTTTTCACATTTTTAGTGAACTTTTTTTTGCATTGTTTTTTATTTTACTCTTTCTACATTGTAACTAGAAGTTATTAGCAGATCATCCACATAGACTAGAAAATAATGCGTAGTATAGAAGATAACTCATAAAATACCCACAAAAATTCAATAAAATGTATGGGACTACCACGCGGGCTTCCTTCACCAAATGTTTTTTTTTAGGTAGGAAAGCCGTGATTACTGGACCGATTTTGTAAATCGGCCAAGTAATCACGAAGAACCCTGGGTACACTTCTGTTCAAAGTTTATGGCGGCTCGGAAGTTAGCTGCGAGTGACGGTCTGCGCATTATACAGTTAAGACGATGCGTCCTCTACACCCCGATGATATCTAAAATTGTATTCTGCGCACTTGCGCAGCTTTACGTTAGATGTTTCGAGCAGCAATAAAGTTTGAACCGTTAAACTTGCGCTAACAGTCACTCGCAGCTAACTTCCGAGCCGCCATAAAGTTTGAACAGAACTATACATTACATTAAAAAAATTTGACGGCCGAATACATCTTTGGAACGGTTAGTAGCATAACAGTAATTATCGTATTGTGCGTCAATATACCTTAAATAATTATTATTGGAATGTTTTAAAAATCAAATACAGCAATTATTGTAACGGTGCCGTAAATTGCTCTAATTAATCTGTAGAATTAAATAACTTAATTAACGCGGCTTGTCCCTCGTGGTACCCGAACAAAAAGTAGCCTACGTCCATCCGGTATAATGTACCTTTTGAATAGGTGCTGTGGTTCCAGAGAAAATCCTGCGCATACATTTCTGTACTCTTAAAATTGCACTGTGATTTAAAATATGTATATTTTTTGTTTAGCCTATTCTGTCCCACTGCTGGACAAAGGCCTCCCCCATGCCTTTCTAACTCTCTCGGTATTTTGCCTTCTCTGGCTAATCAGTCAGAAACGAGTCTAAATCGTCACGCCAGCGTTTCTTGGGCCTGCCTCGGTGGCGACGACCGTCGTCAGGCACCAACTGTGTGACGATTCTGGCCTGATTGGAAATGTGACCCGCCCAGAAACATTGTAACCTCGCAGACTTATCGCCAACATTGGCGATGCCTGTCTTGGAGCGTATTGTGGTGTCCCGCATTCGATAGATGATTTTGATGTTTAAAATGCTACGCCCCATCGCTCTTTGGCAAACCTTGAGTTTGGACTTCATTGCCTCCGTCAAATACCAAGTCTGGGCGCTGTAGGTTAGGATAGCCAGGATACACATGTCGATGAGCTTACGCTTAAGTGAGATAGGAAGGTTGTCCTTCATATGCGCCTTCATCGACCAGTAGCTTCTCCAGGCATTTTCAACGCGTTGGTCGAGATATTTGTCCTATCTGTTGTTGATGGAAACTGGCTGGCCTAATGTATTTCCCGCCCATCGACCGCAACCCTTATTATTGATATTTAGCGGCATTGGTCTTGACTTTAGTCTTTGACTGATTCATCTTCAGTCTAATCTCGAGGCTTGCACTGCTCAGGTCTTGACGCATTTGCTCCAGTTGATCTGCTTCAGAAGTAAAAAGAACAATATTGTTTGCAAAACGAAGGTGTGATAGCATTTTATTACCGATCGGAATGCCTTTCGTTGTCCATGTGTCAGCAAGTTTTTTTGAATACTTCCCCAAGGGTGCTGGTGAATAGTTTAAGAGAGAACGGGTCACCTTGTTTTACTCCACAAAAGCCAGGTATAGAGGTTTATGAAACTCTGAATATTTTTCTAGTAACTGATTTAAAGTGTGAAGGTGATCTGTAGTAGAAAAACTTGGACGGAACACGGCCTGTTCCGGTGGTTGGTGCGAGTCTAATTTGGCATCTATGCGAATGCGGATGACCTTGATGAACGCCTTATGAGGCACTAAACTAATGGACCTCTAG
Organism: Standfussiana lucernea; assembly: GCA_964057025.1. Taxonomy (NCBI): domain Eukaryota; kingdom Metazoa; phylum Arthropoda; class Insecta; order Lepidoptera; family Noctuidae; genus Standfussiana; species Standfussiana lucernea. Next base: position 7,075,467 of record OZ059801.1, read on the forward strand.
TTATTAATATTGCACTTGTCGCCTTTCTTATGAAGTAGAATTTGAGTGGGACATCTGGGATGGGAGTTTACCTACATGTAAGATTGCATTGAATAGGTTAGTTAATTGAGGGTGTGGCAGATCCTACTTTTAGGGCTTCGGTGGTAACGCCATCTTTGCCAGGGCTCTTATCATAGTACATTGTCTTGAGAACTGTCTACTTCGTAACACGTTATGGGAAGGATTTCTTCTGGGCAGCTGTATCTATTTTTTGATTCCAATTGAGTTGAATTATCTGAATGAAGACAGGTGTACAATTCTGTGCAAATGTCCATGATTTTACGTCTGTAATGATGGTTGATTCCCTGTGTGTCCATTAAGCTATTGATCCAGGGTTTGTTTTGAGAGAATCCCTGTTTTGCTACTCTTAACGAATGATGTTTTTCTAATACTACTTTGGCCTAGTGGCTTTATAATATTATAAAAGTAGTAGTTGAAACTCTTTTTACCTAAGATCGACGTAACTAACTCCCAAATAAAAGGGTTTAAATAAGTTCTCGAAGCTAAAATCTTTATTCACTGCTGGTGCCACCAATACTACTTGGCCTAGCTTATATTTTGGAAATGTAACGCTTTAGGTCTTATTCATATGCCAGATATTGATTTGGCGGAAAGTTAGGCTGGCCAAAAATTCAAACCCCTTTTATCTTTTCTTCTCTTTGACTGTTGGTCTCTACGGGCGTAACCGAGACCTAACTATATTAAAATATGCCATCGTGCAAAATCTTTTGTTGGCGCCAACCCCCCACCCCTCCAAAACAAAATAAAAACCGTTGCAAAGTCATCTCTTAGTCTGTAACTCAACCGTGAAGTGGCGAATTTGAGATTTGTCGCCCCGCAATTTTTCGAGAGCGAGCAAAACGAGCTCGAAAATTTTTAGCACTTCGCCTGTGAGATGTTGGTTTTCTTGTCATTTAAACATAAATATAGTAAAAAAAAGTCCAGATACTGAGATAAGTGACTATGTGAAGTGATTTTGTCAAATAGTGCAGAACAGTTTCAAATTGATTAGTCAACAGACCATTTCTTCGGATTAATTATCACTTGCTTCGGTGAAGGAAAACATCGTGAGGAAATCAGCATGCCTGAGAGATATTTCTCGACGGAATGTAAAGCCAAGTCAGAGGCCCACGGGCGGCATTAAAACTCTGACACCAGGTCAGGCATTAGTGCCTTTCGGGCCACTTCTTCTTTATCGTGTGGTTAGCCACACGATAATCTTTATCGTGTGACTTTCAGGCCACATCTTCTTAGAAGTGGCCTGAAAGTCTGCCAACCAGTCTTACCAAAGAGTATCGTTTTACCCAGTACTAACTGGGTTGTGGAGGTCAGATAGGCTGTCGTTCAATTTAAAATAAGCGTATTCAGCTGCATCCCGTTAGACTGGAAGCCGACCCCAGATGTCCAGATGACTATAATCATCAACACATGGTCAAGCGTAGGAATGATTTTGTTACTACTAAAACTTTGTGCTCCTGTATATTCGGAAATATAACTCCTGCCTCTCATTTTGATTAATAAGCTGAAGAAGATTTCGGGCATCAGTGCGGACGTATAGTTCAATGGTCGCCTCTGTTAATCTAGTCACCGGGACGGCCGGATACATACTCGAATATTACATTTATTGTTTTTTTTTTAAGCTAATTCATTTTCAAAGTACGACACTCCTTTGAATTATTTTCCTGGTTAAATTCACCCCGCATAACTGTCGAAATGGTGGCTCGTACTCGACATTTAACATTTTGTGTGGCTTAACCCTATCTTACCCCATGAAGCGGAAAACAAGTTTTAACGGTAACCGGTAATGAGCTAATCAAACCTTATTTTATTACTCTGGTAACCAATTCAAAGGCTAGAATTATTCAGATTTACTCATGACCTTTAGAATTATTCAGATTTATAAAAAAAAAAAAACTAGAAAACTGTAAATATAAATTTAAAAACGGCAAATCTAAAGCTTTTTCTTATTTTATGGTTTCATACTTTATTTAATGGTAGGAATTATTAAAACATATATTATGGAAAATGAATACTAAACAAAATATAACTTTTAATCAAATTGCAACAATACGAATTGAAATAATACAAAATTTTATTAGCTGCTATCTCGTTTTCATTTTGAAAATCATCTTGACTTTCAGTCTCTTCCATGTTTTAAAAAACATACATATTTTTTTGAAATGGTCTTAGTTTTGTTTTCATAACTTTAATGCTCGAAAACAAGCGCTCTAGCGACCGTAGTAGCTCCGGACTTGAGGCACCCCGATTTGGACAGGTTAGGTGAGAAGGGGATGGCGGGGTCTGAAAGACCCTTCGTGTTTATTTTTTTTGAACCACCCAGTAAAAGGAGCCCCGCGTCGACCGGGTTGCGCATGGTGCGCCTTATCATAATGTAGAATCTGTCAAAGTAGACTAAACGTGATAAATCGTCGTTGCAAATTTAAAATAGCCTATGATTGTATATAAAGAAACCTTATAATAAGTGTATGAGGTATCAACGACGAAATTTGGTCCAAGTGGTAAAATAATATACAGGGTTACGTACCACCAGTATTAGGATTAAGCAAAAAACGTCGAATTAAACGTAGTTTCTTGTATCTCGACACCCCTTAAATATTCAATTTATTTTATTAAAGATACAACCCTGAAACAGACGATTCGTAAAAGGGTCGCGCTGGCACCCTCTGGCTAAAACATCGAATGACGAGGTTTTAATGTGAGGATTGTAAAAAGTTCATGTATGCGGATCACCGTTGCCTAACGTGTTTTAAATGTCCAGGTTAAAAGTATTTTTGGTTTATAATCTATGTTTTAAATAAGTAGTCCTTATTTCTTTCCTTAATAAACCTTCACCTGAATAATTATGTACATGCAAGTTTTTCCAGGGTTCTCGATTGGATTCACAAACCCGGTCCATGGTTGGTAATTGGGATGCTGTTTGCAAAATACCTATCGATAACTTTAATACGGAAACCACATACTCAGTACATAATTCTGAACCCACATTGAAATTTTTCGTCGGTGTAATTATTGCACTTTTGTAGGAAACAGCAGTTTTTTTTTAATAACTGGCGATAAATTTCAGAATGATGTACTGAATATGTTACCGTTTTCGCGTCAGTGTCCCTTCCACCCCGTATACAGCTAACCGAAATGGTATCTGGTTAAATCTCAGGGTTTGTTGGAAGATCTTACTTTTGTATTATTAGAACTATTTTACTTTAAAACACTACCAGAAATAATATTTGTTTTGAAAAGATTATTTACGACTTTCATTTAGCTGTTTTTTTACATAACATAAATTATTAACAATGTTTTGTATACATTTAGTTATTAAATAACTGTTACACACGTACTAAATTTCAAGGAAAAACATAGTTAAAACATCTGTATTACATCGTTGGAATAATCCAGTAAAATTTATCAGTCAACAACGAATCACGCACGCTTCAAACAACCAGATACGAATGTGCTGTGTTCGCACTGCTCGCCTCGCCTTGGGTAGATGTAGCGAGGTAGTGACGATGGCGCCCGGCGAGAAGTCTGGCAACGTCGCATGTTCGTGTTTTGTACTTGTACGCGGACAGACAACGTTTATACGTAACTACGCAGGTACCTATCTAAAATATCCAACTCGCCGTAGTGCCTGTGTGTTGTGATGATAATGATTTCAACTTCTATATTTTTATGATAGCATTTATTATTTTTTGCCGTGGTTCAGCAGAGGGACATTATGTAGAAGGGTAACTAATCTTACTCTGAAACGGCCTGCCAAAGGGTCCGAAATTGACTGCAAGCGCCTCTAATTTGCTCGAAATCATCTCAATTGGAACTCCGTGCAATGAGAGTCAATTTTCTTTACCGATGAATACAAAATGTGTCTACATGGCAGTGACAGGAGAGAGGCCGAGTTTGCAAGGCGTCCAGGGGAGTGATCTACGCAGTGCTGTTTCGCTGTAACGGTTGCATACGGCGGCGGTTCCTGCAAAATATCTTTACCTACTCAGATACACAGAATATAAAAATATACAACACCTTGAATTTCTGCGAGCCTAGTACTTTTTGTGGGTTATCAAAGTATTATTCAAATACGGTCTCTCCGGATGAGCAAAATACTTTATTAATTAAAAGCACAGCCGTATTTTGTTTTTAATGTGACTGTACTCTGCTGCCATGTCGAGGTGAAACAAAAGACAATGCATCAAAACCAAGAAAAATCACGAGTAGACGTAAAGGGAGTCGACATTGGTTGCTATCAATACGTTTAAGGCTTGTGTGGCACCACAATGAAATTGGTCTCCGAATAGTTTCCTTAACACTTACTCTTAAATGAAGGATTTCATTAAAACATATCTTTTTATAAACAATTTATTTTTAAGAATACGACGTAACATTATTTTGTAATGAAGTGTTAGTAGGTATGTACAGAAACTGGTAAATTAGTTACATGACAAGTACACTTTTAAGGTTTCGAGCGGAAACAGGAAAACGGTATGCTTAGGTTTCGTGAAGTAGTAATCTTGGTCGCAGGACGCAGCCTGCTGCGATCGATGCCAGCCAGCCGGTCCAACGCCATGAAAAGGGGGTGAGGTGAAGTGAGGAGTAGTGCGCACAACTTCATTGCGCCGACTAACGTGAAAGCGGGTGCGGCGCGGGTTATTTCTACATTATTATCCATAAATGATTTCGGATAATGTTGCAACAGGGTCCAAAACTTCAAATTATAATAAAGTGGTTGTTCTTTGGAAAAATAACCATGTATTTGAACTTTCGGGTTTTTTACTTAACTAGAAACTTACGCGGTCGTGCACAACAATTTACCAAAGTTTAGTTGTAATTGAATGACCAGAGAGAAAACGCAAAGGGGAAGGGGCATGCAAAGGTGCATTCATTTTCACACGATTTTGGAGACTACAAATCCTCTAGCTTTCTTAATTATGTGCATGTTTAGTATTATTGTATTAAACATTTAACCTTTCGAAATATACATAAAGAGGACAACGCGGTAACGGACACGAATAGCGACATTACGCGTACGAACAAAATAAAAACACGTAATTGTAGAAGATAACAATACTTTCACAGGACAAGAAAATATAGGACATTTTTGATATTCAAAAGGCTTTATAATAGTTATTATTATCGGTGCATTTCAGCTTGGTACATTTATACCTGAAAATAAAGTGCTGAAAAGAAAATCTATGTAGTTATATGGTAAATTCCTTTTTATCACTTTCAAACTACTGCAAATCTATTGATTTTTAATTACTTAATCAAAACATCATTGCGTTTCTCGTTTCGCGTCCATCGCAAATTGGCAAAGAAAGGCTGGTGTTTTAAAGTATTATGCACTAAAAGCGATTGGCGGTGCGAGCGGGACCAATAATAATCTGACATTTAATAACACATAAACGAAATAATGTGAATAATAAGAGCTTAATAAAAATAGATAAAGTTACGTAATTAAAGGATGGTTTTACGTAAACAAACTTTTTTAATCTGTTTTTATGCGGCGGGACACCAGCGGGTGTTTTTGTATTTGTGTGGGTGGAAGTATGCAGGGGGGACTAATGGTGGTGGTGTAGTCTAGGTGTTGTAACATTATTATGCAATGCGAAAGTTGCTGCCTGCTGACGGGTCCACAGGGTGAGGGCGAAGGCACCACCCCACACAGTATAGCTCTGCTCCACCCACGCCCCCCGCTCTATCGACCTGCGCAAGCATCCGGCCCGTACTGCTAGGGGCTCGTCGACCGACCCAACCGAATTGTACTTTTCTATCCCCTCACTTCTAACGCATATCAGCCCATTTCATTAAATAAAAAATCGCCTTCGTCGTGTCGCATTAACGTATTTAGATTTTATTAAGTTAAGTAAAATAGTACGTTGGTAAAGTTACAGTTTATGGGTTTGACGACTAATTACGTTCTTTATTTAATTATATGTATTACGAGACAAATACGCTTCTGAATAAATAATAAAACCAAATTTTTGTTGGTTGTTGACACATGATAAGTAAAGGTTTTCGATGATACGACGGTGACAAACTCAAGTAACAAATAAAATAATCAGTTTATTGCTAGGTTTGTAATTAATTACTGTGCACCGATGCGCAGTGCATACCACAATATGTTGCTACAAACATAAATTACATGACCCATTGGTAAATTTGCGAAATAACATTGCAAAAAGATACATGGTGAAAGTCTGTACACTCCAGTTATTTTTTGCACCAGTAAGTTTGGCGAAATTAGTATTGCCCATTTTTTTCATATTTTCTTGTTACGTTATATATTTTGAGTGGGGAGCATAGAGCAAATTAAATGTTCCTAGACTAGAATTTTCACATTTCAAATGAATAATACTATATGATCTTAAAGAATATGTCAAAAAACCCTATGAAGTCATGACTAATCTTTTGTCGTCAAACGAATACGAAATACTGATACGTGGTTTTATCTAACACGGCTAAGAAGCCTCATACCAGGCAAAACATTAAAAGTCGCCGCATCGAAAAGGCTTGAAAGAGCTATTAATCGATGAAAAACCATATGAAAGGAAACATTTGAAAATGTGCAGGTAGTTGACAAGTCCATATTATCTCCTATCCAAGTCCATTTTGGCATGGGGATGTGAGCGTGCCAACCTAATACCCGATTCCTTTGGTTTTTTTTTTTAATCGGAGATAGTTGAAATCGGAGTTTTGTAGGAAACGTTAATTCTGGACACGAAAAAATGTGAAAAAAAAAATGTACGGGGTCTGAAATGGTTCCTTAGTCAGCACAAAGCGGCGAAATGAAAAAAAACAAACAGGTGCCGAAACGCTGGTATTCAGATACTTTATGATTGTGATAGTAATTTCATGGGTAATAAAGTAACGAAAAATAACTACTTCAACCAATAAAGTAGTTGGCTTGATACGCTCATCAGACCTATACCAGCGCATGCAGAGCATGTTGGAGACAACAATAACAAACACAACACGTACAAAGAAATCCAGTACCAGCTGACAGCAAGAAGATAATACACTTGAGTGCTGAGGATACCCCACTAACAACGGGTTGACTAGTCAGCCGGTCTTAACCGCTTGCAACTGAATACCAATATATGACATGTTCTGTTCTTCACAACCCAGTTACTAGAAAGCATAGCTCTTGGAGGGACTGGTTGTCAAACTTTCAGGGTTCTGACTGGTGTAAGACTGTCAAAGATCTACGAATAGCATCTGTTATTCTGTTATTATTTAGCCACGAGCGATTTGTAGATCTACTGAAATTTATTCATGTCGTTTATTAATAACTTTTAAGTTGTTGTCTTAATCGTCATAGTAAAGTCTTCACGAAGATTTTCAAGAAAATTCTCTCGCTGTTCTCAATAAGAATAACGGAGTGTCGGCCTAATTTGGTAGACTTCGTCCGACAGTCGAACAACGGTATTGGTATCTGCAAGTATCATTCGTCCGATACTAAAAGTGTTTGGAGATGAGAGATGAAAATTGAAATATTACTGCCTTTTATAATAAATCTTATTTATTCAGTAACTAATAAGAAAAACACATTTAACATATATTTCACTATAATGCACATTGGCTCTATCAATATTAATCGTGTCCAATCTTTAAAGCCATAGCCAGTGGCCCTTAAAATAGTTACTCATCCTTTCGAGTGGACATTACCCTGGCTCCGGACAGCGGTTTTCTCTTCCGTCCATGTATTTTCATTTGAATTGCACGAGTACACAAAATTATAATTTTATGGTCCAAGACTGAAGCAGTATTTCAGAACTCGTTCTACCAATAATACCACGATAATAGTTTCATTAAATAAAATCCATCTAGCAGCCTTCACGTGCTAAAGTAACAAGCAGTCAAATATCCGGCTTTATCTCAGTCGCTTTCTCATTTCTGACGAATGTAACAAGTCGCCTACAATGGGCTGAATGGGCTTGCCATTTACGCTCTTCAGACATCTTTTTCCTGTGCCAAATGTGCACTTTTTGCAAAATGTAAGGTATATATCCATCGCATAGTTGTCGGTACTTACTGCGGACACTGCAGACTAAGTCATTCTACTCATCGTCACGGGAAACGATTGAGCTGTTCCGTAATTCTGTCGAGTCGCTGACATTATATTGACAGTTTTAAATCAGAGAACGCGATCTGAAATATTTTTACTAATGAATTAAAAGGTGTGTAGGGCACACTTGAGGTGTTAGTGAAGTACATATATTAAAAAAAAAACACTCGAAAACTTGTCACAGATTCACACTTGTTAGGTACATAATGTTCTTATACAACTTAAATATGTCTTGCTTCTATTGTTACAAGTTTACCCAACCTCTAAACAAAAATAAATAAAATATACAAAAGGCACAACAACGATTGATTGAAGTAGCAGCTATTCAGAAAGTAGATGACGTCACCGACCCGGTATCTCCCTTCCCCTCCCTCCCCGCGCCACAACGCTCATTTTTCCTTGCCTGACTCGCCAGTGTTACTTCGCCCCGGACCCCGCGCCTCCCCTCGTCGCCCGGTTGCCTGCGTGTGCTATCACAAACACACGCGCAGTGTGTTGAGTCGAGTTTCACACGGAAACCGGCTACGGCATCGAGTGCGGCCATGTTGTAAGAACCATAAAACTGGCAACGTCGCACCAGACATCGACCGATTTAATCTTGTTTGAATACATTTCTCAAAAGATAGGTAGTTAAGTAGTAACTTAATTTCGAAATAAAGGATTTATGTGATGATTAAGAACTGTCAAAGATTTTTTCTGTAATAAATGTTCATGAAAACGTAGGTGAAAACTTTTTAAATCTATAATTACCTACCTATACTAAAACAATAGAATAGAAATACTACAAAATTGAGCAAGGACTTTTTGATAATTATAATATAATACATAAGTAGTTAAAACATGACTAGTTATACCAACTAACAAAAACCAGGAACACCACTACACTTGTGAGGTAACTAGGTACCTATTTTTGGTTGGTATATTTTATTTTGAACAGTAAAAATGTACCCGTACTTGATAAATTTGAGCTGCGTGATAATAATAACAGTGAAGTTGTTATCCATATTATTTATATGTACATAATGAATCGTGTTCGCGACCATAGTACGATAGAGAGAATGGGGAGGCAAACGGCGGTATGGCAACGACGCTTATCTTTTATACGTCTATTGTGTGAACCGTGACCAGAACGGCAACAGCGCGTTTTATAGCTGCTGCCCTGCTCACTCTCGTGTCATGCCGACGCGCACCGCTGCTCGTCCGGTTAGTTGTTTATTTTTTGAATATAGTTGCCTCTTCATTATACTGCCATTTTAAATTTTAATGTATTGCTGCCAAATACCAGTAATTTCTTGTTTTGCTTTAAATGCATGATGATGTTGATAGTCGTAGTAAGTACCTACACATTTCAACGTCTGCGTTCCTTTCCCATAACAAAAATCATACCGTTCAAACATCACCTAGAGCGAAAATGAACTTAGAAGCAATAACGCCATAATTTTATAATGTGAAGAATTTAATTCCTTACATATTTACATTTATCTCTTATTAAAACTTTAAAAAAATCGACAAAAATTAAAATAATACTTTCACAATTTTCTTTTGGACTTGTTTTTATATCAAGCAAAAACTTACTGTAGTCTTTGCCTGTATACTATGCTTACGCTGCATACGCTGTGCCAGGATGATCTCTTAGGAGTTAGGACCATAGGACAATGAAGCTTAAGATTTATTTATTGCCCAATAGAATTAATGAGGAAGCGCCAGGGTAGCCCGCGAAATTCAAATTTTGTTAGGTTTTTTCATGACTATTTCATGATATAGTCATTTAATGTACTTAGTATTGATGATTGCCATGATTATAATTCTGTATAATTATGTATATAGCCTAACACTGACCGGCAAATTGCAAAAAACCATGGCGTTTTCACCTCAATGTCTAAGAATTATAACTGCAAACCTCACTTTATAAAAGAAAAACAAATATCTTCTATCGTTACCCTCCGATAGGTGCTGGCAGTTTTAAATTTTACGTAGCTCATTCTTTTCAAAATTAAACTGTTTTTGCCATCCCTAATTATTTTTACCTAATTTCACATACATTAATTTGTAGCGGTTAATAGAATCAATTTCCTTCCGCATCAATGGTAGTGCTAATAGTCTCAATGACTGTGTGATATTCTGACGGCTGGAGCAGACCGAATGCGTATGCCTGGCGTGTGTTATCACGCGCTCGCTACGTATTACTCGTCACGCAGCCGGTCTGGCATCTTCCATAGAGTTTCAAGTATTACAACCAGTGCGTGGCATGCACACGCCATGACACCGCTATGAGCACGCATTTGATTCCGGGCTTCCGGCCTTAAAAGTTCGTTTTTAACCGAGTTCTAAAGGACGAGGTAATAGTTTCGTCGTGTATCTATATTTTCATGTACCTATTTGCAACGTTTCTCAGTGATTACTTGTCCGATTTACGTGATTCTTTTGGGAGGTAGAAGCCCATGCTATGTTCACTTTTTGGGGTTCCGCTGCCAAATGGCAAAAACGGAACCCTTATAGTTACCCTGTCTGTCCGTATGTCACAGCCTTTTTACTTCGAGACTATTGGTACCACACAGTTTAAATTTGGAGAGTAGGTGTCTTCCATAAACCGCTACACAAAAGTGATGTAAAATTATGAAATAAAAATAGTAGTGGGCTCTCCATACATGTAAATGAGGGTTGATTTTTTTTTAGTTTTCAATGTATGTACGTGGGACACTCAGAAAGTTTTGCGACACTAAAAAAAATTGTTCTACAGGTACATATATTTTTATTAAATCTTTTCAAAGTACTCTCCACCAGCCTCTATACAAAGATTCATGCGTCTGAACCAGTTTTCAAAACACTTTTTCCAGTCCGCCGCAGACACCTCGTTTACAGCCTGCTCGAACGCAGCCAGCGCATCTTCCGGCGACGAAAATTGTATCCCCTTGAGCTGATTTTTTATTTTTGGAAATAAAAAGAAGTCACACGGTGCTAGATCAGGGCTGTAAGGAGGGTGACCCAGGAGTTGAGTTTGACTGGTGTACTGTCCAGGAAGTCCCTCGTTTTGAGCGCGGTGTGTGCAGGCGCATTGTCGTGGTGGAGCAGTAGTCCGCAGTAGAAAAAACTTCTGGTAAACATTTGGTAGTATACCATTCGGCGTTGATGCTTCTTTGATCTCGTAAGGGAATTGAGGCCAAGTGGCCAGTCAAATTAAAAAAGCTGGCGATCAAAATCTTCCCCCCGCTTCGAGATCGCTTCACTTTGGTAGGCGTTGGTTCATTTTGAAACACCAGAACTGTCGACTGGCGCTTGGTTTCTGGATCGTATTGATAAATCCAGGACTCATCACCTGTTACGATGTCGTAAACACGCCGAGACGAACCTACTTCAAATTTGTTCAGCATATCACGGCACCATTCCACCCGGGCCTGCTTCTGAGCGTCGGTGAGGTAGTGCGGCACCCAGCGCGATACTATCCTCCTCACGCGAAGATGCCCGTGTAGAATCTCGTGAACGCTTCCCGATCCAATTTTTAATATGTGCTGAATCTCCAGATATGTAATTCACCTATTATCTTGGATTAAATTTTTCACTGCTAGCACGTTTTCTTCCGTAATAGCCGTCAAAGGGCGACCGCTTCTTTCTTCATCCCCCAAGGTTGGTCGACCGCGCCTAAATTCGTTATACCAACGATACACGATTGCCTTGGAGAGGCCTTCATCCATAAATGCCATTTGAAGTCTATCGAACGATTCATCTGGTTTCAGGCGACACAAATCATAGCTCTAACATGTTCCCGGCGCAGATCCATTTTTCAGTAAGACACGATACTTTGAATTGGCTCGCAAAAAATGTGGAGGGAAATTTTGAAAATGGAACACACATATTTTTACTTACAAGTAATCATATTTTCGAAAAAGATTCTAACTGGCCAGTCTCCCATATATAAAAACTATTTATCGCAATACTTTCTGAGTGGCCTGGTAAGCCACCTACCACTATAAACTTCGTTCCACCTTGTGGTCTAAATGCACTCGACTACTAACCGTTTGGCTATGAAATCCTAGAAAACAACACCGTTATAAGAGAGTCAGTTTTTGCAATCGCTGATTTATATAAAAGATACATGTTTTTATGTAGGATATGTTCTCTCTCGCGCTGATAATCATAATTACCTCAAGAGCACGTGCGCGAGCAAGGAAACAATAGATTTCGCCATATAAGCGAGATGACGTCAAAGTGGTCAACATACGATGTCTTCGTCAGTATTGTGGACATGGTCCACTTGCATTACAGACACTGAATATGCTGATCTTTTAGACCTTGATAACTCAGGTGGCGGTTTTTTCGACAAATCAACGGGTTTTAGTTTTAATACACGTTAAATAACGCACCGCTTCGGCCGCCCTAGCTCTGTATCATCCCATATTACTCGTATGTGCCGCACGCGCCGTCAAAGGACCCCGAAGTACACAGTATCAGTGACAGATTCTGAACGCAGTTAACCCACTAATCTTGTAGCAATAATCTTGGAGCTGAACCACATTAATGAGGATGAGCCAAGATAGCCGGCGAAATTCAAAGATTACCTTTTTTGGTATTTGCAGGTCAGTATGAGGAGGAGGTTGTATATTGATCAAAGTCACATGTTAGAATTGCAATATTGAATGAATTTATCATGAAATAATGAGATTTGAGGCTAAATTCTTTACACACATAATTATGTTACGGTTGAGAATTATATTTTGTTCAACATGCAACCTGACACTGATCCGCAAATTGTAAAAACGTAAGAAAAATAATATATATTTTACTATATTGTGATCACGCATATACCGTGCTATTTTATTCAAAGCATTGTTTTAACGGGCCAGGGATGCTGCTTTCTTCTTTAATTGCTTGCTTCAATCAAAATCCGATCTGTAGAGAACCGGTGCGCTTTTGGGTCGCAGAAGACTCAAAGCACCTCGCGCCTGAGTAGACACGCGATGTCTAAACTCGAACTCGTAAGTGCGTTACCACTTAGACAAAACTTCCAGTATAGTTAGTGAGTTTCGCAATTGGAGTACGGATCACATGATCGCATCGCATTTTGTGTGGACGGACGAAACAAAGTTCACAAAGTTTTAACTTCTCACCTGTATTATGATCATTCTCCCAAATGGTCGAAAAAATAATGGATCACTTAATACCCTGCGTGCCTCAATACCTGTTACGTTGTTGCAGTAACTAAAGGTTCTTTTAAACGAGTAAGTAAATATTTTATCTGCAATATGTGGCTACAATATTTCCAGCCACCAAAAACTATGATGCAAAATAATATAATGATTAATATGGGTACATCCCGTTTGGACAACTAAACAAAAGACATGCAAAAAAAGTGAAAAACAGTGCCTTTTCGTAACTATTTTAATCTCCATACATTGAGTCCCGTTTCGCTAACCATAAATTTCAACTGTTTTTTGTACGGTACAGTCAGCTCCCAAAGGTTCAAACTTCTAGTTGATGTTGCTATTTTTTGTCTCTCTCTGGCACACTAAGGTTTGTTACGAGAGATCTCAATTTATAATTTGAACAGAAAGTACTAGGGGAACAGAATTATGAATGAGAAGATGTTGGTGCCACCATCTTCAATAATACCGTAAAAATTTACTATGATTTTAGTGTGTCATAAAAATAACTATTTATCTTAAAAGATAAGCAATGTTTGTCGAGGTCGCTCCGTGGTTAGGTTAACCTCTTAAGTATTTCATATCGATACCGTTCGGCGCTTCAGAAAGCAAGCATGTTAAGTCGTTGGTTCTGGCTGTCATTCGTAGCTCTTTGACAGTCGTTACGGGTAGACAGAAGCCCGACGACCAGTCTAACAAAGGAGTTTCATTCATAAGATAGTTCATAGTAGATTGGTTAGGTACTTCACACTATTTCAGTTAAAAATACAATCTGTAATTTTGTTTGAAAGTATCAGAGGTATACAAACAATGGCTTCCTTCTAATAGTTCTAGGATGTACCTAATATGTATAATAGGTTGGGGGAAAAGTTTCTTCGCATTTTTTAAGAAAATTCAAAACATTTTTTAATATAGTTTATTTACATTTAACTAAAGTATGTAGGTACCATTTTGTTCGATAACTTTTTGCCATCTTGTAGGTAGGGACATGATCTATAGAAATTTTGGGACTTCTGATCAAAATACCACGACAAGTGGTTTTGGCAGTCCTCTCGTGATGTTAACCTGACACTGCCTAAAGAATTCTGAAGAGACCGAAACAGGTGGAAATCTGAAGGTGCAAGGTCAGGACTATACGGCGGATGCATTAACACCTCCCAACCAAACTCTTAATTTTTGCTGAGTGGCTAAAGATGTGTGAGGTCTAGCGTTATCATGATGAAAAACCACACCCCTTCTGTTGATTAATTCCGGCCGCTTTCACTCAACTTTTTGCTTTAATCTCATCAGTTGTTCGCAGTAGAGTTCAGAATCGATGGTCCTGCCTGGTGGTAACAGCTCATAATGAATAATGCCCTTCCAATCCCACCACACACACAGCATCACCTTGTTGCCACAGTCTGTGAAGCCTGACCGGCCTTTGACAACGACCTTTTTCGCACGTTCTTGTCGTACGTGATCCACTTTTCATCACCAGTTATCAGCTTCTTCAAAAATGGTTAGGTTTCATTACGTCGTAATAAAGAATCACAAATGATGAGTACACGGTTCATTAGGTTTCTTTCAGTGAGCTCGTGAGGTACCCAAATATCGAGCTTTTTTGTGTACCCAGTTTTTTTTTCAAATGCGCCGAAACTGTTTTGTGGTCAATTCCAAGTTCTTCAGCTACGTCGTAACTACTGATATGTCGATCTTGCTCCACTTTTTCAAAAATGGCATCCATTTTATCCGTAATAGGGCGACCAGAGCGACGTGCATCTTTGACATCAAAATTTCCGTGTTGAAAACGCATAAACCAAATTTGTGCTACTCTCACAGACACTGCACTAGGTCCATAAACATCGCAAATTTTTTTGGCGGCTTGCGTTGAATTTTTACCTTATTGTAGTAAAATTTTAAAATGTATCGAATTTCTTCATTAGATTCACTCATCTTGACGGTACGAAAAACAAATGAAAATGACACATTTTCCTAATTTGAATTTGGAATTATGTTCTTTAAAATTTAAACTTTCAATGATACCAAAACCAGCCAGATACAAATAGTATAGCCAAAGAGATCTTATTACAAGTTAATACATACTATAATGCGAAAAGACTTTTTCCCCAACCTAATATAACATCAATTATTGAAATACCACCTTGAATTTTTGCAGGCCTAGTATTTTTGGTTGGGTATTCACCTAAAAGACTGTTCTGTTACAATTTATGACTTTTATTTCAATGTTACAATTTTTTAAATACGAAGTGTAGTTTGTTTATTATTGGAACTATTTGTTTACTTAGTTGTAAGCCATATTAGTTTTTTTTTCCTCATTACAGGAAGGTTTATTTGTGTGTACACCTACCTTTTTTTAGGTATAAACGGTAAGTTAAAAATAAATAACACAGTGTACAGAATATTAATTGTGGTATTTCTTAGTAGTTCTCCTGGGTCCTAACTGTACTTGCCGAACAAAAAGCTTACCAAACGGGAACGAATACACGCATAGTAAAAAGTTTAAGAAACAAGACTCAAAGTATGAAGATCAAAATATGTAGTTATAAAACGACACTTTTGCGATGGTATTTCGTTTACTTGTCCAAACGGGAAAGTTACGAAACGGGATGTAGCCATTAATATTTCTGGCCATACAAAAACAAAATATTTCGCAAATATGTCTAAAATAGTATGACCCATATGTTTGTCTTGTACTCGTACACACGAGCTACAAAATGGTTGAGGAAATCATTCGAGTTACAGGAGTTCACAAGCTTCTTCGCTTGAGACACATTTGTTGGAAACGTCAACCAATCTATGATTTTTACATTTCTATCTGTGTATTCCAGTTTCCACATTATACAACTCAGGGTGTAAATGTACCTTCATTATCAAACGTTACACAAAATATTTGTCATTTTAATAAATCATAACCTTTTTCGCAAAACCAAAACGAACGCCAGTTAAAAAAATTCACTCTCGGCAACCTTCGTCGTCGTTTCATTCTTTCAAATTTTAAGAAAGAACGAGACGACAACAACTAGACGGGCAATATTGCAGTATTTTCGGTTTTCATGCGATCGTCCTGCAACCTGCCAGCAACACATAAAAATACATCGGCTATACCAAAAATGTGTGCGTGTAGAAGCACCTTTATGGAATCTACTGTTGCTGGCAATGCAATCCACGTAGCTAAAGGCGTCTAAACTGGCAATATTTTTAACCGACTTCTAAAAAGGAGGAGGTTCTCAATTGGGCTGTATTTATTCATTACTTTGTTTTAAATAATGTTTGTTACCTAATAACTACGTGATACTTTTTCCTTCGGTAGAGGAAGCTCACAAGGTGGTCCCATATAAAATTTATTTCCATTGCTTGGGTAGTATATTATGAGTTATCTTCTGTAATACAAATAATATTATTTCTTATAATTCTATGTGGATGATCTGCTAAACTTTTAGTAACAATGAATGAAAAATGAATACCCGACAAGAATTTGAGTGAGATACCATCATACCACAACTAAAAAGACCGAAATTAATAACTTATATGCAAAAAATAACCGACTCCCAAAAAATTAAACACAAAGAAGTGGAAAATAACTTTACTTCCGGAAGTCGGTGACTTTTGTTTGTTTCATTGAACTTTTTTGACACCGGCTTCTGGAAGTAAAGTTATCGAAGTCGGGTTTTTTTTTACTGCAATGTATAGCCGCAATACAGTTACCGGCAACATTGCCAGCAATTACGGCTACACTATGCAATTTAAGACAATATTTTAAATATAGCCCGGTCATATAACCACATGTTTTGGTATGGCCAGTGTATTTTCATATGTTGCCGGCAGGTTGCAGATTGAATGGGATTCAAAAATACGACAATATTGCCCGGCCAGTTCTATTTTTGTTTCGATAAGTGGCATAGGGTCATCCCTTAAGTGAGATGAAGGTTCCCGTGAGTGAAACGAAGAGGATTTGCTGCTAGATTTTGTAGTCCGTGTACATTGTACAAGGCAAACATATTATGAGACATACAAGTTCAGACATATTGCTGAGATGTACATTTTTCAGACATAATCGGCATCAAAATGTTTTTGTGATGCGGACTATACTTGACAATATTGTACCTGCATATTGCCCGTTTAAGAGCACCTAAGTTGTAAGTGGACACTATTTAGATTGCCATCGGGGATTTCCCAGCTAAAGATGGTTTCCCCCTAACGAATCAGACCTCATCGTGTATGGATCTCGCGCCAGTAGCGGTAAAATTGAGCGAATTTGTAAGAATTCGATTGTCAAACTAAATGTTTTCGAAAAATTAATGAAATGCCATTATATTTAAAACTTTAGTTTATTAAACCTATGCGTCGTTTATTTGACTAATTCGTTAAAAAGTTTGACCCACTTATATAAAAAAAGTGCACAAAATATTGAATAATAATCATGAATACTGATTAGGTAATTATTTAATTAGATTGAGTAAAAATAATTAGTATCCCAATGGTTAATATAGTTAAAAAGATATATACGTATTTATGCAAGTTATTCGTTTTTGCTTGGTGTTATTAGGTAAATGTAATTATTTAATTAGATTGACCAATAATAATTAGTATCTTAAAGGTTAAAATAGTAAAAAATAAATATGCAAGTTATTCGTATGTGCTTGGTGTTATGTTTACTTCGTCAATGGAAAAAATATACATATTTATGTTTAAAAAGAGTTGGTAGATTTTCGGTTAGAATGTTGAAGTATAAATCATCATAAAAATGTGTGTTTTGGATGATGCGGTAGTACGTGTATATATTATAAAACTGATAATTCAATCAATGTACAGAGAAAATGTAATGTTCTTATAATATATTTTGACCTTGTTCCTTGACCTTTTTCAAGAGAAAATTGAAACACAATAATTATATTAAAAAAAGAATTAATTCGGATGTTAAAAAATCGTTTTGGGTCGGGATGGTATTGATATGAAGTGAGGAGGCAAAATGTTATGATTACACATTGAATTCTATTTATCATTGCTTAATGTTTGCTATCCCTTTTTTCAGTTTGTTGTCGTAGTTCAGTTCAACTTCTAGAAGTTTGTAATATTATGGACGTTTTTGTGGTTAGACTTGGGATAAACTTCATCAAAATGGGCGGTGGAAGTTTTCAAAGTAAGATTATTGATATGTCAAAGTATTTTTCTTTTCACAGCTATGGCCGAGTCCAGAATGTCAAATTGTTGGGTCGGACAGACAACATTGCCACTGGTGTCAATACTGGAGGTGCTAGTGGCGTTTGTGCCACAGTTGCCTTTATGGACATTAAGTCTGCATCAAAGGCACACAATGCAGAGCACGTGCTGGACGAACGCACGCTTACCACCGAGTATTATGAACCGGCTGCGATACCCTCGGCAGCGGGTGCGCCCTCGGCCGGCTCATCCCCTGCCGGTTCTGGCTACTCAGGTTCTTCGTCCTCCGTGAATTCTACCCCTGCTCCCGCTTCCGTGTCACGCTACCACCTGTCGTGAGTACCAGATTACTGGGCTTTATTCTTTTTGACTATCAGTGATCTATTTTTTGTATAATTTGTTTTTACATTGAAAAAGGTCACTACAACATAAATAGGTATAAGCCCAGACCAGTCATAATTGAGGGTGACCACTCTTTTTTTAAATTACTACCTGTACTCAAAATGATCACTGTGTTTGTACATGGCTTGAACCCACTAATTTACAAAGATTTATTTTCGAGAACAACTTAATATTTGTTAATGTTCCTTAAATCGACTGATAAATGTGCTTACAGTTTTACACTAATAAACATTAAATGATCGTATTTGTAGCAGAGCTTGTATGATATAGTGGATTTACGCCTGTAAACAAATATGCTTGGCCCTGACATAGATGTTGTTTAATTTTTCATAATAGTTAAAAATCAATAAACATTTTATGTTAAGGCGCTTGTTGTATATGGAGCGATTGTAGATTAATTATTGTGCTTTTAATCTATAAGTAGCATGTAAACCTGCGTTCATGCACGATTACGGTGTCGCCGCCGCCGCCGTTGACAGTGACAGCCTTCGTTGTTAAGTAAGGATTGCAGTGAATCATTTGGATTGCAGTGCGGGATTTCTCGGAGAAGTGAGATGTGCAGTGTTTATAATTGTGTCAGTGAGTGTTTAAGTGATGGAGTGCAGTGAAACTTATACGTTAGTGGCACTTGATAGAAAGGAAAGCTCACTGTGGCTGGCGGCGGCCCCTTAATTTATACCTGCACCTTGTAATTAACTCTGTGTGTTTTAGTAATCTTTTAAATGACTTAAATGTGCCTAACCTGCCAAATTGTGCATTTGTTTGTATGTCTTTTTTTAGTTGTGCGATGCCTCTTATTTGAAATCGAATAGTAAACCCAGGAACTTGTAGATAAATGAAAACTGGGTCAAATGTGTTCATGGTCCTCACGTGATATCGCATCTAAGCTGCCATAATTTGGGGTAATAGGACATTTTGAGAATTAAACATTTTGATCCTGAACGATATCATAGGGACTAAGACCTCCAATAGCCTTTTGTGACACCGAAGTTTTAACTAAACTTAAATATCTTTGTAAAAGTAGAATTTCGTTATTTAATAATAATATCATTGAGCTACTCTGTTGTTGCGTTAGATTTAATTACAAATGATGAGATTGATGGGCCTAGTATTTTCTCGGTATCGTACATTCGTTCCCCTTAATCACTCAAAAGTAGGCAGGTAAGTCAAGCAAGCATCGGATTTAGCTGTGATGATATCAGACCGACTGACGTAAATTAAAATAAACCTTCTATTATCTTCTAGACTTCTAACTACATAGACAGGTACACAATAATCGAAACGGCGTAAATCGGCTTCATTCTTAGAGCGTTGCGTTGCGTCGTCGCAACGTAATGTCAATGCACTGCGACACGAGCAACACAACGCACAAATGGTGTCACAATGCAATGATGAAGCAGCCTACTATGTCGCAGCGTTGAAAAACTTTCGATATTATACACAAAATTGGGCTACGCTGCGGTGGCACAGCGCCTACCCATTTCATCTCCCTGGTTAGACGCGCACGCGTTACGTTGCCGCACGAATTCAACGAACCATGTGGCGTTAGGCTGAGGCCTCTTTAGTGCGTTGCGTTGCGCCATCGCAATGGATCAACGCATTGAATCCCATACCTGCATTGCGACGAGGCACGACGTCGTAAGGCAAGAGGGCGACGCACTAAATCGCAGCGCACTAGAGCATCGTGTCAATGTGGATTACAGACTTCATTCAACAATGTATCTGACCAAATTATTGTTGCTACCCGTATTGTTGCTTTTTTTTTACGCCACCACCGAAAAAAACTTGAAACAACAATAGATTCTGGATATCTCGTCTAGTTTGCCGCTCTATCAGTGGAACACTGTCCGTCGTCGCACCGGAGCTCCGACAATGCAGCGTCCCCACTTCGTCTCTCGTCCGTCGATCCGTTGAAATGTCGCGTGCGACGACGCAACGTATAATGTTGCATGTCACTAAATAAATATGTAAAACAACGCAGCGACGACGCAACGCACTAATGAGGCCTCGCTCTTTGTGGGATTTGGTTCAGATTTGTATGTAGAACGACGCAGCGTCACTGCTCCGGCGTCGTAACGTACCGACAACTGCTATTCTACTGCACTGGTATTTATCTTCTTACCGGCGAACGATTTTGAAAGAAATTCATCGTTCTCGACAACGTAAATCGTCGTTATTAATAGGCATCTTTTGGGTATGGTCGTTCCATCTTAAACCTCATCTATCGCTTTCGATCAGGCGAGATTGAATCGAATTCAAGAGCAGGCCAATTAATTAAGAGCGAGTCGATACCATACGGCTAGGTTTCTAACATTCAAACCAATTTTTCAAACAGGTTATCCTGAAAATATTACTTTTAGCGATAAGACCCGTGTTACCGTGTGCACAATTTGGATGGTGTACATAATAAACAGTATTGTGTCTATACTATGTTGAGCAGTAGGTAGTCTCTGGAATTTTCGCTGACCTGGTCGATGTTACTGTATTGCGCAAGTTCCTAAACTACAACATCAAAATGATAATTTCTCAAAAAAAAAATGATTGCGCCATTTGATTCAGTTAAACGTATATTTTATCGCAAAGAACACCTATTTATGGTAGTCTGATCAATTTTACTAATGTCTCCAACCGACATAATTTTTCTGTAAAATATTTTAATATACTGTATCAATATCTAACTTTTTTATTTATTTATTTATATTATATGTAGAAGCGAAAGAGATACAGAAATCTAGTTTTAGAATCCTGCAAATAAGCTCTTTTGGGCGATAGTTTTTATTTTATCAAATATCGAACTTACCCTCCAAATAAATCTTTAAAAATATTTGTTGGTTTTTGTCTGGCGATCTGTGACACGTCATAGAGAACTGACATTATTCCAAAATTCTAATATCTTAGCTGCATAAATCTCGAGAAAAACCTTTGGTACCTTAAAATGAACTACTTAATGATATTTACCTTTCTTTTGGGCGATAGTTTTTATTTTATCAAATATCGAACTTACCCTCCAAATAAATCTTTAAAAATATTTGTTGGTTTTTGTCTGGCGATCTGTGACACGTCATAGAGAACTGACATTATTCCAAAATTCTAATATCTTAGCTGCATAAATCTCGAGAAAAACCTTTGGTACCTTAAAATGAACTACTTAATGATATTTACCTTTATAAAGGGTGTTGCGGGAATAGTGTACCAATTTCTGGTTCTAGTGTCGAAGCATCGGCTTCAGCCAAATTCCGCCAAACCTTCGGCTTCGGCTAAAATGAGCCGAAATATTGGCCGAACCTTAAAGTTTCTAGCCAGCGCCGAAATTGAATGAACTGTTATACGACCCACAGACTCACTCCGAGAACACACGAGAAGCGTGAATGTGATTGGTTTCTCCTTCTCGCGCTCGTCTGTTCCCCGATCGGTGTCGGTTTTTTTTTGCCCGCGAGCGCGAGAACGAGATGGCGAGAAACCAATCACATTCACGCTTTTCGGGTGTTCTCGGGGTTTCGCGGCGTGAGTCTGTAGAGTCCTTATCACATGCTTATGCCGTGCTTTCGCGCAGTCTTAAAGGGCCCCTATAAGACTGCGCGAAAGCTCGGAGGGGCAGGTGCTACACATTTCGAAGTACATATCATTATTTTTGACAAGTTGCAAGGTAATTTTGATCTTTTTTTGTACATAAGCATAAAGTACAGTCAACTTAAAATTTTAAACACATTATATTATTTACTTCTAGCCTTGAACTGAATTTCTTAGGTTTATTATTAATCCTTTGACTTCGGCCGAGGATAGTGACGAAACCCAGTTAATCGGCTAAGACCAGAAATCGACCATAGGTCGGACAATAGAGACATCATTCATTTCGCTGTGAAATACAACATTTTGATAAACTGGAATTTCTTGAGAATTAGGTACATAAGGGGTTTAAATGGTGTAAAAAAATGCCAAGGGGGGTGTCGGTCGGTGTGTAAAAAAATGTCCAATTAATGAAGCTTTTAAAATTGTAAAATAATAATAAATTCCATAAAGACATTTTTTAACCGAAGATTTTGTCTGTGAAATATAAATTACGGATGAAGTTATGATGACGAATAACTACCGGAGATTTATTGTGAAGGACGGCACGGTTGACATATTATATGTCGGGCATGCCACCGTCCGGGAGAATCTATGCGACACATTATCTCCGGGTGTAGTAGCTTACGGAGTACTTGCATAGACACAACCTTGTAGCCAGGATAATCAATCAGCAACTTGCTCTAAAATACAGCCTGGTGGAATCGGAAGTGCCCGTACTATAAGTTTGTGCCCGAACCGGTTCTCGAAAATGGCAATATCACACTACTGGGATCAATCCTATCATAACTGACAGGACTATTACTGCCAATAAGCCTGATTTAGTGGTGGTGCATCGACCAGAGCGGCGCGCAGTGATTGTTGACATAACGGTCCCGCATCACGAGAACCTCGTGAAAGCCGAGAAAGATAAGCAAATCAAGTATCTCTTACTTGGCTCGCGAGGTTTTCGACATCTGGAAAGTGGACCAGCGATAATTGTGCCGATAGTCGTTTCATTTCAGCCAATGGCTTAATTTCCAAGAGTTTCGACCAATATCTGAGGAGGCTCTCGTTAGGCAGTTGGATCTAGGGCTTGATTCAGAAAGCGGTACTTCTGGATGCGGCTCGTATTGTTAGGTTCCCGATACTGGTGGGCTATTATTTTTTATATTTTTAAATGTTAATTTAATATTTAAATTTTTATACTAATTTTATATAGGAATATTTCAAAAATGTAAAAAATATGTAAGAAGAATAAATGAAGGAAATAATAATTCCATAAGGACATTTCAATTGAAAAGGACAGCAATAAAAAAAAAAACTATTGCAAAATGTTAATAATGGGCACTGCACTTTAATCAACATTTTGCTTAGGCTGTAACCTTCGGCTTCGATCGAGGGTTGTGGCCAAAGAGTATAATAATAATAAGGGAGAAGAGAGCCCTCTTGTGCCATTTCGAAGCATACTGATTCGAAACGCCATCTGAATTTCTTAACGGTAACTAAGGCTCTATAGGTACTCGTAGCTAAAGGAAAAATTGAATGACCACCGTCATTCAATTTTTCCTGATTTTTTTTTGGAAATAGCAGCTGTGTTTACGTCGTATGTTGATCATAATGCGATTTGCGAATATAATGATGACACATTTAAAAATTTCGATCATTAAAATTTAATAATTGCAGGAGTTGTTATAGATATTTTAAGGATCGTGATTCATTAAGTAAACGAGCTATAATTATAATCGCGAATTGCATTTTGATCAACATACCCGTACGATGTGAAAATATTAATATTCGGGTAGTAATCCAAACAGGACGGAGGAGAAACTCAACTCCACGTCTGATGTAGATGAAACACCCAAATACCAATAATTAAACACAAAATGGACACACGAAACACAAACAAGCGCAGGCGCAAGTTGGGGCGACCATTATTTGATGTTGCCAGAATATGTTAGGTATATAATAAGAATTTCAGTTTCGAATTATGTATAAAAATGTGGTAAATTTGATGAAAAATTTAACAATTATTCTCTAGAAAATACTGTAAATTAAATTAGAGCTCTAAATTATTTGTTTTTCTATTTTGCATCAAAGTTGGGATCAGAGAAATCTATCAATAGTTTTACTGTTAATAAATGTAGAAGGCGACTCTTTTTTCACTGAAGTTGTGCCTGTTCTAACCGTCTCCCCCCTGGTTGTGGCGATAGCCAATTAAACGGCTTCGGCCAGAAATCGACCTTCGATTCGATTCGGACACTATACATAATGAACGCGTTTAACGGCACACATACTGCCTACGCAGCAAACTGCAGCGATCAGTAAATGCTTTCCGTGTGTGCGTACTGTAAATGAATGTATGGGTGGGCCGCATTAGTCGTTTCATAAATCATTTGCAGTAAGCTATGACGCATCGCCATGCACAAGCGACTGTGCGACTGTCTCCCCATTCGGTTCGGCGATCCGCTATCTCTCTCGCCGCACTGAGCTCGTATACAAAAGATTTGAGTTGTCATTAAAAAAAAAAACATTTTTTTTTGTATTTAATGAATATAAAATTTAATAAACAGTCATATGTTCCTTGAAAAAATCTTAATATCAGGAGTTAAAGTATGAAATTTCCGATTTATACTGCAAAATATTAAAACTCGTTTTTTTCCAAGATGTAACATATTTTATTAAATCAAAATATTTACCCTCATTATCTATAGTTAATGAGGGATATTTTGATTAACTAATTAACTTCAGAAGTTAATTTATGCCTTTTTGATAAATCTCTGGGGATCTAGATTCGACAAACTGTGTGAAAGCATTTTGTACTGCCTCCTAGGAAGAAAATGTTTTACCACATAGAAAATTGTCCAAATCACGAAAAAAATGGTAGTCAGTTGGAGCAAGGTCTGGTGAGTACGGAGGATGACGTAGAGTTACAACGGTGTCCCGTGCAGTGTGAGGTCTTGCGTTATCATGGAGAAATAATGATGAAGATCGATTCAAGAGTCGGGGCTGTTTCACTGCCAGTTTCGCCATCATTGTTCGAAGTTCGGCACAGTAAACATCTGTTGATAATGCTTGACCAAACCTGAGAAAGCTGTAGTGAATAACACCATGAAAAGACCACCAAAAAGTTACCATTACCTTTCTATAGGCAAGCTTTGATTTACCTGGTCGTTTGACCTGGGGTCAACAATTGCATTTTTCGCTTACGGTTATCGTAAAGAATCCACTTTTCGTCACATGTCACAATTCGATCCAACATTCCTTCATTTCTGTACCGATTGAAGAAGGCAGTGCAAGTTTCAACACGCGTTTCTTTCTGCAGATCAGTCAAATCATGAGGCACCCATTTTTTTATTTTTTTTTTTCTTATTGATTTGATGCAAATGAGTCAATATTGTAGGTAAGGTAACGTTAAACCATGCTGCTAATTCCGGGTAGTTTAACTCGGATCGGCTTCCACCATCTCTTTCAATTCAGCGTTATTCACCTGTGTGGGCGGGCGGTCTCCCACGTGGTTCGTTCTTCAAGTCAAAGTTTCCACTACGAAAGCGTTTAAACCAAAAAGCATTCATTAGCAGTCTCCTCTCCAAACGCATCATTGATATTGCGAGCCGTTTCTTCCTCGTTAGTTCCGCGTCGGAACTCGTAAAAATTACTCGGATTTTTGAAGTATCCATCTTTTCAGTCTAAGCTGAAAATCAAATGTTGCACATTTTTTAAAAGTAAATCTCGATAGGTATAATATAAAAAATTTTCACCCGAATATCTCACATTAAACCTTCATGGTTTAACGTCAATTCAAAGTATCTATTACTATAAAACGACAATTTCATACTTTAGCCCCTATTATCTTAGTTTTCATTATGCCTTATTTATTTCCTGTCGTAAACTATCCTTTTATGCTCATTACCTGTACAAAATAATTTCGATGTTTCACATCTGCCAGGCGTCCAGCGACGGCTCACAATTTTTTTACTTGTTATTTTCAACAAATTTCTTGCCTGGTTTTGAGTCTTACATTATAGGCACACTGAAGAATTATAAATTCTGCGACTCCGGCAAAAATTGGCATTTAAAATAGCCGCTTCCATACTTTTCGACCCTTTGCCGGAAAAAAACATACTTTGGGTAAATATGCTTCCGAATATTCGTTACCTAGTCGTCATTATTGAGTTTCGAGTTGATTCGATCACGCAATAAGAATATTCCATGATACAAACTTCAGCCCTGAACTTCTTTTTTCACCCCTATGAGGGGGGGGGGGGCTCTTTTGAAAAACGTATAATGGAAAATGTTGTTCGTGGTGGGCCTTGAAAGAGAAAGGTATGCTTGGGAAGTATGTCGAGTTAATTCGTGCTATGTAGAGTCAATCTTGTACCTACGTCCGTCAGATGCAACACCGACGAGTTCAGTTTAGGTTGTAGACCTGTGTCAGGGGTTGGCTTTGAGTCCCTTATCTCTTTTGTACGTTTCTTAGTAGGAATGTCGATGGGTATAAAAGTAGAGGAAGACCAAAGAAACGATGGATGGGCTGTGTGAAGGATGATATGGCAAGAAAGGAGGTGTCTGATGAGATGACGAGTAATAGAGAAGTATGGAAGAAGACATGCTGCGCGTACCCAAATAAATTGGAATAAGGGCAGGAGAATGAAATAGATTATTATTTCCGTAGATTAGTATTCTTGTCAAGTTTAATGTAAATCGGCTGAGGCCCATGGGCGCAATAAAAACTCTGACACCAGGTTAGGCACTAACCACACGATAAAGAAAGATGAATGTGGTTTTCATGAATTTTTACTCAGTCTTAAAATTCGGTATTGTAGAAATAATTGAAGAAAATAGAACGTAAACAAATATTAAAAAAAAAAATCATTGAAAACAGTCGGGATTGGCGAATTTTTCTTCAACTTTCTTGTCCACATCTCTAGGGACTCAGTAAAAAAGTCCCATCACAATCCGACCACTACAAAGTTCGTTCCACTTTTGGAGTATTTTAAGTCTAATTGCACTCGGCTATATCACACAAACTATAAATCGTGTCTGCCAGCACTATTGTTTCATCTTGAAATATTTTTATTATTTGTTCTTCGTTAGATTCTATAGCTGAAGAGATGAACATCATGCTCCTCTATTAGTCGTCATTTCAGTATTTATTGTTTCTTTGGACGTCCCCTTCTCTCGAGGAAGAACAATGAAGATTTAAAGAGGTTTTCCCTGTTTGTACGCTTAATGTCGTAGTAAAATGATGTGTACAATGACGTAGAGGATTTGTAAAAATCTTGAATTGACCTCTTGGAGTAATTTAACTTATTTCTGTTTAAAAAATCAATAAAGCTTTCGAAGTAACCGTTAGTTACTTGTTGCCGTATTAAGTTATAGATTATGTCATTTGAAAGGTCATAATAATATCTTTAATTTATTGTCTGACGTCACGTGAGGTAAAGAACTGTGATTTATTTTGTTTAATTTTACACTGACGTTGTTTTCATCATCTCGGTCGGTGATGGGTTTGTCACCGTTCACCTCGCGCCCAACCGCTCCTTATGTAATCTAATTATATACAAATCAATGGCTGTTCGTATGTTCGAAATCTATAGACTCCTAAAGTACTGAACCAATTTTGATGAAATTTTGCACAGTTGTCCTACATCCGCTAGGAAAGGTATCTGAAGGTAGGGAGGTAGGTATACCTACCTGCGTCCTACCTACCGATAGTAGGGAGGTAGTTAGGTTGTAGGTAGGTGGTTCGAGTAGTAAAAAATACAAGGAGGTAGTACAAGGTAGGGAAAAGTGCATTGCAACGCATGCCGGGTAGTATTTAATCACTAAATAGTGCAACTTCCTTTGAATTTAAACTTTATTTTTATGCCGTATTTGATCGTTATCTGCAACACTATCGGTTGCTGTTAATACAGGGATGCTGTCTTTTTAGAGATAAAAAAATACTGGTTCGATTCCTGGCTCCCGCAAAGCCTTTTCCAATATCTAATACTGCTGTTTTATTCTCCCTCCAAGCTGTACCACCGTACAAAAACTAGTTGTGAAGTTAGTACTTCCTATCATATGTATGTTAGATTGTCAGGATTTATTCCGTTAGACACGAGCATTATGTGGGCGATACACTGCGTTTATCAATCGTTTATCTTGAACAAAACCCTACCACATGCGTCCAAGTTAGGTTTTCTTCCATAATAAAAAAAAACCGGCCAAGTGCGAGTCGTGCTCGCACAGAGTTTCGTAGCACTAAGCAATATAATAACAATATTTTTAACGCCTATTCATATGTAAAACACTCAACAGCAAAACTAAATTTGTTTTCCATAGTATGTTCATGAAAAACAACAACTGCTGCAGTTTGACGAAAAAGTCCCATAGCTCAAAAACTAAATATCAAATCTTGTTCAAAACAATTTTCTTTGAAAGTTTTTACGTGCTTCAAACCTATTTTTTTTTTTAATTTTCCTCCTGTTAGAAATTAAGAGGGGACGGGACACAATTTTGACGACTTTTAGAAGCAAATATCATTTTTAAGAGCTACCGATAGGCAACGACAATAAATTAAAATACCGATTTTAGAAATAATTGAGGAAAAAAAAATACTTGAAAAAGTGGCGTTTAACGGATGCACAGCGGTCACACTATTATGTTACAAATAAATTTGACGAATTTCAAGTTATTCATAAACAAAAAAAATATATAAAGGAAATTTAAAAAAAATAGCGAGCGGCGAAATTTTTTAAACTTTTTTCTCCACACCTCTAGGAACTCTATAAAAAAGTCCCATGAAAATCCGACCACTATAAACCTCGTTCCACCTCTTGATCTTGAGTATTTTTTGTCTAATTGCACTCGACTATAATTTGAATTTAAAATCTACATTTAAGCGTTTTAGTAGCCAGAACGTTTTTTTGATATAATCTTAATAACACGTGTCAGTATGTTCGTAAACGTTGTCGTAACCAACCGAAATGTGTGAGTGTGTCTAGTTGGTTCCAGCTTGAAAGACACGATAGGTGGTTTTGGAACCGATAGGTGGTTTTGGACCAGATAGGTGGTTTTGGGCCTGATAGGTGACTTTGGATCCGATAAGTGGCGCTGTGCGTAGCACGAGCGCTAGTTTTGTATAGTTTGGTGTTCCGTAGACTTGTTTAGAAGTATATTTTCCCATTCTTCCATGGCTTCCAATGGCTTTCCATTGGAAGCCTGAATTAACGTAATTAAGGATCATTATCCTAGTGAGTAAATAGGCGCGCTACAAAAATAAACTCGCTTTTGCTCGCTGTTTAAATTATCTAAAAGGATATACCTTACTATCTAGTTTCGATACAGTTATCTAATCTGTTGTGAAGAGACCGATTCGATGATAGTGACGAAGACGTACCTCATACCTTTTTAGAAATTCTACATTATGACAGCAACAGCGTCATTTATTTATTCGCTGCACGTCAAATGAAATAAACTTGAATTAAACTCAAAATATCATTGATCTGCTTCAATTGAATGTGATAAAGATAACACTGATCTACAAATTTTGACCTTGAAAAAGTATTCTCCAGGTTAAATCGGTTTTTTTACTAATTTGTTCATCCTGAATGTCAAACTAAAGGTCCGAGTTTGTAGCAGAAAGCAGCAGCAGACGACATGTCGCTGCGAAACTACTGGTTTCTATGTATTTTCTACGAAATACCTTCCGCAGCTAGCGACACGTCGTACGATCGCAGACGACGTGTCGCCCGACCACAGATCAGTAGTGCCACCGACGCTGGAGCGACAACAAGTTCTTTCTCAAACATTGAGTTTTTCCGATTCCGAGGAAGGAAAACTGATAAACCAGTTGGCCCAATATTCTGCACTGTATGATGCATCTTACAAAAACTACACTCCTTTGTAAAAAAAAAAAACGGGGCTCCTTACAGTCATTGGCTTTTCTATGGATAATTTTAGTATGTCATCATTAGCATATATGACTAGAAATTTCTTATTATCAATGAGAATATAGTTTTTAACACTTCAAGTCCTGGAATATGTGTATTAGTCAATGTTTATGGGTATAATGAAATTAAGACTACGGGTATTTTTAATGATATTTTAATTAAAAAAAAAGACGTGAAAAAATAAAAATTAATAACGAGTATGACCTCCCCTTGCAGCGATTACGACATGTAATCGTCTTGTCGTGCTTTCCACCAGGCTTTTGATGGTGTCCTGTGGAATGTGTTCCCTCTCAGCCGAGATCACACGTTTAAGCTCCCTGATGTTTTGTGGTAGTGGTTGTACAGATTGTACTCTCCTTTTAGGAGGTCCCAGTCGTGCTCAATGAATGGGGTTAAGGTCGAGGCTCCGCGCTGGCCAATCCAAACGCCGAATACCGACCACTTGCATATAAGCATCTATGTCGCCAGAACGGTGGCTGCGAGCATTATCGTCCATGTAAATGGCATCTTGACCAATTACAGTCAGTGCGGGTTGTGCATGTTGACAAAGGATTTCTGTTATGTACCTTTGCGCATTTAGTGAGCCATTTTCAATTAATACTATCTCGGTACGATAGCTGGAAGTTACGCCCGCCCAAAAGATAACGGACCCTCCACTATATGGGGTGATTTCTTCAAAACACATGTCGGCATAGCGTCCCCCCTGGTCTTCGTAAAACTTACCGACGTCGGTCCCCACCTATCAGGCAAATTCGAGCCTCATCGAAGAAGAGTACGCTGCTCCAGTTACTTACACCCGTATCTATAAATCAGTCAAAGTGTTAACTTGAGTAAATGTAATTTTTTAAGATACGATTTTATTATATAGTTTAGTAGGTAATTGCATGAAATTAGAACTGTAAAAAGTTAGAATTCTTAGCTTTGCTTTCTTTGACGGTTCTTCGTTTAAAATCTTGTCCATTGCACAATAAAATTGCACAAGTAATTACTTAAGCTCAAGTAATTACTTTATCTTGACCATAGATACGGGTGTTAGTGTCCCAAGATTTCTAGCGAACCTCAATCTAGTAATCCGGTGCTCACGGAGTAACTTTGGGGCCCGCGCTGGTCGACTGCGTATAGCAGCCGCTAAAAGCCTCACTGTCCATAGGCTAATTTGTGCTCCTCGTACCTCTTCAAGGTTTCTTTTGAGGTCTATGTAACTGTATTAGCGGTTCCTCAGCGCTTGAGTAACTAAGAAGCGGTCGTCTCGTGGTTGTGTGCAACGTTTTCTCCCAGAACCTTGCCTTCTCTGAACGAAACCTGTCTCTTGGTATCGAGTCCAGGTTCTTTGGACGATTGAACGACTCACATTAAACCGCTGAGACGTAACATTGGCTACGCCCCTCTTCCAGCAGCGCTACAATTTTACTAGCTCTTATTGCTTTTTCTGCCATTACAATCGACTTAGAGATATCTGTATTAAGTCACAATAAGGCAGGATTATGCGACAAACATAGATTATTCTACTAAAAATAACGAGAAGTTAGTTTTAGTTGCCTCATAATCTTTCAACCGCAAACCCGCGAAAAGTAAGTAAAAAGTCACAAACTGAAAAATATTTTTAGGCCGTGTTGTATCGCTAGGTCAGCAAAACGTGGTCGATTGCAATTATTGCATCGATAAGGAACTTATATAAACTAACTGGAATGAGTACAAATAAAATTTTAATATCAAAAACTCGTTTAAAATGAACTTTATTTCAAATACGTAGAGTTCGTTTTACTTTAATTCATTCAAAGGGGGGAAAATACTTAAGAGCGAGATAGCTTTGCGAGTGGAGTGTGTCCTTGTCTAGCAATTGCCAGTAACAATTTTTTTTTTTAATATTTTGTAGTAATCAGAAATTGCATTGGTAGCTAAACTAGCATAGCTATAACTAGCATAAATCGTAACAGGATTAATTTAATATTCAATTACTAATATTAAAATAATTATTTCTTGCGAAATGGAATTCTTTAGTAGTAACTTACAAGTTTTGAATTCATGAAACTCATTTAAGAACTGCATGGTCACAAAAAAAAAAAGTTAATAATATGGCCGAAACACTTTCGCGTTGAAGTCGTATTTTAGGTTTCTGAACTGCTTTTTATTGTCTTTATGTTAAATCTTCCACTATAAATATGGTAAAATCGTATTGTTTGAAGTGGTGAATGTGGAATTTCTTATTACAGTTAAGTTCTATTAACTTTGTTTACAAATTACGACTAGGGTGACAATGTTCTAGATCAATAAACGGGGATCATTGCAATATAAATCACTTTCAAGCATAATAAATAAATAGCTAAGGCGTACTTCGTTGTCGCACGTAGTTATCAAAATAGGATATGATTTTTTTTAATAAATTAAAAAAGAAAAACTTCAGAGATCACGCTTGTCATATTGTTTCGTTTCTATGCAGAATTCCTAATAATGCGAATCTTCAGCAAAGGTGGTTTGAAGTTGTCTCTTTAAGAAGAAGTATTCAAGCTAGTTTGCAGCTGGCATATCAGCGTCTTCGTTCTTAAATTTGAGATTAGGTACTGACTCATACAAAAAGCCAATAATAACACAAAACCATACTATTAACTTGTTTTAATATGCTAGATGCTCATATTGCTCATGCTTCGTCTATGTAACCATTGTAAACAACCTTATTATATACCTGATTTAAAATCTCTTGACAAATGAAAGATGTAACCTAACATGTAGACCCTCTTGAATGAAAAAAAGTGCCATATATATACTTAACATCATAAACCTATCCCACTGCGGTTTTTTAAATTGTGGCATCCTTGGAATAGTAAATGTTATCGAGAAAACTTACCGCCGCTACATTGCCGGCAACAGTCAAAGGAGGTTTTTTAATATTATATTATACCTAAAAATAAACTAAGAAGTATCCATTTTTTTTTATTGCTCTTCTTTTTATGAACAGTCTAATTGTCGGCTCCATCAAGTCTTTTTACACCCCGTAATTTTGAAGAAACTATTACCCGTTCGAAGCCGGGGCAGGGTGCTAGTAAGTTATGCTACAGTAATAACTGTCCCAAATGTAAGTAAAAAATACTGGATACCCTACTAGAAAGAGATGCCACCCACTCTGGAAGTTGTCTCGCTCGGAACGCTTTTGAGTTGCACGTCATCATTTCAGTTAGTTTATATAAGTTCCTTGTGTATCGAACACAGACTCTTTATTAAGTGCCAGTACCGTACGCAAAATACGCGCTTTGGACGTACAATAAGTGCCAGTAGCATAGTTTGGCTATTAAATAAATAAATAAAAATCGTTTATTTTCAGGCTTCGACGGCCCATAGCATGTTAGTAATAAAAACAAATATACACAATAACAATACAGCCAAGATTAGAGGAAGATTTATCAAGTCTCATGTCTGACATGCAGTTTGATAAATCTATCCATTGTAGGCCCTTCTAGCCTTTCTCCAAACACCTTCAGAATGCTATTGCTGCTTCCCCTCAATCTGCGTATCACTGATGCCACTTTTTTGCGCAAGATCGCGAAATAATCGTCAGTGTGCGCATCCGCGAACATCCCTGACGCACTACAGTAAGGAGGAAGCCTCAGCAGCGCCCTGAAGGCGTTATTGTATTGAATGCGCAGTGCGCTGCCTGCTTTTTGGGTATGATTAGCCCACAGACTGCTGGTGTAAAATATTTGACAAAACGCCTTAAAAAGCGTTATTTTAACCGGTGCTGAACAACCAGCAAACCTGCGTGCTAGCATGTTTCCCCTCACAGCCAGCGCCCTGCGCTCTCTCTCCATGTCTAAGTCATCTTTTAGATCCTCCGTAACAATATGGCCCAAATATTTAAATTGTGACACCCTGTTCAAAGGTAAACCGTTCAGTTCTACGGTCGGGACATTTGAGGGACTTTTATTTCTTCCTCTAAAAACCAATATCTCACTTTTCGTGGGATTATATTTTAGCCCATGCTGCTCAGCGTATCTTTCGCACATAGTGAGTAACTTTCTGATTCCCCCGATTGAGGGGCTCAGCAGCACCATATCGTCTGCGTAACTTAAATTATTTAAACTAACTCCGTCTACATGGCAACCGACATGAGTGCTGCTGAGCTCAACAAGCAAGTTGTTAACATACATATTAAATAATCTCGGGGAAGTCAGACCCCCCTGCCTCACACCACATTTCAGTTTATATGGGTCTGATAATGCATTGGACCATTTCACAAAGTTCCTCTGCTTTGCATACCAGATAGATAATATTGACACCAATGCAGCCGGTACTCCCGCCTCCCGAAGCTTCTCCCATAAAACCTTATATGAAACCAGATCGAACGCTTTGGAAAGGTCCAGGAAACAAGCATACACTGGTGTCTTCCTGTCTGTATAATATTTGACAGTGTGCTTTAAAACCTCCTATTAAAACCTCTTTAGAACTAAATGATTACCAATAATGTAGAAAAATAACCGCAAAACCGCCCGTTTGTTTTGCAACGGAGTGTTTATAAACGGTGTCGTAAAAGATAATATTTGGAAAAATATAAACGGGAGTTAAGTTGGAGGAGTTCTTCCTCTTCTAACAAAATATACAAAAGGAAATCGCGATCGCTAATCCCAAACAGGTCAGACATCTTGTCTCACGGAACATTCAACTAACTGGAATACGGCGCTGCCTTCGCTGCAGCCATCTGCAATTTGGTTCGGAATCATGAACGTCACGTCGCGTCGTCTGCTGATGCTGTCTGCAGTCGCCTACGAACCACCTACCTTAATAATATATTTTAAAGTTAGTTTCAATTTAGTAGAAAACACAAAACCGTTCTTAAAATTTTATACAAACCATGCATTCTTTTACTGTGTAGCAGAATTACGACGTGTTTTTTTTCACTGCCCCTTTATACACATTATATTCTACTTCTAGAACATCTCGACGGACAGTCCAGCCATATCCACCTAGCTTGAAACGCTCCAGTTGCCCTGATATCGTTTTACCATCTTTGCTATATCTTGAAACAAACGCTCATCACTGTTGTTACAATATGGTAGTAAAATGTTCATCACTGTTGTTACAATAATATGCCCCCCAGTTGTCAGGAAAGAAGTGCAAATGGGGATGTTAAACGAAAATTATCTCATCGTTGAAGCAGTAATAATATAGTTTTTTATGCAAAACAATATTAGTACTATTAGCACTTTGGTCTGCCGAATATCAAACAATTGGCTAAAACATTTTTTAAGCTGTATTTTATAGAGTCTACTTGGTAATAATTTAATAAGTTTGGGGAGTTTATTATAAATGATTGGTGTCAAATAGAAAATACTTTTATGCTGCAGTGCCGTGCTCGGCCTAACTATTTCTAGCCTGTTATTATCGCGACGACTGCAACTTGTAACTTCTGTCATTTAAAAAATTATAGTTTACGATTAATTTGAAAAAAAATTGATTCTTAATATGTATATAAATAAAGAAAGCAAACTTAAAACATTTTCACATCATTTGCTTTATAATGGATGCAAGTTTCTAGAGCGCGTAAGCCGAGGAATTTATTCTTTTATTAAAAAGCTTTGTGTGCTCTTTCCAATTACTTAAGATTTTTGACAATTGTTACACCTTAAAACAATGTAGTCTAGGTACTTTTTTTTAAACCGATTCTTGATAAGTGAGGTGTGGTGATATTAAACGTTGACTGAAAAACATAACTTTTGTTTTATCTAGTTTAATTTTAGCTAGCGTTGTTTATAACTAGAGATCGGATATTCGGGCGCATATTTACCTAAAGTACGTTTTTTCCCCGCAAAGGCTGGAAAAGTATGGAAGCAGATTCTTAAAATGCCAATTTTTATCCCGGGATCGCGGAATATCATATTTTTTTGTGTTTATTAAAAGTAGAACTCACAAGTACCTATAACGAATATTTATAATCTATATAAAACCAGGCCAGAAATTTGTTGAACAGAACAAGTTAAAATTACTACAAATATTTGAACTCAAATGTTGCTGCTGAAATATTGATTAGGACAAAATGGTAAATATGACAGGGCATAATTCGTTTGATAATTCAAACGAATTATGCCCTGTCAGACACTAAAATGAAAAAAAAAAATACTATTCATTGAAATAAACTGGGACTTTTCACGTAATGACGCGCACTCCATCCTAGTCAACCTCAAACTTTAGGTAAATATGCGCCCGAATATCCGATCTCTATTTATAACCTTCGTTCGCGCGAAATTATTGAAAAAAAAAATTGCTTCCCTATTTGAATCGGATTTTTTTAACAATTTCAAGGGATTTTTTTTTTTGCACGGAACCCTAATTATTTTTCTAATGTAAAGTAACCTAAATTACTCATATCTTATAACATCAGCTATCTACCAGTAAAAGTCCCGTCAAAATCGGTCCAGCCGTTTCGGAGATTCGCCGGAACAAATAGACAGACAACAGATAGATTCTTTACATCGCATAATGAGTATGATATCGCCACAATATAAATATGGACAGTAGAGAAACTACCTACAAACGGCACACTCACACAAACATGCGCACCGGCGAGACTCATAGATGACCGGAGCGGTGCTCTCAGTATTGAGTGCCGCGTCAAAACGAGTGTTCACGTTTACGTTTATCTCCGCGATCTTTTTAAAAATGTCACGAACGTATTGTGTAGTATACGGCTGTTTGAACTCGGCTTCATCAAAACCGGAGCTATCGTATTTTACCTTCCTGCTGATTTTGAAAGGTAAGAATGATTTATTGTTACAACCGTTATCGAATTATAAGTCCGTGTGATCGATCATAATTAATTCCTGAACTTATTTGTAAATCCAGAATGCGGCGGTTATGACGGTATTTAAAGCTGATAAATATAATAAAATAGGACAGTATTTTTTAATAAAAGTTGTTGTTACCTTAAAAGTGGCCACCAGCTTGAACTTTTTGTTTATTATGAGCCCTCTTACATTTCGGCGTTACGCTAATTTAGGTATTTTACGCAAGGAGCGGGCGGCGAGTTTCGCGACCGATACTTTCTTTCTTTTCTTTCATATTAGCTGTACAACTGTAGCAGACGAAAATATTTTTCTGTAAATATTTTGTAATAATGAAGAATAAAGGTATTTTTTTATGTAATGGGTTTTTAATTACTAGGTATCACAAGCATTTACGGACTGGAACGCGTTATTTAACTTCGATTGATTGATCACTACCGAACAAAAATGTAAAAACAAAACAATATCAAAAACATTAAAAGTTGCAACCCTATTGCTTCAAGGGAGCTTAGGTATTTATGTCCTCAACTAGGCTTAGTTTCCATACTTATACTGTGATATCGCACTGTGCGTTTAAGGACAAAGAATAAAAATACAACAAAAAATATCTCGAGTTGGCGGAACACTTGCATTTGTGTGTTTGTTAGCAAATTTCACGCTGCAGTTCATGTGACAAATTGAGTAAAACGCCACCTGTTGCAAAGAGCTCTAAACAAAATGATTAGCAGATCGTTACTTTTTAACTACTTTCGAATCGAAACAAAAGACTTTCATTTACCTTTTTTGTTGAAATAACGTGATTTATGAGTGTAAATTGATAAACCAACGCTGAACAAGGAAGTTTTGATTTTTACTAATCTTACTTCACCCAAAATCTGCAGTTTAGCGCATTTTACTGATTGTTATTTTCATAATTGTTCCCTATGCAGCCATCTATGATTTTTTTATCAAGACTAAATAATTAGTTCGAGTTGAGACACCATGACTAGTGTAACTGATTATGTTAACAATTTCAGTCAAATTAGCTCTTCAAGTACAAAAATGTTTCCTTAGACGAAGAACTCAAAACCTTACCCAATGAGGATTGTCAATTTTTAGGGTTCCGTTGCCAAATGGCAAATACGGAACCCTTATAGATTCGCCCTGTCTGTCTGTCTGTCTAGCCATTTCACTCCGAGACTTTTGGTACCACACAGTTGAAATTTAGAGAGTAGGTGTGTTCTATGAACCGCTACACAAAAGTGATGTATTGAAAAAAAAAAACCTCAATGTACACTGCAGGCCAAAAGTTTAAGACCACCTTAATTGAAGTAGGAAAATTAAGTAAAACACCAATAAAATATTAAATGTTTAATTAACCAGTTTAACTATCTAATCAATTAGTCACAAATTAGTGTTTATTGACAAATTGTAATTTAAAAAAATAAGGAAATATTAACAGTCCACGCGAAAAAAGGCTATAGTTAACTCAACTGATGTTTCATCAAAAAATCCTCCTTTACATTGTATGACTTTTTTCACAAGTCTCGGCATACGAGCAATCAATTTGTTGATGGTGTCTTGTGATATATTGCTCCAACTTTCGCATAAAGCATTCCACATTTCTTCTTGCGAGGATGGGCCACGATTACGGACGTTCCTGTCAAGCACTTCCCACAAAAGTTCAATTGGATTGAGATCCGGGCTCTGAGGAGGCCAAACCATGTTTTTTAACACCCCTTGCGCCTCTTTCTCTTCTAAATATCCTCTGCATAATTTGGAGCTACGCTTTGGATCATTATCTTGAATATGAATTCGTCTCCAATTAATCGCAACCCGGAAGGAACGGCATTTTGTTCTAAAATGTTTTTGTACTGTTCCTATTTCATAATTCCTTCAATTTTGACCAAATCGCCAGTTCCTTGGCTAGAGAAGCAACCCCAGACCATAATTGAGTCACCGCCATGCTTGACTGTTGCGACTACACAGTCCGGCACCATCTTTTCTTGAGCATTGCGTCTCACGTAAATTCTTCGTTTTGAACCTTATAGTTCAAACTTGGATTCATCGGTCCAAAGAACTTTTTTAAAATCTTCTTCAGTCCAATCTCGATGGGCAAGAGCCCACTGCATCCGCTTTTTCTTGTTTTGTGGCCTAGCAGAGGTTTTCGGACGGCGACGCGACCATACAACTTTGCATCTCTCAGTCGCCGTTTTACTGTAATCAAT
Organism: Standfussiana lucernea; assembly: GCA_964057025.1. Lineage (NCBI taxonomy): Eukaryota > Metazoa > Arthropoda > Insecta > Lepidoptera > Noctuidae > Standfussiana > Standfussiana lucernea. The sequence goes on from OZ059801.1 coordinate 7,114,740, forward strand.
GATAAAGGTTTAACTCGGGTTTGGTTTACTTCAACGCGGATTTCTGGTGCTGTTAAGCGTCTATTTCGCTTGCTGGTAACAACAATGAAATTATCTTCACTAGACGTGGTAGCTCTCGGCCTTCCCGAGCGTGGACGATCTTGAAAACTGCCTGTCTCCCTGTATCGAGTTATTGTGCTATGAACTCAAGTCTTCGATAACTTCAGTTGTGAAGCAATCTCACGTTCGGATTTGCCTTCATTATGCAAAACAACGATGGCAGAACGCACTTCACTGCTAATTTCGCGTGCTTTTCTCATTTTAAGACGTCTTCACTGTAGAAACCACAAGTTTAGACTGACTGAGATTGTTTGTGAACAACCCAAGTAAACTCAGGTAAGAATAAATTGAAACTACGTGTTTTCAGAAGCTAAATAATCCTTAATATTGACCAATGCCAAACAAAAGCAAAGTAATAAGTAATGAGCACACAATAAACATATTATTAGGACTCTACCACCTGGCTCTAGCGCAGCGTTTGTCGGTGATTGAAAACAATAGATTTTATTGTCCAATAACTTGAAAGTAAACAAAAGAATGACTTTAAATATTCTACATTAACAATAGAATATGCAGGTGTGCATTTCTTTTGTTTATCTTATGGGACTTTATTACAATAGATAGATAATTATACTGTTTAAGTGCGGTCTTAAACTTTTGGCCTGCAGTGTATGTAATTGTGAGGGGTTTCTGTCGATAGTTCTTAAAAAATGATATCGAGGTTCCTAAAACACTTTTTTTTAAGTCAATGGTTGATGAGGTATTTCCTCCCAAAGCCGTTCAAATTGTGTCTCTTCTTTCAAATTTGTCATGAGTAAAGTTCTGAAAAAAAAATTGTTTTGTAGAATGTAAAAAAACTTTCAACGGAAATTGGTTTGAACAAGATTTGATATTTAGTTTTTGAGATATGAGACTTTTTCGCCAAACTGCAGCAGTCACTTTGTTTTTCATTAACTATGAAAAACAAATTTAGTTTTGCATTTGAGAGTAAATCTACACCTGAATGAGCGCTAAAAATATTGTTATCATATTTTTGGTGCTACGGAACCGTGTGTGCGAGCCGACTCTCACTTAGCTGGTTTTTTCAATAGTTATGCTAATTACAAAATCATTTCGAGGAATAAGGTCCCTAATCATTTCTTTCTGGTTAAAATGAAAAAAAAAACTACTATTCATTTATATTTTTGAAGAAATGTGGTTAACTTTATTTGACCTTCAATGACGTCATCTCAAGAAGGAATTTCGTGAAATACTCTTAAGCCTGGGTTCAGACACGGCGGGAACCGCGGATGGTTTTCTTTTTATTTAATTTATAATGTTTGTTAGAGATATTTCATCCTTATGATTGACCCTATCGGTTGATGCTATAAAAGTATAAGGTATTATTTTTTCGGATTTGAGCCGGATTGATTCCCGAGTGTGGCAAGCGAATTTCCGAAAATCTTTGAATGCGGATTTGTTTCTTCTTAAGAATAAAGGAATGTTTCTTTTGAGTAAAATTTGCTATCTCCAGTATTTAGACTAATTTCCTCTGCGCTGCCACCGACGTCGCTGTGGAAGTGGCGAAGTTCTGGGCTAACAAAATATAAAAAATTGTCGTGCCAGCGACACGAAGAAGACGAGTACTTTCCCTCCAGGTGAGGTTGAAAAATTCTACCCTGTATAAGTAATCATTCAGATGTAACCGCTCGGTTACGGCCACTCAACCACTGAATTATTTATTAATGAAGTTTAAAAAAAACCTGAAATATGGGATGTTCAATCTCAAATAGTCAAAAAATATCCCTCAAACATTCTAAGTTAAGTTATAACACTTATAACGTTACGAAATCGCCATGTACCATGGCCAATTTATACTGGATGCACCCAATAGGTAGTGCTTTTTTCTTTTCTTTTTTATGAGCCACCACAATAAAAAATAGTATTCCTTCGTCGACTTCCATTTCCAAACTGTCGCTATCCACGCACGCCATTCGCTTATTAACTGTCGCTGTTTGACTCAATACATAACACATTTTTGCGGTTCCTGACTGTATGAACGAAACCTTAGCTTGACGTGGATTAAAAATAAAAAATAAAAATCGTTTATTTTCAGGCTTCGACGGCCCATCGCATGTTAGTAATCAGTACAAAAACTTAGATTAGCCATTAAAAAAAAATGTCACGGTCAGTGGAGTTTTTGTGTCACTCACATGTTAAATCGTTGAATGGGCAAAGGAATGTAGTCCAGTGATGACGTCATCAGCCCTAAAATTTTAAAATTAAATATAAATTGAACTATCGGTATTGTCTTGTTTTCCATAAAATAATTTGTACTATTATTGTTTTCCATAATCGTCGCCCCTCATAATATTAACTTGCACTATTATCATTTATACTAATAACGCTTGACATAATTATCAGCTTATTAGTCATACATAAGTCATAACTTTTACTTGCCATAAAATAAGTTTCCATAATAACATGTGGGGCATTTTACGTGAAGCGGACAGCGAAAAAAAAGTTATTTTCGGGCATATTTGTACTTCTTGGGGATATGAACGATACACGTAATATTTTTTTTATTTGGTTTTTTGTTGTTAAGATATGGGGTTCTATAGAATTCACCTGATTGACGGAAGGCTTTCTTAGAAACTTTATTTTCATATTTAAGTAAATTATAATAAAATAATAATTTTAGTGTTTTGTATAGAAAACTTGAATGTTCTTTTTGATTTTCAAATCATATTTAAAATTTGTTTTTTTCTTCTAGTTTTAAACCGGAAATAAATATTTCAAATATATTTTTTAATAGCTGGGTTAGGTTAGATTAGAACTGTGACCATTAAACGCGCGCAGATTTCCTCTTTTGCAAAGCAAGCATGCATGCATGTCAGGCTTATTTTGTTGTTTGTATTAATTGTTAATAGCAAAATTATTCATTTTAACATGATCATAACATCAAAATTGCAGGCGCTTGTACTGAACTAGCATTGTTGTACTAGTATGGGCAAATTAATATTATATGGTGAATGACATTGTTATGGAAAATGACATTATTGAAAATGAAAAATATAGCAAATAAATTTATGGATTAAAATTATTATGACACTTGATCGATTATGACCAATGAAATTAGTGAAAATGATTTTCTGTAATTTGACGATTATGGCAACTGCAGCGTTATTTCTAATGAAATTATGGCAAATACAAGTATGGTATACAAAATTATTGCATTTTAAATTATGGCAAACATTAGTAGACCTGAACTATCCATTGAATCTCAAAAAACAATAAAATTAATTTATTAAAATACTATATTTTAACTAAAAATATATTAAAATATACAGGTTATTCGACAATCCCCATTCCTTTCGGTGAGCTTCTCAGAGTTTCCAAAAAGGATAACATAACTTTAATTTATAAACGGATGTTAATTATTTCGACAATTATTTTACTTCAAGTAATACTGGACAGTTTAAATAATGTTACCATCTTAACACTAATAGAATAGCGCTGTCGTAGTAAACGAATATGTGAATGGCCTACAATGTAAGACTCTACATAGTCGAATTATAATGAATCTTAATGTGTTGTTCCATTGGAATTTGACAGTCTTCAACCTATGATAATAAGTACGACAAACTAATGCTTTAATTATCGATTTAAAATGGTTGGCCATTTTGGTTAGGTTACGCAACGTTCTTTTCAATTTATTTACTTTGCAAAAACGTGAAATCGGTCAATTTTCAAAAAAACAACACATACTTAAATCTCGTATTTTCTCGAATCTCATGGTTTGTTGACGTGACTTATTATTTGCAAAAAAATAAAATTTGCCTTAATTTAAGGAACTCAACTCTTGTGCACTATTTTTTACTTCAGGCGGCTCCAGCAGTAGTAGTAGCTTCAAGTCATCATTCTGTCAGTGAGTTCACAAGTGATTGATGAATATGAGTAATTTTTACTAGGTAAAAATATGATAGAGGCCACAGAATGGCCACAGGACGTATTATGTTAAAATTTACTTGAACTATGTGTTGTTCTAAACATATATGTATTTAAAGTATAAATAGCGTTTTTTAACTCATTAGAATAATCTCAAATTATAGCCCAGGATTTTTAGAAAAAAGATGTTAATTCTCTGGTAACAAGCTGTTTGGTACATATAATCTATACAATGTGGTATTGAATCATATAACCTAGAAGTTTTTAACCCTCCGCCGCTTGGGTCCTGAGATAAACAGGGTCTTAAAGTGAAAATCTAGGTTAAGATTGACTCTGTTCAAAAGTCATATTCAAACTTTTTAAATGACAGCAACATTTTTCAAAAACAACAATTAAAAAAAAAACAACCTCACTCTTTTTTTGCCCCGTGGGTAAAGCAGAATTGACCTACTTAGTACACCTACATTTACAGAATCGTTTATGATAATGATAAATGTTCATCATTAAAATCCATGAGACTGGTCAAGATATTGGCGGTACATCGCTGAGCACGTCCAATTTGCTTTCAGATAATCGCACCAGCACTCACATCCCTTTTTACGACCGCTGCTGATAAGATGTAGCAATAAATGATAAGGCGCTGGGGGGTTGCTCTGTTGTTTGCTACCGGAACCAAAATTTGACCACACTTTGTCTAACCCAGTTTTTATGATCGTTTCATCCGATGCTGTTCTACGCAAGCGGCGGAGAGTTGGGAACTTTTAGGTAAAGACTCAATACGCACATATTATATGAATACATCTCTATGATCTCTATATATTATAAAACACAAAAACAGTTTCTACCTATGTCCGTTACAGACTTCGAAACCATCCAGCCGATGTGCCCCAAACCGGTTCCATTAGAAAGTCAATAATGCGAAGATAGTTTTAGACCACTAAAACAATGCATTAGGCACTATAGCGTAGTAGCATACGCCGGGTATCCGCTAGTGGATTATAATAACAAAATTTCAGCTATATATGAAACATTTCAAATCTGTGGCCATTTCTGATCCAAAAATCCTGGCCTACTACACCCTGTTTACCTCAAGACGCAAGCGCTGCTCGGAGGTCAATTTCAAGTAATTAGCGATACGAAAATCATGATTCTGCAGTTGACGATAGATTTAAAAAATAGTACTATCTACTACACAAAACATAATTATTGACAAAAAGTCATTAAGTCAATACTTTGTGAGTTATTGTACATTCAAGTTATCAGTTGAGCGAATTAGTTAATTATCTTTGTTTTTATTGTGATTTCTGCGTAAAGTAAGTTACATTGAGCTTAATAGTTACCAATTTGTTGGATTTGAAAAAAAATGGTGTTTATTAATGAAGGTCCATCATATCGTGAATTTTTTTGATAAATATTACAAAGTTGTTTTCTAAAATAATTATTTATTATAACATTGAATTTTCAACTACATTTTTGCCCTTCGAAGCGTATACATTTCAAGAAATATGTTAGCACAAAAAAAAATAATGACAGTAACAGCTGGAGTCAAAATGTTTTTATTCGATTTGATAAGATTTTTCGCCGCATACTAACGCTCCCTGAACATTTTAGTTTTATTTTCTGGTAACGGCACTAATTTAACTAATCGTGATCTATTCAATCACCTCTTGGAAAGTCCCCGAAATTAAACCTACAACTAAACAATCAAAGGACAAGCTATTTAACTTGTTTACTCTGAACCTATACCATATGATCCAAATACATTCGATTTTGCTATTTCTTTATTACATGCATAGCCACGATTTTTTGAGTGCCTTCGGCATTACTTCTAAATTACCAGTGAAATTACGGCAAGTTCAAAGTGACACAAACAAAAAAATAGTAAGGAAAGTAATATTCAGAAGGCATTCCGAAAGGAACTTGGTTTACTTGTAGATAATATACCAAAAGCAAGGATTTGGTAATACCCATGATGGCAACACAGCCAGGGCTTTTTTTAACAATCCATCAGTGTCCCACAGTATTACGGGAATAAGTCAAGATTTGATTGTTTTGTTTGGGGTAATATTGAAAACTTTAAATTCTTGTCCAAAATTAATAGTACGTACTTTGTTTGATATCTATGCTATAGAAACGTCAAAAATTTATGTTGAATTATACAACTGGTATCCTATGCCACCTACAGTGTACAAGGTCTTAATGCACGGCAAAGATATTTAAATTGATTTTTTTTCATTGCCTGTTGGTCAGTTAGGAATTATTATAGAGAACACAACACCCGCAAAATTTCACGGAACGATACAAACGAAAACCCGTTTAAAATTCTGCTTGTATCATCGGACCCTCGTATATCGAATTTACGGCCAATAACATCAAAAAAAAAGAAGTAAAATACCTCAAGAAGTTCTCAATTTAAGAACCTTAACATAATCAATGATGAATAAGGAATGATTAATTTAATAACAGCTAGCCTTTGCCCGGGACTTTGTACGTGTGGTACTTAGAATTTTAGAGGTGTACCTAATGGTACACCCACATTTCGCTGCTAAGTTCAAATAATCCATATTTTCTAGTATGCGCGTCATCTATAGCTATAGACGACTCGGGAGGCGGGTTGTGCGCACACGAACGAATTATTATTCGATCTGTATGCTGGGTGGTTAGCACCGAAAGTGTCAAGTCCCATTGTATAGGGGCGAGCCTATTGACATATCAACCGGTCACAAATCTGGACTCCATGGCTGCTACTGAGAAATTCTTGATGGAAAAACCCAATAACAATTTCCCCGACCCGGGAATCGACCTCTAGACCAACGAGTGAGTTTACACTAAACAGTGGCAATAAACTTTAGCCAATATAAAACATCCTCATTTAATCAGCTATCGAACGAGTATAAGTTATAGCTTAGACTTAGATAATATTCAGAGAGACTGGTTGCTCAAAACTTCATACCAAGGAATTTAATGCGGCGTGTCTGGTGCGGAAGGGTGAGCTTCACCCTTCAAAAATATAAATCGAAGTTATAAAAGAAAGGTCTACCGATCAATAGGTATTAACTAGTGATCGGAATAGGTAGAGCTAGGAACAGAAACGAAAAGTGGAGACTTCCTTACGACATTTTTTTTTTTTTTCGGAATATTTGTACCGAATGTCGGAACGTTAATTAAGTACAACTAAAATTAATAAAGTAAAACAACTATACAATTCATTTAGTGTTTCTGTTTTTAAAAAAAAAGTGCACGATTTTTATTGTTTAAAAAATAAAGGTGACTCCTTATCTTCGTTTGAACGCCGTAAGTAAGTGCGGAAGCTAATTTAATTTTCATCCAGCTTTAATAGTCAGAACTAACAAGGTCAAAAAAAAACCATTTATAGGTTTTCATACTATTTATTCATTTTTAACCGACTTCTAAAAAAGGAGGAGGTTCTCAATTCGGTTGTATGTTTTTTTTTTTTTTTTTTTTTGTGTTTGTTACCTCATATCTCCGTCATTTATGAACCGATTTGAATAATTCTTCTTTTATCTGAATGGATCTACTTCCCGATTGGTCCCATAGAAATTTCATCAAAATCGGTTCAGCAGTTTGGTTTTGAAATCAAAATAGCTGGAAATTTTTGTGTTTGTTACCTCATATCTTCGTCATTTATGAACCGATTTGAAAAATTCTTCTTTTATCTGAATGGATCTACTTTCCGATTGGTCCCATAGAAATTTTATAGAAATCGGTTCAGTAGTTTGGTTTTGAAATCAAAATAGCTGGAAACAATATGTCATCCAAGTAAAAGAAATTGCGAAATTGATACTTGACAAGGATTTGTGTGTGATGCGATAACTAAAAAGGGTAAAATAAAAACTTTTTTGCAAAAAAAAACCGACTTCCAAAAAAAACACTAAAAAAGTGCGAAATAACTTTACTTTCGGAAGTCGGTGGCAAAAAAGTCAATGAAACAAACAATAGTCACCGACTTCCGAAAGTAAAGTTATTTCGCACTTTTTTAGTGTTTTTTTTGGAAGTCGGTTTTTTTTTGCAAAAAAGTTTTTTGTATAATTGTTGGAACTAAACGTAAATAGAAATCAACCTCAATAATTAAGATAGTTACCAATCTTAAGACTCAGTCAGAATATTATTTCCGTTGATGTTGAAAGTTGTCCCTTAATCTGAATTGGTACAGTTTTCATCAGGAAAGGAGTTTTCTTTGTCATCGCTAGATTTATCTACTTCCGGAGAATTAAAATGAATTATGAGCAGTTTTTCCATATTATCTATCTACAAACGATTACTTTTTGCACTTAAAATCCATTAATAGGTAGAGAATGACCTTTCAACATCAACTGAAGTTATAGGTACATATTTATAGTACGGCAATGATTCAATGATTCAAAATAAAAAGGGTAAAATAAAAAAGTTTTTGCAAAAAAATAACCGACTTCCAAAAAAAACACTAAAAAAGTGGAAAATAACATTACTTTCGGAAGTCGGTGCCAAAAAAGTCCATGAAACAAACCATAGTCACCGACTTCCGAAAGTAATGTTATTTTCCATTTTTTTTTTTTTTTTGGAAGTCGGTTATTTTTTTTGAGAACGTTCTTCTTGCTGTCGAAGTCGGTTAAAAAGGAAAAATAATGAATTCAATTAGTTTACTGTACGGATTTAATAAATAACATTATTATTACATTTAATAGTAAATAAATAATAAGTACATTTACTTAATTGATTCCGAGATATTTCAGAGTTTCAGAAAAAAATGTTCGGATTTTTTTTTTTGTCGTAATGATGTCCCCACTTTTCGTTTCTGTTCCTTGAACTTTAGGTACACTAGCTCTACCTATTCCGATCACTTCCGATCGACTTTGACCACTTTTTATTCGACTGTGCTATAGCAAAGAATGGGTAATCTAGCGTATCGACGAATGCCTTTGTATGTGGGATTCTTTGTATCCTCGAAGCATACAAACAACTGGATGGATGGTAATACATGACGTGATGTGGTGAGGAGAAAAGTTATAATTTTCGGTGATTTACCTTGTAAGCTAAAAGTTCTTTGATATTTATTACTATTGCGGCATGCTAAATCGAGTAAGGTAGAGAGCTAAGTTGTTTGACCGATAAAGATCTTTAGTACTAGAAACTGCTTTTAACTCCCGGATTGTTTTATTTTACTACCCAATAATAATATAATTAGAGATACATAACTTTGGAAAGATGGTCTTCTAAGAGGGGTTTTTCACTAAGGATTTGTTTTAAAAGGCACACGTGTAATGATCGCATGATGGAAGTGCCAAAAATAAATATAACTCGGCTACTCTTCTACCACTGATAAGAAGGATTCGACACAATTTAAATTATTATAGTCAAATGCGAATAATGATACCACTTTTTGAATAATATAGTTCTAATAAGACACATTTGGCTAAAGTTGTGATAAATATGTTGCATATTTATCAATCATATCTATATTCATTCTCTAAACTGTCGGCGCTGCAATCATCTCCTATCTACATTAATTCAAATTCGTTGAACGGTTCTGTTCACGACCTTTTCCCAGTCTGTCTAACAACATTATTCAAGTAGTTGTAAATGTTTACGGTGGTAAAGAAAGAATTTTGTATTATGTCTTATGTGTTGTATTCACGATATCAAAGTAATAACTGTATACATATTAGTACGTACCCATGTTTCAAAGCAAGTTCGTTAACGATGTATCTTTGTTGGTTTACCGATTCCGCTTTCAAAATATAAATATTTTTATCTGCCTATGTAGAGTATGTTATTTTTGTGGAGCCATTGGACTATGCTAGCTTTCTTCCTGGAATGGCACGGTGGCTTATCAATTTGTATGGAGTGGTACCAATAAAGACTTGGCCATTAATATAAACTTACTAGGTATTCGAAAGTAATGCGACGGAATCACACCACACGCCCACAGGGGTTAAGAGCGTTTACGCCGTCCATGCGCTGTTTGACTCCAAAACAGTACTTTTCAAACCCTTTAATACCATCAACCCTTTATTTTACAAAAATGATAATTACTAATAACTTTAGGAAATTTCGTTGTCTCAATAGTTGGAGAGAAAAATATTTCAATTAATAGAGTATTGGTAAATTGTATCAAGATAACTCAACAGAGGTTTTCTTAATTTCCCTTTTAGCGTCAGTTTCGACGCTCTAATTATAGGAAACCACTGGCAAACCTAATTAGATTTTTTTTTTTACCTATTGCTAAGATCCTAAGGAATATAGTTGGAGAAGAAAATTTTTTGATTTAGGTTTCTTTATATAAGAAATTAAAGTTCAAACAATGTGAAATATTAAGGAATTAAAATGATTTTTTCACCGATATATCTTACTTGATTTAATATAATAATAGCATAATATAATAGAAGAACATATGCTTTAAAACATCCAATTTAAAATTTCAAATAATTTACAGTGATTATTTTTCTATAAATATTTGAAAACTACTATAAATCACTGCGCGCGAGCAATTTCAAATCAGACCGCCGCGAGGCTTTCTAGAGAGAGGACATGTCGCTCGGCGCTCTGCCTGACCCGAGTTGACCTTAGTCGTGCTTGGAAGGATAGCGGACGTATATAGTGTGATTAAAAAATCTTGGTACTTTGATGATTAAATTTTTTTATTATTATTTTTGATGACTGACAATATTTTTAGTGACAACCAATATCTACCCAATTTTTTTACATACGAATTTTATTTATTAAAACTTTTACTTATTTTTTTGTAAATAAGAACATAAATTGTTATTAAAGTAAACGCCAACCTATTGTATTTCCCTCATAAGAGGTGTCACTAAGAGGAACATCGCGTCAGGTTAAAATATAATATAAAATAAACGTAAGTAAATCCGTATAAAGTGATTTATTTGAATAGAATAAGAAATATTTATTAATCAGTCACAAATCAATAATAATTAACGAAGTTCGGTTTCTTTCTAAAGTTTAGATCAACAAATTCATGTTTGAATAACTAAAAAAAAACCGGTCAAGTGCGAGTTGGACTCGCGCACCGAGGGTTCCGTACAAACCTGTGGGTATATAACTTTTTTTTATATGACGAAACTAAAAATTTACGGTTTTCGTAATTTTTCCTATATCTGTACTATAAGACGTGACTTCGTACAAAATTTCAAGATTCTAAGTTCACGGGAAGTACCCTGTAGGTTTTGATTCCCGTGCGAGTTTCGAAAATTTGCGGAAATTTGCGGCCTAAGTGGCTGTATCTTTTGATTGCGTTGACTTAGAAGGTTGATTTTTCTACAGCTTCCAGGGACAGTAGAACTAAGTATCATATAGAAATTTCAGTTTGATACCTCCACGCGTTCCTGAGAAAAACGGTCTTGACAGACGGACGGACGGACGGACGGACGGACGGACAACAAAGTGATCTTATAAGGGTTCCGTTTTTTCCTTTTGAGGTACGGAACCCTAAAAACGACTTTTATATTAATCATAATTATAGCTATACTTGCAATATATTATTGAATACTTATTTTATGCACTCGTACTTTAGTAATCCGTGTACGTTCAAATTCAAATTAAATTTTACTACAACAATTGCACTCGAACGGATCATAGTGGGTTAGTTTGACTATAGCGCGCGAGAGCGCGCCAGCGCTATACACACAGGCACGCGCGCTTCTGTGTGTGTAAAGGTGGCGGTTCGCGCCGCGACAGAGACAAGCGACCGAGACAGGAGACCGCGACCGAAGGCCGCGACCGTCACTTGACGTTAGGCAATGTATAAGCGACAGTTCGCAAGCGAGACAGAGACAGGAGACAGAGACGCGAGACAGGAGACAGCGAGACTGTCGCTGCCCCGGACCAGTAGTGTCTCGTGTCGCGCTCAAAAAGCACATGTGTTTAGTGTTTAAAAATGAATACTTTTTCTGACGAAGACTGTGAAACACTGATTGAACTGATCAGACAGCACCCTCCGATATACGATGCACGACTAGACTCCTACATTTATCATCTCGCCAATTACCAAATATTTCGAGTGAACCATTTCGAAACATGTTCAACGATGAAACACAGAACAATTTCCATGATTTGACAAACTTACCTTAGAGTTAGTGCTAATTTTTCTTTCATTGATATTCTTCCTTTTTCACGCATTGTTTTTTTTTATAAATATAATACGTAATCAAACTGTGTTTTATTCAGCTGAAAATACGTCCTGAATATATCTCCATCAAACATTAGGTGCTCGTTCACTAATAGCGAAAATGATCCTTCTTGGCCTCTAGTTAAATATAATTCCTTAATAGGTAATCTTCTTTTAGTTTTGTATTTGTAATAATAGAATAAGAGCAAATCATCGTCTTCTTCTTCCTCCAATAGGACTTCTACTACTTGGTTTTCCATCATGACACAAACACAACTGACTACATCGACAGACTCTCCGATACTGATTGACGTCTCGGTCGCGAAGACTGAGACACTTGTTGCGGTCTCCGGTCTCGGTCTCGACCTACAGTACATGCAGAAGAGACCGAGACACTTCTCGCGGTCTTCGGTCTCGGTCTCCTGTCACGGTCGCTTGTCTCTGTCGCGGCGCGAACCGCCACCTTAAAAAATGCATTGAATTACCTAAACTTGACTTCGCGCGATAGACGTAAACGCTCTTAAACCTCAACTAGCAGCACGGAATCGCGTTTTCCATGCTCCTATTCCTTACTGCAGAGTTTTACTGTTATCGCACGCGGCAGCATCAACGATGCTCTCGGCAGCACGCTCTGTTTCTCGCTCTAGGTGATAACGGTTCTGAGCGACAGAAAAAGGATAAGAGCATGGAAAAATGCGATAACGTGCTGATAGATGTGGCGCAACCCGAAAGTTCATTAGGTGATTCATATGCATACGTCAAGCAAGAGAGACGTGGAAAAATAAGAAAGTGTGCAGTTAAAACATGAGATTCAAAATCGGATACTTTTATTAAGCAAGCGCGATTACATTTCACGTTTAATTTAAACATTTTTATACGAATTTCACGAAACTTAAATGTTAGCGTCACATTTTAGGTTCAAGTTTGCCATTTAAAACAACGTTTTGGTTTTCCTCGGAAATATTAGATAGTACCTACCTAATATTAATAAGGCAATGACCTAAATTGGTGTCTTTTTATTTTTAGCATTGCATGGCGGTAAAGCTCGGAACTCAGTCCGGACAAGGGCTTTCATATACCGGACTTTTTCAACACCGGTATCAATACCGGTATTATATTGGTGTGATCAATACCGTGACTCCGTGAAAGTATTAAACATGTGCTTAAAAAGAAATGCTTTATGCTTTTTGATATTATAATATAATAATTAAAATGCGTATTTTTATTTCAAAATCTGTCTTGATTTAAAGTACTGATACTAATTAAATTTTGACAATTATATAACAAAGGACAGTGGGCTAAAATGTATGGGAGCTGGTCCCACGACCGCCACAGTTAAAACTACTGTAGTTTTGAAGACATTATTTCTTCCCTTAAGGCCAAAACGCATCAAAATCCTTTTCAGGGTTATTGAGTTCTGACAATGTTAGGTTAGGTTTATGTAGGGATTTACTGTTGTGACACAGTTTAGTTTAGAATAGGTGTCAGTTTAAGTTAGGTTAGCAGTTACATTTATTTGTGTATAAATAGAAAATGTCGCAAGGAAAGCTTTGAGTATGAATGTGGATGGGCTATACGAGTAGGGGAAGACCAAAGAGACGATGAATGGACTGTGTGAAAGATGATATGGCTAGACAGGGACTAACTACCGAGATGACGACTAAAAGAGAAGTATGGAAGAAAATATGTTGCGCCGACACCAAATAAATTGGGATAAGGGCAAAAGAATGACGATGTATCTCGACATAGTATAAAAACTCGCTTCCCGCCGTCTGTAATCTTAGATCTTTTAAGCTCCGCAACGGATTTTAATGCGGTTTCCATCATCGTCATAGACAAAGTGATTCAAGAAGAAGGTTTATATGTATAATACATGCATATTACTCGTATACTAGAGAAAAGCCGAGAATTTTGAAAGATTTGTAATGTGATGTCGTAAAAATCATATTTATTTTGGTGCGGTTACATTGCAAACGCTGGCTAAACCTTACGAGATACAAACAACAACAATGAATTGTAACATGTTGTAACAATGCATTGTATTTAAAAAGATCTACAAAAAAGTCAGCGATGGTATCAGGGTGATTGGTAATTGGGTGCAGTCCTTGAAATGGGTGATGCTAGAGCTAGTTTGCAACAAATTTGACCCCGACAACTAGGGGTCTAATCTGAGTTTGAAAATTTTCTTCCTCTCTACCAAAAATTTATATTAATCCAAAAATGGGTAATAACCAGTATGGTCAAAATACTACCTTGTCTGGAACAACTGTTGTTATTATCCATAATGTTTCTCGAAGTGGGTACTGTGATACCAATTCTGTGAGCTAATTAGACAAGGCAAGTCGTTTCTGCAATTTGCACGTTATGTGTCATATATTTATTTTGAGTAATCGGTCTTGAAAAACAAAGGTAGTTTCAAATTTTTCTCATATTATAAACTTTATTACGCTGTTAAACCAAAACTTTGAGTTCTTTTTTGATAAATTGGTTTTCGAAAGATTAATTAGTTAATGCGCTATCTGAAAAGTGTCATGCCAATGCTCTGAGCGACGTAGATTTGTTACAAATATCAATATTTGGTCGAGAGAAGGAACATTTCCAATACTCCGAGACCACTCAGATTGGACCCCTAGTTATCGGGTCAAATTTGTTGGAAATTGCTCTAGTATCACCCATTTCAAGGACCGCACCCAATTACCAATTACCCTGTATGTCTATCTCCTAAGGATAACCCACAGTAACCATTTTTACCTTTTTCATATTACAAAAAAAAATGGGATACAGTATTATGATACGAATTCGTAGCCGACTGCAGACAGCAGCAGCAGACGACGTGCCGCTTCGACATTACTGTTTTCAATGTATTTCTACTAGGGGTGATCCAAAAGTAATGATAATCGGATATTTCCCACTGGCATAAAAATCCAAAAAAAAAATTGTTTCCTTACATACCCACTAAGTCAGCCTAAAAAAATCGTATAAATAGGTCACGTTTCCAGAGAGGTACCTTTATTTGAATACGAACCGGCGAAGAGAACACCAAAATGGAGAAAAACGAAATTAGAGCAGTGATTAAGTACTTCTGTTTGAAAAAAATGTCTACCAAAGACATAAATACAGCGACATAGTGGAAACATTGGGGGACTCTGCTCCTCCATATTCCACAATTGCACGCTGGGCCAAACAGTTTAAACTGGGTAGAACATCCACTGAAGATGAACATCGCGAAGGACGCCCATCCACGTCCCTCACTGAAGATAACGTGAAAAAAGTCGAAGATGTTGTGTTGGCAGATCGAAGAGTGACCATCAGGCATGTAGCTGAGGTCACAGGGTTCTCTTATGGCAGCGTTCAAAGAATCCTTGTTAACAAACTGCATAATATGAAAAAGGTCTCTGCGCGTTGGGTATCGAGAATACATACAAATATGAATAATAATTAATTCAAATATATAAAATAGTAGATATCCCATTGTAAACTAGACTTGGCTGGCATACCCATATTTAAAGCATTAAAATGGATCATCAACATATTTGTTTTTTAACTCTGAGGGTTTAAAGAAAAAAATCACAAGTCGAAATAAATACGAAGTATGTCAACAAAATTACAAATAAATATCTGTGTGTGAGCATATAATGACGATTTGACGAACCTTGGTTGTCCAGAGATAGCCTCATTTTTCATGTCAGCGTCATACACATTTTTCTTAAAAAAATTATAACTGCTTTATTTGTACACTCAATTGCCTCATACGGATTTTATAGCATACCAATGATCAGCAGCATCCATTTCTAGCCAAAAAAGGACCCTTCAAGTCTCTATGTCTATGAAAGGCAATTTTCAACCCACCGTGCGACGCGGCGCACGGACACCGGACATTCTACCCCCGAGACCAGGTGGGATGGAGTGGGGTGTATGCGCGACGCCGGAACGAAACAACAGCACAGCTCAATTGTTTTTGTGCCTTAAGGCAGAGAACACACTTGCTTGTTTTTTTTTTGGTTAGGTACTGTAAGGTTTTTAACCTTTAACCACAACTTAAATAAAAAATCATAAAAAAAAATATTCGCGACCGGTAAAATATACGGGGTGGAAGATCAGCTGTTTCCTATAAATGTGCAATACCTACATGGTCAAAATGTATGGAACAGCTAATTTATTTTTAATAACCGACGAAAAATTTCTATGTTTTCAGAATGATGTACTGAGTATGTGGTTTCCGTTTTTGGTACGGTGTCCCTTCCACCCCGTATATAGTAAAGTATACAGGGTGGAAGGGACACCGACCCTAAAACGGTTACCACGTATTCAGTACATAATTCTACGTACAGGTTCTAAAAGCAGGGATCGGAGTTAGTAAATTGATTTACGGTTAATGATTCGAGATGTACCTATGCGTGCACGGGGCTCTTGTCTATGTTTCAAAAGTTTATTGGGCTCAAGCTCTTCGATTGGTAGATCATCAAAGCGTCTTTGAAATAACTAAAAATAACAAAAACCGTGCGATTCTGTTAGGAAACCGGTTTTACATTACATTTTCTTAGGCCGCACGTTTATGCGATATCTGATCGATATCGGCATTCGATGCGATTCTGTTTCGCGTCGCGTCGACAATAAAGGGGTCCAACAGAATCGCACAGTTAGACGATATGCTCACAGATCTACTCGATATCGAATTAAGTGTAAGTCCTAATGACCTGCAATATTGTTTCAAATCGACAGTGGAATGATAAAATAGCTAAGGCGCCATTTTGGTCGATATTGAACTTAGAGGGTTCTATTGATGATTTTAATGATTATAACTCTGTAAAGCCGTTTTTGTTATGGTCGCGAATCATATTATTATTTTAATCAACAAACAATCCTACTTTTAAAAAAAATCGCGGGCTACCCTAGTGCCATCTTAAAGCAAAAAATGAGCCTCTGAGTACTCGTACTACCGCTACAAACTTGCACACTTTCTTTAAACCAACGCCCGCGGTTCGTTCTTAGAACCCTGCGGAAAAACTTTTATGACAAAGGCTCCTTTTTTATGCCTCTGGATTGGCATTCATTCCTACTGGTTTTTCGCATGATCGACCAGTAATCAGGTATAGACAGAGGCTGAAATTAATTAGGAATCCCTTGCCCTTCGGGCCTTCATACGCAAATTTAAAAATACACAAAATTTCAAATATATACATAATTATATATATACAGGTCGAATTGAGAACTCCTCCTTTTTATCGTCGGTTAAAAAATGGAGTATGTGGACACTTTGATTTTGCATTTATTCGAGGCAAGATATAAAAAATGTCGAGTTCGCTCCGCTCGCTCTTGCAGCCTAGTTTCTCTTGGTTCTTAATTCTTAACTTCATCTATAAGTCGCCCAAGTAACTCCGGTAGGTCGAAACAATTCTAACCTACCCAAGGTAGGTAAAGTGTTAACGTTTTCGAGCTCGCTTCGCTCGCTCTTCAGACTACTTTCTCTTGAGTCTTGATTTAGTCTAAAAGTCGACTAAGAAACTCCTGTATGAAGGACCGAAACAATTCTAACCTGTACAAGGCAAGGTGGCAATAAAATTTCGAGCTCGCTTCGCTGTCTCCTGCAGCCTACTTCCTCTCCAATTTTAACTTGGTCTGCACGTCGACCAAGTAACTCTTGTAGGAAGGGTCGAACAATTCTATCCTGTCCAAGGTAGGGTGTTAAAATTTTCGAGCTCGCGTCGCACGCTCTTGGAGCCTTAGTTCCGTTTGCTCTTAAAATTGTCTCCCTAAGTCGATTAAGTAAAATCTGTTTCCGAATAAAAGGACTAAAGAAAAGCTAACTTGACGAGTGGAACGCTTTAATTTTCTTTTAGTTTCTAAACTTTTCAAATGACTCTTCAAAATTTGTAACTTCTACTTCTATACAGTGTGTTTGGTTAACGGTTACTGATACTTTAATAATTAAATACTTATTTCTGTCGGCAAATAAACGTTTATAAATACTCCTAACCCAAAACCCCGCGTATGGCAGCCATCTTGTTTTTTTATTCGGCTGATCTAGGTATGTTCAATGAAATGCTAATATTTTTGAATTTAAGAGACATAGAGACGTGCAAATGGTTTAATTGCAAGAGAAAACGCCGAATCTATCGAATCACTAAATAAAATTTCCTGAAAAATAAGCAAAACGAGCCTCAAAATAGATGAAACACATGTCTTTGTTCTTTCTTCTAAATTTCGGAAAAGTGACGCTTTTTTTTCTCCCACAAAACTTTTTTGTATTGATGCCAGCTATTAATTAATTAAGACAGGTTTTAAGCGTGGCTCCTATTTTGGAAATAAAATAACGCAAGGTAGGCAGGCCAGAGGCCAGGTTTCCTAGAAAAATCTTCCAACACCTTTCTTATAAATCCAACAGACATCATTTGCATGTCATAGTTTTCATTATCGTCTACAAAATAACAGACCTCAAGTCTACTCTCAAGTTTAAAGCCCCATAGGACTTGCTGAAAAAAAAAAAGAAAAAACTGAAAAATGTCATGGAAATGTTTATACTTGTTGTTGGTCTCGTCAAACCGTTTAAATTTATAATTTTTCATATAGATCTGACAAACCGTCCAGATCTTAAATATACCAATACAAAAAATTTAATATAAAAACTCCCTACCGATCCCACATTATATCATCATTCTCCTGCCCTTATCCCTCTCCCTTATATAATCTGCTTAAATAAGTATTTTAGGTCTGAAAAGTACATCACAGTTTTATTTCAGTATCTACAGCTGCCCAGAGGGTTTTTCAGCAAGCATATTCAGTATGAAAACTTGATAGCTCAGTAAGTAGGACGTGGAACGCCAAAACTATATATTATAATATATTTGAAAAGTTTCAGTTAGCGAGTCCTGCTAAGGGGCCCACTTTCAGATTTCAATAAAGGCTATCACAACGGGATTTTCAGCAACGTTGATTGTTGTTTTCATTTCGTCATCTGGAGCCTGAACCAAACAACTTAAACAGTTGACGAAGATATTGTGGGGATTACTAAATCTAAAGTCATTTTGATTTCTACCTAAACTTGGAAAAAAAAACTTTTTGGCGTTCCCTCATCACATCATACCTAATCTACTCAGTTATCTAGTTTTCTAGAAAACCCTCTGGGCGGACTCCCCCAACAATATTTCCAAGCCTACGTCATTTTACAAAAGCAAAAAGTTTTTCTGTGGAAGTAATAGCTTGGGTTAAAGTATGAACTTCATTTGGAGAGGGGCTCCAAATGAAGTAAATACTATTTTTTTTTTCAATAATTTATTTTACCACTGAGTTGAGAGTTGAAACAGATCTCATTTAAAAGGTCTTGGCTTGCTATAAATAAAATACGGGGTTTTTAGGGTTCTGTAATCAAAAACCCTTATAGTAATCGCCAGGTCCGTCCAACTGCCTGTCCACGCATGGCTTAGCTCATAGATTCTTAGTACTTTCTAGGGTTTTTGATTACGGACCCCTAAAAATTTCATCTTTTATTTATATATAGCAAACCAAGACCTTTTAAAAAAGATCTGTTTCAACTCTCAAGTCTTTTTACTATAGCGTAACACACACATTGGTCGGGTGCATGTCGTGTCGTGAGTGGTCGTTTAATTCTGCTATAAACCAAAGACGCGTTATAGACTATTTAATATATTTTTATAGCGCGCTATTTTATACGCTATCATTATAACACGTTGTCACAAAACTCGGCAGCAATCAGACGTTATCATTTTATTCAGCAACACTCTAAACGGGCACAAATGATGCGCAGTGAATGTTATCTCGTAACGCGTTGCAGGCCGTCGTTGCTATCAACAGAGAGGCAGAGCCGATATAACAAACGCTTTACGTTATGATCAAATAGCGTGCTAATTTTTTGGCACTATACGTTATATTATCAACCACTGGTCGTGAGTACCGCGGGTGTAATTCCCTGTATGTATGTATCATATATTCGTTAACTGGACAAATATACAGGAGCCGCAAGTTGGATGTTGCGCGGGAGCTGCAAACGTCTTCGTCCGCCACCATAGACAGCGAACGGGTCGGAAGAGGGTCTATCGTCGTTGCATTCGTCGTAACGTAACTCACAATAACGCGTGCGTGGGTCTGGCACAGGTTTTTCTTTGTTGTAAATACTAATAAAAAATTAATCAATTTCGCCAAGAATCTCATCGGAAAAAATATAGAATGTGGTCGTTAGCAAACTTGTTTGTATAAACCTAGTGACAAAACTATTAAAATGCAGTTTCAAAAACAAAATATGACAGCAGATTGCAGATCAATTAAATGAAAGTACATAGTAAGTGTTTTATTTTGGTTTTAATTATTATTGAAATATTTGATTGACTTTTTGTCTAATTTTAAATCTTTTATTCGCTGAAAGCCTATTTTTTGTATTTAAGGATGGAAGTCGTTTTGTAGTAGGTATCCTCCTCCGTGAGGCCGCCGTGTCTTGCGAAAATCTATTTTATTACTTCGTCTAATAATGGTGTATTTGTGCAAGCAAGCTGTGGCTTGGGTCCACAGAACAGTAAACAGGTTAGAAAGGGTGTCGATTGTTTTTTGTATTGAGCCCGCTATCGCTAGCCTCACACATTTAGCCCCTTCGCACATGGCGTCGTATCGTAAGCGTATCGTAGAACGCGCGTAGTACGAGAGCAATATGAGCAGGAACATGTTCAAACAAGTCCGCACACGAAGCGGTGTTGCAGCGTATCGTATGAGGTGTTCATTGTCATTACGATAGTCGTAGCGTACTGGCGTAAAAAAGGAAGCGACAAAAAAAAATTACAATGAATACTGCAAAAGTTATAGAATTTGTGAGCCTAATCGAAACCTTTCCTTGCCTATATAATCATTCATTAAGTGATTACTCTAGGAAAGATGTAACGGAGAAAGTTTGGGAAAGATTAAAAATATTATAGTTTTATTTACCGTAGAGTTATCATGATTCGTTCTTCTGGGGGTACAGCCTCTCTCATGTTAGTATCATTTTTCAATAGGTGTGGTCCTAAAATATTTCGAAGTATTGTAAATGTATCCTTCCTCATTCGATAAAAACTGCGGAATTTATTATCATTTTCTGACAGTTCACGTGCAGCAACAAACAATCTTTTCTTGTAATTATTTGCGATGTATGGATGGATCCAATGAGCACGTCGCTTTCTACTTCTAACGAAATCAAATAACAAGAAATCCTCTTCGTCTGAAGAGAAGGTAAGGTCATCAATAAATTCCCCAAACACATCTGGTACGCTTGACGCCATGATTTCAACTGAGATATTACAAAACGATACGTCTACGCGACGATTCGTTTGTAGAACACTCCGTGTCTCGTGCGCGTAGCGTAATTACGATACGCGCACGAGACAACTACGCCTACGACCCGTGTGCGAAAAGCCTTAGCCCCTTCGCACATGGCGTCGTATCGTAAGCGTATCGTAGAACGCGCGTAGTACGAGAGCAATATGAGCAGGAACATGTTCAAACAAGTCCGCACACGAAGCGGTGTTGCAGCGTATCGTATGAGGTGTTCATTGTCATTACGATAGACGTAGCGTACTGGCGTAAAAAAGGAAGCGACAAAAAAAAATTACAATGAATACTGCAAAGGTTATAGAATTTGTGAGCCTAATCGAAACCTTTCCTTGCCTATATAATCATTCATTAAGTGATTACTCTAGGAAAGATGTAACGGAGAAAGCTTGGGAAAGATTAAAAATATTATAGTTTTATTTACCGTAGAGTTATCAGGATTCGTTCTTCTGGGGGTACAGCTTCTCTCATGTTAGTACTTATCATTTTTCAATAGGTGTGGTCCTAAAATATTTCGAAGTATTGTAAATGTATCCTTCCTCATTCGATAAAAACTGCGGAATTTATTATCATTTTCTGACAGTTCACGTGCAGCAACAAACAATCTTTTCTTGTAATTATTTGCGATGTATGGATGGATCCAATGAGCACGTCGCTTTCTACTTCTAACGAAATCAAATAACAAGAAATCCTCTTCGCCTGAAGAGAAAGTAAGGTCATCAATAAATTCCCCAAACACATCTGGTACGCTTGACGCCATGATTTCAACTGAGATATAACAAAACGATACGTCTACGCGACGATTCGTTTGTAGAACACTCCGTGTCTCGTGCGCGTAGCGTAATTACGATACGCGCACGAGACAATTACGCCTACGACCCATGTGCGAAAAGCCTTAGCCCCTTCGCACATGGCGTCGTATCGTAAGCGTATCGTAGAACGCGCGTAGTACGAGAGCAATATGAGCAGGAACATGTTCAAACAAGTCCGCACACGAAGCGGTGTTGCAGCGTATCGTATGAGGTGTTCATTGTCATTACGATAGTCGTAGCGTACTGGCGTAAAAAAGGAAGCGACAAAAAAAAATTACAATGAATACTGCAAAAGTTATAGAATTTGTGAGCCTAATCGAAACCTTTCCTTGCCTATATAATCATTCATTAAGTGATTACTCTAGGAAACATGTAACGGAGAAAGCTTGGGAAAGATTAAAAATATTATAGTTTTATTTACCGTACAGTTATCATGATTCGTTCTTCTGGGGGTACAGCCTCTCTCATGTTAGTATCATTTTTCAATAGGTGTGGTCCTAAAATATTTCGAAGTATTGTAAATGTATCCTTCCTCATTCGATAAAAACTGCGGAATTTATTATCATTTTCTGACAGTTCACGTGGAGCAACAAACAATCTTTTCTTGTAATTATTTGCGATGTATGGATGGATCCAATGAGCACGTCGCTTTCTACTTCTAACGAAATCAAATAACAAGAAATCCTCTTCGTTTGAAGAGAAGGTAAGGTCATCAATAAATTCCCCAAACACATCTGGTACGCTTGACGCCATGATTTCAACTGAGATATTACAAAACGATACGTCTACGCGACGATTCGTTTGTAGAACACTCCGTGTCTCGTGCGCGTAGCGTAATTACGATACGCGCACGAGACAACTACGCCTACGACCCATGTGCGAAAAGCCTTAAATGACAAGTCGTATAGTGTTTGAGGCGATGGACAGGGCGCTTTCTATACATTTCTGGACGTTTATATACATTTGGAATGAAATGCAGCATTATTTAGCAAAACTTTCAGTGTACCCAACAATTACTCTGAGGCCAAAACTAACCTAAAAGACTGGTTAGCTGGGCTGGAGTTATGAGGAAATAGAAAGTTTACTTTATTAGCTCAAGTTAAAACCTACACACTTTATGAGGTAATACATACCCTCACAAACACACACACTCACGAACCCCCCACACTTACTCAACTTACTGCATTTACCCACAAATTACAAATACAAAGGATAGTGGGCGAAATGATCCCAGCACCGCCAGCCACGTATGTAGTGTGTATTACTTAAAAGAGCAAATAATACTAAACCTTTTTTATGGCACCTTCAAAATATATCCTAGACGAACCGATCTACATGCATCTAAAGTATTTTTCTTTAAATGAATTATTTACCGTTTTTAAGTGCATTATTTAATAGAAAGATTAAAAATAATAAAAAAGAAACTAATCAGACGATTTTTTTTGTTTTTTTTTTTTCAAATGAGAAATAAAGTATTGTTATTCATTAATTCATTTTTATTTTATCTATCCATATACAGTCGTGGTCAACTAATTAGGGACATGCAAGATAGTGAAGAACAATAACCGGTTAAGTACATACAAATATAAAACCCTATTGATTTCTCAGTAACTATTATTTGCATAATTTGGTCCGATTATTATGCTTTAAATGGCTGTAAATAAAAGAATAAATAAATAGAAAAAAGTATTTAATATCAAAGGTTGAACATGTATTCAATTTTAAGGTATAATTCTGTAGCTGGACATTTAATTAAGGACAGTAAACTATAATGAAAAATAGAGTTAAACAAAACTAATAATCTGCAGTATTATAATATCTTTAACAGCTCCATTTTATTTCGTGTAAAATCAGTACCCAGTAGCAAAACCTTTGTTAGTAATTACCGCTTGACACCGATGTGGCATAGACATTATCAGTTTCTGGCATGTTTCGACAGGAATGTTTGCCCATGCCTCACAAAAAGCTTCATTAAGTTCATCTAAAGTTGTGGTACGATAAGTGGCTACTTTTTTCTTGATTTCGTGCCAAAGGTGCTCGATTGGGTTAAGGTCCGGGCTATTTGCTGGCCAATCTAGCACCGATACTGACTGACTGGTAAGAAACGACTTGACTGAACGGGCGGTATGTTTCGGGTCGTTATCATGCTGAAACGTCCATATAATAGGGAGATGCTCCTCAGCATAGGGAAGCATCGTTTCCTCCAATATTGCCTTGTATTGATGTTGGTCTAAGTTACCCTGAACTTTCCTCACAGGTCCCACTCCACGTCCAGAAAATGAACCCCACATTTTAATGTTTCCACCGCCATGTTTCACCTGCTTTTTTGTGAAACTTGGATTCATTTCCGCTTTTACTGGACGCCGTACGTATTGCCTTCCATCTGAAGAAATCAAATTAACCTTGGTCTCGTCAGAGAATAATACATGTTGCCATTGGGCGTAGGTCCAATGTCCATATTTACGTGCAAACGCCAAACGAGCATTTCTATGTTTTTTCTTCAACAACGGTACTTTGCGAGCCACTCTTCCGAACAACCCTGCTTCTACCAGACGTCGTCGAACGGTCCTCGCTGAGACACCAGCTCTTTCGTCTGTCCCAAACACTTCGTGTTTAATTAAAATAGAGCCTAGAAACGGATCTTTCTTAGCTAACCTGGCTATCATTCTATCTTCTTGCGGAGTTGTTTTCTCGATCTTTTTGTTCTGGGCACATTTAAATCTGTGTTATTGCGTCTGACATGTTGCACTGCATTGTATACCATAGTTTTTGAACAATTTAAATGTTCTGCTATCCTTCGGTATGGCCAACCATGCTCGACAACAAACTTCATGATAATTTTTCGTAGTGTTGGATCGCAACTTTTATTTTTACCCATTTTTCTTCAAAATATTTTTCAAAACTTAAAATAAATATCGGGATTGCCGCCAAAACTACCACGAAACAATAAGAGAAGAAGTAAAAAAGTATTGAGATTCAAATTTTGAAAATAGAACGCAATATCTCAGTGTCCCTAATTAAATGGCCAGCCAGCATTATTTGAACAAATAGCACTACGATAATCTATCAGCTATACTGTAAAGAGGTTTAATGTTTAATAAGTTGTTATTGTTTGTATAATCGGGCACATAAATGAATAATTATACTTACATGTAAGAGATATGGAATATGGTTTAGACTCGTTGGAAAATAAAAAATAAATTCACAATTCGGTTTAACCAGAGTGTCCCTAATTAGTTGACCACGACTGTATATACCTTCGTTTTGTTGTGTACTGTGCGCTCGCGATTTGGATTTTTTTGTGTACTTACTACAATGTTTTGCCCAGTCGTGGAACTGTATAATACAGTCCAGATAATATAAAAAAGTAAGACGTTACTACACATATATTTTAATTAATTAAGATGTAAGAGGTTTGGCCTAGAGTCCCAAAATATCATGCACACCTACATTGACCTCATCGACACCATCTATCGAAGTAGCTCCGCGAACATCAAGCTACATATTTCTGGTCCTAATTTCAACATCGAAAAGGGTGTCAAACAAGGCGACCCACTCTCACCTAAACTGTTCACAAGCGCACTGCAGGAGGTTTTTAACAAGCTGCCCGCTTCGTGGCAGTCAAGAGGCGTAAATGTTAGCGGCCATCAGCTTACAAACCTCCGCTTTGCTGACGACATTGTGTTGTTCTCCACATCTGCTTCAGAACTTGAAGAAATGCTCCAAGATCTGAGCACAGCAAGTCTTGAGGTTGGACTTTTAATGAACAGATCCAAAACTCAGGTCATGACCAATAGCACGAAAAGTAGGATCGAGGTAGACGGGCATGTGCTGCAATATGTCGATGAGTATACATACTTGGGCCAGATAGTGTCTTTTAAACATAGACAAGACAAGGAAGTTGAAAGAAGAGTCCAAAATGCTTGGAAGACCTTCTGGGCCCTAAAAGAACATTTGAAGGGAAGTCTCCCAATGACACTAAAAAGAAAACTCATCGACATGTGCATCCTGCCCGTCCTAACCTACGGTGCGCAAAGCTGGTCACTCACTGAACAACAGAAGTCCAAACTCAAGATTTGCCAGCGGGCAATGGAGCGCAGCATAATAGGTGTGAAGCGTACAGATCGCGTTAGAAACACGACTCTGCGTTCCATAACTCAGGTTGTGGATGTCGGAGAAAAAACAGCCAAGCTAAAGTGGGAGTGGGCTGGCCACGTAGCGCGAATGCACCCGGAGAGGTGGGCGAAGATCGTCACTCACTGGACGCCTGACGGAGGAAATCGCCGTCGAGGCAGACCGCGGCGAAGGTGGTGTGACGATCTGATCTTGTTTGCGGGGCGAACATGGCCAGATATCGCACAAGACCGAGAGGTTTGGAAGGAGAAAGGGGAGGCCTTTGCCCAGCAGTGGGACACATAACAAGCTAACAAAAAAAAAAAAAAAAGAGGTTTGGCATCTTTAAATCATTATTACTGCACCTGTAGAACTGGCTACAGGATGTAAGGATGCTGCGCTCATGTGATGGTCATTATTAATTTTTTTAGTATGGCAAGGTATAAAAATAGCTTTCATCGACCAGTAATCTTTCTGGACTCCATAATTTTTTATGTGAATTGTGCAATTAGTCACTGAAATCAGTTAAACTGAGAATAGGAATATTTCTGCTAAAAGAAACAAAGACGTGTGCAAAATATTTCTACATAAGATTAAACTAATTTAAAATAGTTATCGTAATACTAATTGAGAAAATGTTGAACCTGAGATCTAATTAACAGTTTTTATCTGGTATCACAACTAAAGATGACCTAAAATGAATCGACCAATTTCAATTTATATAGAAAAACCACTAGTTTTATGCATTTTTAATGGTTACGGACCAAACATATCAGAAAGGTTCTAATTGACGTTTTGTTTCTTTCGTCATTACAGTTTTAAATAAATACTTAATATATTTTTCAATGATTGCTTTAGTAAAAAGCTTTAGCTAATTTAAAACCGACTAAGTGCGAGTCGTCTCGCAGAAACAGGGTTCCGTAGCACTAAATAATAAAATACAAGAGTTTTAACGCCTATTCATATGTAAATTTACACTCAACAGCAAAACTAAATTTGTTTTTATAGTATGTTCATGAAAAACAAAGTTACTGCTGCAGTTTGACGAAAAAGCCCATAGCTCAAAAACTAAATATCAAATCTTATTCAAAAACAATTTTCGTTGAAATTTTTCCTGAATTTTCCCACTGTTGCTTTAGAAATTAGATGGGGGGGGGGCACAATTTTTACGACTTAAGAAGCAAATATCTCATCAACCATAGACTTAAGAAAAAAGTGTTTGAGAAACCTCGATATCATTTTAAGAGTTATAGTTATACATATACGGTATTTTTTTTTTCAACACTTAGTTACATGTATGGAAGGCCACTCTTTTTTTTATTTTTTCATAATTTTACATCATATTGTGTAGCGGTTCATAGAAGGCACCTATTCTCCAAATTTCAAACCGAATCTATAAGGGTTCCGTTTCCGCCATTTGGCAACGGAAGCCTAAAAACCAACTATACTACCACCGCGTCCATCGATTGCACGATGTTTTTGAGGCTGAAAGCGGGGTATGCTTTACCAAGTCATGCATCGCGATCATGGTTGGGAGTGAAAATAGCCGGCAATGTATACGTATTATAGCTTAGTTTTTACCGTATTGTACTTTTAACTAATTTTACGTACATTTTACAATTATAACAAGAATTTAAGATTTGCCGGTAAAAATAAATAAATTTCAATTTTCAATATTTGTGATAAACTTACAACATGGATTTACTGGCGAAATGTGGGTGTACTATTATGTATACTAATTCTGCCTAAACTTTCACGCGTGATGTTAGGTTTGTTATGTTATGGATCTACCATACCCAATAGAGCTATTGAAAATGTAGCAAAAATAGTTAAACCACTGTTACCGGGGTCATTTAGGGGTACCTGCGCTCTAGCTCTAGGAGGCCCGACTGCTGCAGTCAGGCTGCAGTATCCGCATAATTGAGCTGAAAGTTTGAGCAGCCAGTCGACATCCAGTCGAGACCGTTTTGTTACAATCAGGTTTCGGAAAACAGCTCCAGTATACCATCATACATCGGCTGTCGCTGCCTGGCCAACGCAGCCAGGTTGCCTAGTGTATGGATGCCCTTGTTTGCCGTCAATTCCGCCTCCTAATACCTCAAAATTCCACATTTATCTATTCCAACTGCCTCCTATAAGTTCTGAAGGCGCAGGCATTTCATACAAATTTTATTATATTCGAAACTGTACTACTTCGAAGTCAATAAATGTAGGCCATTAAAAACGGACCCTATTAGTGGTCTACATAATAACGGCAGTCGTTAGGAATATGAAATAAAAAAAAATATATGAAGGGGCTCTTACTTTAGTATTGGAGACTTTTTCTAACAGTGGATATTATGATTCGTAAGATGATGATGATTTCATTATTTTTATTACTTGCAGGTGAAACAATAAAGAAGAAGTGGAAAAGTATGATGGATGGATACATTAAAGAAACAAAATGTCAAAGGAATTACGAGCACCAAAAGAAAAACGATACACTTCATGTGGACTTTAATTTTTTTCAATTTTCGTACCATTGGAATCAACCGCACTGCCCCGCCCTGTAGAAAAAAAGAATGCCGAACCAGATGAGCCCGATGTCGACGACATGATAAAAAAAAACACTGGAAAACTAAAAAAGAAAACCGAATCAAAACTAAGACTGGGTAGACTACTTGTTTTTGAGTTACGCTCGGAAATTTTAATATTTTCGCAAATTAGCAACGGAAACAAGCTATGTTTAAAGTAGATCCGATTTTTGTTTTCTGAGACAGATCTAAGCGAAATGCTATCAACTGAATATGTAAACCAGCTTATTCTGTTAAATCCTCAGTCCCATAAATATAAATTCTAACACTAACACCACAACAGAGTATTCATATGACACACAAACATAGAATGGATTAATAATATGCCACAAGACTTTTCGAATTCAGTTTTTTTTCGGAGATCCCCACAATAAAATAACAGTCTTTAATGTTACGAATGCTTACTCCATTTATTAAGATATTGGTGATTCTAAATAATATTCACTTAGATAAATATCACGGATTTAATTAGTGATTTACCACAAAACTTGTTAAATACGTTGCTGACTGAACTGCCTTGACATGTACACTCACAAACAAACTCACGATGATTCATTCTCATATACCTATTCTCCGCCACACGAATACAATGTTGATTATTTGTAATGTTGATTTTGTTATGAATTAATAAATTTAATAAAAATTGACCTTCAACAAACTACGAGTTTTTCTTTGGTATATATAGCTAGCCCCCAATTTGTATTGAGTTTGAATATTTTTAGATTAACTTTACCATGTACAAAGCCTGACCTCGCGCACTACGCGGCCACGACCACGACTTTTTCCATATCGCAAAAACTACGATCTGTGTTATGCAAATAAAAGAAGTTTCAATTTGGTAAAATAAATAAGTCCTATAAGTTCGTCAATTATAATAACATATAATTTATTATGATAAATAGTCATATCAGGCAATACTTCACATTGAGGTTGGGTAGGTTCACTCTGTGTTTTGGAAAACGAAACGAAAATAATTATAATACTAGCAACTCGCGCGCCTGATTCGCGGGGTTTTTACGGTTTG
The DNA here is from genome assembly GCA_964057025.1 of Standfussiana lucernea. NCBI lineage: Eukaryota > Metazoa > Arthropoda > Insecta > Lepidoptera > Noctuidae > Standfussiana > Standfussiana lucernea. The sequence goes on from OZ059801.1 coordinate 7,144,665, forward strand.
GCAAAACAACGAGATTACCATATTATATCAAGTTCAAAATTAATGTATAAGAAGGCGCTCCCTCACCGCTCACCGGCTTCGCCTGTAATGTAACAGATTGTCCAAGATTTTGAGCATTAAATTACAAATAGACCCGGTACTCAGCATTCGCCTGTAATGTTACAATTCAAGATTTGATTTTGTACAGAAACAAGTGATTGTTACAAATTGAATCGATGCAAATTGCGCACTGTACTGATTGCTCACTGATTTAATGCTCGAATCTAAAATGTTACATTACAGGCGAATGCTCTCGGTTAGGGAGTGCCTTTATACGCACACATGTATATTAAACTTATTCTCTAATGATGGTGAAGATAGCATCAAAATCTGTAGAGAAGAAAGAACAACATGATCACACAGCACCACACATTACGTAAAGTGACTTCATTTTATAATTGTGTGTTTAAATTAATGAAAGCGTCTGTTTTCCGGAGTCTGTATTTGTGCCCGATTTATGGTAAATATGCCCGCCCCATATTCCATAGGACTTGTAAACACAACAGGCGATAAGTGGGTGTACTATAGGTACACATACACGTCTGCCTAACTAACCCTTCGGAGATTACAGACGTGATGATGTTATGTACTTTTATGATCATTAAATCCGTTTCATTGAATGATTATGTGTTTTCCTAGCAGATTTCATAATAATAGTGTTAGCTTAAGTTATTTCTACGGTTATAATTAAATACTATTCAAAATCATGGTTGGGTTACCGAATTTCCGACTCAAGGTTACCTGGGTTCCTAATTTGCCAATCGACTTCGACATTTGATAATGTTTTACTAACTTGAAAACATTTCTTTACAGTGGCGGGGAAGACAGCTCAAGCAATACATGTCCAATAGCTGCCTCTGCGGCTGCACCCGCTACGTGGCGTGGTACAAATGACAGTGCTACCGAGTATTGTCGCCGTGGTAACACGCCCGCTGCGTACGGCAGGTACCAGCGCAACAACTCAACCGCACCTTATTCTACACCACCCTCTAATGTTGAAAGGTATTTATTGAAAGCAGCAAAATCACCATAGACCCATTATTTCCCATCCGAAAAAAAAAAAAAACCCTTTTATTTTAATCTTGGCACTTTTCTATTCGCAGAATAAGTAACATAAAATAGTAGTTTTAATAAAAAAAATCCCTCACTATCACACTCGAGTTATTCCCGGTTCGTCACTGTTCCGATTGGTCACCATTTTTTTTCCATACAACATGTCGCGATTTGTAAATTTTATTTTATATCGATGTTCTTGATTCGAGCCATCAGTATAAAGGAGACGGATACGCTTTCATACAATATTGGGCATGGATGTAAAAAGATGAAATTGGTGTCAATTGATAGCTACTATATCAACAAACAATCACTGAAAATTTTGCAGAATTTGGCAATCTGAGAGCCGAGATATAAGAGATTTAGGAAAAGTGAGGTTATGTAACAATCTATACTTGACAGCCGATTTTTGAAGTGCGAGTGTCATTTTTTACCCGACTGCCGAAGGAGGGTAATGGGTTTATCAGTATACATATGTATATTTGTATGTATTTATGTTTGTTCCTCCGTAGCGTGCTAGAGACCAAACGCATAAGCCGATTTTGAAAATTCTTACGTCAATGGATTCGTCTTAACCTTGCGAGTGTCACTGACTACATTAAAATTGAAAAAATGGCCGCTTTTGGGCGCCATAGGATTGTGGGGGGCCCATTTTTTTTCTTCCAAACTGATTGTGTGGGGTATCAAACTAAAGGGTTTTAAGAGGTAATTTAAAATATATAAAAACAATTAATATAAACCAGATGTATCCTTCGGACTGCACAGCATGATTTCCTTCTTGTTAACGTCTTTTTAGTTCGCTTAGCAGTTGGGTTTTTGATTTTTTAAATATTTCTTTTTTTTATAATTTAGATAGGATGTTAAATATATTTTGTAAAGTGGGAAGATGATGTTTAAAATGAAAATCGTTTTTTATTAATATATTTTATTCATCTTCAATTATAACAAGAACGTCATGTAGGAATTGGGCTGGTGGTACTATATATTCTTAGTACCTAGCCCAACTAAGGTACCATATTATTGACATAACATGGGCGCAGCTGCCTACAGTCCGTTTGCCTACGATGCAGTTACAATAACATTTTAATATTGCTTCCCTACCTGTGCGAGAGCTGTCAACTAAAATATATCCAAAATACGTTTAGCAGCTCTGTCTGCAGCCACCCAACAGGTATGGCATATGCGACTGGTTATGTCTATCTGTAACAAACGATACATGATCATTTAAGTATTTAAAAAATCAATTTGAATTACAACAAAAGCATTTAGAAAAACAATGTAAACTCAGCGTGTGATTCAACTTACAGCTTTAGGCATATTCCACTCTTGAATAACATTATAAATTCTCAATTCACGAGGTGAGCCAGTGTGAAGTAAATGACTGACTCTAGATGCAAGAGAACATCCACATCGGAGACAAATACTATGATGACCAAGATGTCTAGGTTCATCAAGAGGTGATCTTTGAGCCAAGTCCCAGCAAGCTTGGCAAACATTTGTCACTGCTGTTTACCTGAAAGATGCGAAGTTTTTAATAACAGATATGATTACTTTAAAAAAATCTACCTACTCAGGCAGAATTTACCCGGCTCACTATATTTTTATTACAACTTTATTGTACAATACCTACGTTCTATGAGAATAAATGATTTGATTTACCCTGCCCGATAGTTACTTAGTTCAATGTAATGTATCTTTATGTGGCTCTTAAATGTTTACCTATCTTTACTATATTATATTGTTAGTGTTATGGTGAAGGAAAACATACATATATAATAACAGTAAAGATTGCAAGCCAGCGTGGTAGACGCTGGTGAGCTAATAAAGAGGAAGTGAGTAAGTACTTACAGATTGTGGTGCACGCCATTGTCGAATCACTGCGAATATCATTTCGTCATCCAAAGCTCGTCGACCTAGTGTATTACAGCGACTAGTCGCTATGCCACAATTTACACAATGATCCATGATGTCAATCAATATCCAATCGGTAGGCCGTTCGTAGAATCCAAAATAACAAGTCCAAGTTCAACGTTAAAGCGGGGTTCTCCATGTCCGGTATTGTAGCAAGGCAAGGCTCGTACAAGAAGGAAGATCAGAAGTCCATAGGAAAGCAGGGTTGATGAAAATATCAATAAAACTATGGGAGGAAACACACTCAAAACGCACACGCACTATGCCATACGAAACGAGCGTCGAATCGTCGATGTCATGTCATGCATGTCAAGTCAGACTGTCAGAGTTAGCACAGATTAAAAATACAATAATCGATTAGTAAACGTGAATCGATTTATCTTAATTACGTAGATATTTTATTAGTTTAAACTCTTAATACTTTAATTCTAATATATTTAATTATTTTAATTGAATTAATCATCTAGTGAAAGCATTTTCGTAAATAGTATGCACTCTGTAACGTTAATCGATTATAATTTAATCGATATTCCAATTACTTCGTAACCTTAACTTAATTATTGGATTTCTCATTTTCCAGATTGTAAATTGAGTTGATATTTCACATTTTGAAATAGAAAAATATAACCTTTTTTTTAAGCCATACCTCAACTTATTACAATCAGGCCCAGAAATCCCCGTCTCCTTTACGTGCCAAAAAGTACCTACAGTTGTAATAAAAATATTATGTTTTTAAATCAATTTTAAAACAAAAACTTCAATTATTTATTTTTCCATTTGTATTAATTGTTATTACTTTGCTAGGGGAAATTGCCATTACTATAGTATACAACCTCCTTTCATACTTCGTTATGTTGAATTTTAGACTGATTTTGACATTCATTTTTATTTCGCGCCAATTTTTTTTACAAATGTTTCGTGTTCTTCGACAAAATAGAAAAAGAGCATTATCGATCCGTGATTCGCTGTTTATTATTGGATAGAAAAACATCCTATGAAATAAAATTAAAGTTGAATGCTGTCTATGGCCCTTCACCTTCTATGACAACCGTTAGATATTGGTTTATCGAATTTAAATGTGTTCGTACATCTGTTTTTGATGAGGACCGGTCTGGGCGACCGGCAAAGGTAGTTACCGAACACAGATCACTATCTAGATTCCATACGATAAACATTTTGTTTGTATTCGAGTTCACCAAATTTAGCGGTAGGCATGCTGTGCGCCCAGTGACAACTGCAATCCGATTGGCTATTTCAAGGTGATGTTACCTGCCGTAGTGATGAGACAATGACATTAAACGTAGATTCTGACGTCGATAATATTTTTTAAACAATTAATTAATGTGCACTTTTTATGGTCCAACTTCATTACAATATGTAATATAATTACAGAATTTTTGCTAAATAAATTTTTATCTATAACATTTTTACATGCTATTGGTTTAATAGACGGTTGAATTCACATAAAACTTATATTTTTTTTTCAGAATAAGCCGTATATTGTGTGTATTTATATTTTAATTGAACTATTTTGTCCAAATAAACAACAAAATATCGATAGCATCTATATTTTATTTATCGATAATCAAGAATGTATTGCTAATGATACTATTACTTTTGTGAGAAAAAGACAGCAATCAATACCTAATAAGTGAAAGGGAAAAACATCAACGAGAGTCACTACCACAGCCACTATAAGTTGAGTTTTTTCTAAAATGGTTGATTTTTATAATTTTACAAAACAGTTGAATATTATCCCATCGTTTTTATAACTCGAGGTCCTGGGTAATTTACCCTATTTTAACAGCATAGGTAGTCGTATTTTTTAAGTAAATCGTAGCAATCAAACTTTCATACATAATGAATTATTCTCTGAATCGTCATCACGGGTCTAACTTCTGATCGAGACTGAAGAGATAGATACGAGCATCGAGTTATATTTGTGTAAAGACAAATGAAAAAAAAAATGCTACGCGCGTAAGTTGCCTTCTATGCGGAATCTAGATCACTATCTGTGTTACTGACGAAATTGTTAAAAAGACCACAAAATGATTCTCGCTGATCCTATTGACAAATAGTATTTTTTGGAGGGCTTAAAAAAGTGCCAGTTTCGTTGGGAAAAGTGTATAGACCTCAAGTGTAAAAATCTTGCGTCTTCATTCACAACACGGGTACTTATTGATCAACCCACGTAATTATAGGAATCTGTGCAATTTCGATCCCTATTAAAATAAATTAATTATAATTATTAATAGATAGTATATTTCTTTCTTCTCTACATTTTATATTCATAACGGAAAAAAATATTTCCGTAAAAGCGGAAGATGCAGGAATGGAAACAAGAAAGCCAGTGATTTTAAAAATACTCTCATGAACATAATTTAGAGGAACGCAAAAACAAAACACACAATCAACATAAGTTTGTTACTAACACTATAGGCCACTGTAGTCAGAGTAAATAAAGATTAGTAGTAAAAAGATTAATAATAATAAAAACAGAAACATAACTAGACGCCCTGGATAGGAAGGTCCGTATATTGTTGACGGCATATCGAATGCATCATCCACGCTCTTCGGTTATGAGACTGTATATCCCGCGGGGGTGGAGGCTTTTTAAACGCTAAGACTCTCCACAATCGGGAGATATGCAGTCTCATGGAATTTTTCCAAGAAGCCGACGCACATAGGGGTATTTTGCTGATCTAGCCGGTCAAAATTATTTATTTAGTTTTTTTACTCCAGGGAGTTGCCCTGGTTTATGAGCCATATTATTTTTTTATTTTATGAAAAATTACTTAAAATATTGGGGAAAGTATAATGAAAATACATTTAAGTAATTTATAACTTCGATGTTTATTAAAAAAAGGTTATACAATTTATGTAACTATGATGATGATGAGTTCCATGGTTCTTCATCATCCTCATCACTTTCAGTGCCTCCAGAAAGCTCCTCCAAAACAGAATCTGAGTGTCTTTCAGAGTCAGTTACAGCAGGTATCATCAAAGCAATTGCTTCCTTTGTGAATGGCAACGTTCTTTTTTTGGGAGTTGGTCTCATTCCAGTAATCAGTGGGTCAGAACTGAGTAATAATCTATTTAAAATCTCTGTGTTACAGTTGACCCTTGAAAATTTTCTTGCGAAATTTTGCCTGTATAGCCGAAAATGTTTATTCCGTGCCTCGGCGGCTTCTTCCGAGAGCAACCCAATTGGCAACAATGCCTTATCTATGACAGTAGCACCATGCACTAAGATTTTGTGCATCGTAGGTGTCATAGGATGCCACGGATACAAACTTATATAAAGTTTTGCAGTTTTTATGCAATAATCTGCAAACTTGTCTAAATGTACTTTGTGACCACTTGATATGACTTCAAGGATGACTTTGAGCCGGTAAATGAAATTATAATCAACTCCAGTTATTTCCGCAGCTAATTCAGGATTGGAAAAAAATCTTCTACTTGTGTTACCATCATTGGTATTTCCAAACCCAGCTTTCGGTACATCCACTATTAGACCAGTTTCACGTCTAAATTTCTCTTGAATGGTTTTTTCCTCTCTTTAACAATAGCTTTATCACCGTCAGATCTTAACTGCCACTTTTTTACAGTGAGTTTGTATGAGAGATGCAATATGCTCTCAAACAGATGAATTCTGGCGTGCAAAGTGGATAATCCGAATGAAAGTGCGTCTGCATCAACATCTCTTTTGATGGTTAAATCGTTGAATTCTTTCGATGTTGCTCCACAAATGTAGCACCTCATTGTTGATGTGGTCTGTGTGGCGGCATTACATACTTTTGCGTCTACCATTGTAAGCATCATATCATAGTATGTTTTACAGAATATGACCTTTCCTTCAGTAAAAAAATTTATTTTTAGTAGGGCGTTAATAGCATTTTCCACATACACCTTTAATTCATCTTCAGAATAGTTTTCGCTGGACAAAATCCAATGTTCCAAATAATTTAATTTTTCTTCAAAATTAGGCAAATTTTGTTTTTTCATTTTATCAAAAAGTGATCTACGGGTCACAACTCTAACACCTGAGTGACCAGGCGAGCCTGAAACCAAGTTAACATAGTATAAATTCCAAATAAAAAAATTATATTTTTTTCACTGTGTTGGTCTGTGACCTCTTGCAAAAAAGGGGGCGGCTATGGGCGGCTAATTAGGTCATAATAAGTTAATATAAACTATAACCGGTCGTTTCCAATTAACATATTAACCGGGACGAAACCGGAAATACAACAAAACCCCGTTTTCAAACTTAAAATTGGGTTGGAAATTTAAAAATTTTAAACTATACTTTCAAACGTCAAATAACAATATCCTATCAAAAAAAAAATACAGCATCATTCAATGATAATATGCGTACTTACCTCCTTGATCCATATCCATAACAAAATTATGAAAGAAATCAGTAGTCACGAAAATATTTAACTTTTTATCAGATACTATCACACTTAGGATTTTAGGAAACGCGTAAGATACGTGCATTTCAAGCGACGACTAACTTCCCACAAAACAAACGCGCGGGCGCGTCCGATAAGAGACCGGGACGGGTTGTCTATTGTTCTCTAGCCATTCGAGAACTACAAGAACCAGTTTTTTTTTACCTGCGGCAACTTCTTATAAACTGATTTATGAACGGCTAGATCAGCAAAATACCCCTATGTGCGACGTGGGGATGCATCGAGATGTTGTTGCAGTGGACAAGGGCCTCACCCCGCTCTCCTTGGCTAAAGAGAACTGGCGCAAACCTGCAGTACTTGACACTGACGACCGCAGGGAGGTATGGCAGAGTAAGGAGCTCCACGGACGCTTTTTCCGGGCCCTGCATGGGCCCGATGTAGACTTATCAGCGTCCGTAGCCTGGCTACGTTCCGGGGACCTCTTCGGAGAAACCGAAGGTTTTATCTGTGCAATTATGGATGAAGTTATGATGACGAATAACTACCGGAAATTTATTGTGAAGGACGGCACGGTTGACATATGTCGGGCATGCCACCGTCCGGGCGAATCAATCCGTCACATTATCTCTGGTTGTTCTCGTCTAGCTAACGGAGAGTACTTGCATAGACACAACCTTGTAGCCAGGATTATCCATCAGCAACTTGCTTTATAATACAACTTTGTGGAATCGGAAGTGCCGTACTATAGGTATGTGCCCGACCCGGTTCTCGAAAATGGCAATATCACACTGTATTGGGATCAATCCATCATCACTGACAGGACTATTATGGCCAACAAGCCTGATATAGTGGTGGTGGATCGATCAGAACGGCGCGCAATGATTGTTGACGTAACGGTTCCGCATGACGAGAGAACCTCGTGAAAGCCGAGAAAGATTGTCCACATGTGGGGAAGTGAGTACAGCAGTCATTGTGCCGATAGTCGTGTCGGCCAATGGTTTAATAGCCAAGAGCCTCGACCTCTGACATCTGAGGAGACTCTCGCTTGGCAGCTGGATCAAGGGCTTGATTCCGAAAGCAGTACTTCTGGACACGGCGCGTATTGTTAATAGGTTCCACTCTTAAGAGCCCTGATCACTGGTAGCTCGGACCCTATTCCCGGTGCAGATGGGCTACTATTTTTTATATTTTAAAACTATTTTTTGATAAAATTTGTTAATATGATTATTTTTGTTAAATGTAATTTATATGTAAAGGAACTGAATAAAGGAAATAAAAACAGCTTTAATTGCGAGCCCGTCCGATCACTATGTACGGCAAGCCTATCCCTTGGGAGAAGCAAGCCAAATACTTAGGAGTCATACTTGACCAACACCTGTCCTTCGGGGCACATATCAAAGCAGCTTGCGACCGAGCTGCCTTCGCTATGAGTAGGCTTCATTTTATGGTAGCGGCTAAGAGCAAGTTGTCACTCAAGTGCAAGTTGCGTCTCTATACCGCAGTGATCCGTCCCATCATGTCGTACGCTTGTGTTGTGTTCGCACATACCAAGCCCCGCTATATTCACAGGATGCAGGCGCTCCAAAACCGATACTTACGTAGGGTCACGGGTGCCCCCTTTTACGTACGTAACGAACGTCTCCATGTAGACCTTAGGATGCCCACCTTATTGCAGTTCATGAAACGCCTCACAAAGCGTTTCTTCGATCGTGCAATAAAACACCGAAATCCCCTGATCGCATCGGCCGCCCGATACGACACCTCGCGTATCAGTCAGGTTCGCCGACCAAGGCACACACTCGTAACTCCCGACGACGCTATCACTCTCCTCCAGGAGAGCCGTAGGGAAACTAGTACGCTCCTCAAGCGTAAACCCCGATCCAAACCGCCGTCTTTCCGCCCTCGCCGTCGAGGTCCGTCGCGACGTCCCGGTAATTGCCCTCCCCGACCCTTGCTCGAGCCAGCCCGCGATGCTGTGCCAGTAGTTTTAAACCAGCCCCTAATTAATACCACTCAGATCCAGCCTGTCCCCTTGCTGCCCTCCCCCAGCGACGCCCTAAGCCGAGGTCCGAGCCCCACAGGGGGCGCCCTTAGCGTGTAGTCGCTTAGTTTGTAAGTTTTTTTGCCCTGGCTGGAGGCCTTAAATTCAAGGCATCCACAGGATAGTCCGGTTGAGCAGACGACAACCTCCTAGGTTGAACTGCGAGATGCCATTCACAAAAAAAAAAATTAATTGCGAGTTCAAAGAATTTATTAAAAATAATCAATAAAACTATCATTGTTGAACAAAACAAAACTTAGCGTCTTTGAAAAAAAAAAACAACTTAGAGATAAAACATCTTTTTCCGTTATAAGGAAAATTATTATTAACTTGTATTTTCATAGAAGAAATTGAATATTGTTTAAACCTTTGGTTTTTCCCTAATGTTTAGTATCTCTATCTAGTGATCTGTGTTTGGTATACTCGGTGCTTAGTTACCTCCTCTTGCTGTCAAAACTGCCTGCATCCGTCTGGGCATAATTTTTATTAAATCATCAATAAAACTGTGATATTAGATTCCATTCTTCTGCCAATGCACTTTTGAGGTCCCTTATGTTAGCTGGTACTGGATTTCTTTGTTTGTTGCCTTCCAAGTTTATCCCAAATATGCTCCATACTATAGAGCATGTTTGGGATAAACTTGGAAGGCAACATAAACCGATCTTAACCCTATAGAGTCTATAGGGTTAAGACCTGGCGAGTGGGCTGCCCATGCCAAAACTTGAATTTCAATCTCTCTTAAATAATCTAAAACTATCTCAGCTGTGTCGATGGCCGAGCATTATAAAATAAAAGAAATTTACAGATTCACTGACCTTTCACCATAAGGCTCTGTACCAGCAATGATACATTGGGCGTATCTTTCTCCTAGTCGTCTCCCCACTTTAATCCTTTCATCATCTGGCTTATGACTCGTCAGTAAACAGTATTTTTCTCCAAGCATCATCTTCCCAGTTTCGATGTGAGCGAGCAAAATTGGACCGAGCTACTTGATGACCTGTAGTAAGGGTCGTGTGGCTGGCATGTATGCCCCTATTCCAGCCGCATTAAGTCTTCTTCTTATGGTTTTGGTGCTAACTTTCGATTGACGATCTTCTTGGAGTTTAGTTCTTACCTCAGAAAAAGTTGAAGTCCGATTTCATAGCACACTGCTCACAATAAATCTGTCGTCACTCGCTTTTGTGACTTTTTTGCGACCTTGCCCTTAAGTCTCGTAGCCAGCCTGCCGATATCGTTTACATTACGAAAATGACAGACTTGAAAACTCGCAATGTTTGAGCCACTTTATTGTAAGAGAACTGATTTTCAATTAAAGTTACAGCTCTAGACACTTGAGCTACGCTGAGATCCGGCACTATTACTTTTTTAACAAATGATGTTTACTTAAGAGCGTTTACGTCTATCGCTCGAAGTCAAGTTTAGGTAATTCAATTCATTTTTTACGCACACAGAAGCGCGCGTGACTGTGTGCGTAGCTCTGGCGAGTTCTCTTGCGCTATTGTCAAACTAACCCACTTTGATCCGTTCGAGTGCAATTGTTGTAGTAAAATTTAATTTGAATTTGAACGTATACGGATGAGTAAACTACGAGTGCATAAAATAAGTATACATATATTTATATCTATCTATTCTATACATATAATAAATCTGTAGACGTGGCGTTTCTGTACATTGAAAATATTTAGAAAAAAAAATAGTAGGGGTGTTAAAGGATAACAAACAGAAGCCATTTCTACTATTTTTAGAATTTTTGTCTGTTTGTATGCAGTCTGTGAGTCTTCGGCTATGTTTGTTTGTTTAAGTATCACGTTAAAATTACATAACCAATGTGGTTAGTTTCAATGCACGAGTATTGTGCGTAACTTAGAGAAGGTATTAGTTTTTGTTTCATTGCAATCCGTGCTCTCTATCAAAAGATATATGAATTTATTGTGTTCAAGAAGAACCTATCGCCTTTACGTAAGATACATGCAACGACATCTATTAATCAAACTGGTACTAATGAATAAAGATGAAGTGCTCACAAGATAACTTTAAATCGACTTATCGGGTTTTTCAAAAAGTTATGATAGCAAAAGGTACTTTAGATGGCGCTGCTTTCAAAGTCTTCATAGCCTATATTGTTTGTTCGATCGCTTTCCATGTATTAAATTTTAGCGGTTTAACTCCTTGCTCGATAGATGGCGTTGTTCATTTGACGCCAATTTCTGAATCGCGGTGTTAAGATTTTCCGAGAAAGAACGACCCTCGCCGGGTAAACTGCATCGATGTCGGTTGTTAAAAGTATTTGGTTTCATATTTGATATATATATTGGTATATTTATATCTAAAACTGTGGTCTAAAAAATTTAAATTGTTGATGTAAAAGTATTTGGTTCTAATATTATAAAACTGAAAAGATCGTTTGTTTGTTTGGTTTAACGCGCTAATCTCAGGAACTACTGGTTCAAATAGAATCATTCTTTTAGTGTCTGAAAACCCCTTTTATCGAGGAAGGCTATATAACATCACGCTGCGACCATTAAGAGCGGAGCATTAATAAAAAATGTAACGCAGACAAAGTTGCGCGGGTCAGCTAGTATAATAATATATTGCAAGTATAGCTATAATTATGATTAATATTAAAGTCGTTTTTTATTTATTCAAACATGAATTTGTTGATCTAAACTTTAGAAAGAAACCCAACTTCATTAATTATTATTGATTTGTGATTGATTAATAAATCTTTTTTATTCTATTCAAATAAATCATTTTATACACATTTACTTATGTTTATTTTATATTATATTTTAACCTGACGTTATGTTCCTCTTAGTGACACCTGTTATGAGGGAAATACAACAGGTTGGCGTTAACTTTAAAAACAATTTATGTTCTTAAAAATTAGTAGGTAAAAATACGGTAAATATTTGTTGTCACTAAAAATATTGTCAGTCATCAAAAATAATAAAAAAAATTAATCACCAAAGTACCAAGATTTTTTAGTTTGAACTTTAATTTTTTATAGAAAGATACCTAAATCAAATAATCTTTAACATTAACTATTTTCCTTAGGATCTTAGCAATTGGTTAAAAAAAAAACTAATTAGGTTTGCCAGTGGTTTCCTATAATAAGAGCTTCGAAACTGACGCTGGAAGGGAAATTAAGAAAACCTCTGTTGAGTTATCTTGATAGAATTTACCAATACTCTATTAATTGAAATATTTTTTTCTACAACTATTGAGACAACGAAATTTCCTAAAGTTATTAGTAATTATCATTTTTGTAAGATAAAGGGTTGATGGTATTAAAGGGTTTGAAAAGTACTGTTTTGGAGTCAAACAGCGCATGGACGGCGTAAAAGCTCTAAACAAGACAGCAAAATGAAAAAATAAAAACAAAACTTGAATTTGTAAATCACAGTTAACATCAGCCAACTTTCTTAGTATGCATTAAATCAATTCACTCATAGCCGTAAAAAACAAATGATATTCGGAAATAAACTATCAAAATCTTTCTTTTTTTCCAATTATTTATAGTTACAATGTTGGCCAGTGCGTATAGAGATCATATAATAGTACATTTTGATACAAGTGGAGAAACTTTGTTATGGAGCCGAGAACTGCAGTAAGAAATGCCCACGTGTATCAAACCACGCTTTTCAATACACTTTCGAAGAAATAGAAAACTGAAACAATAGAAGGAAAAGTATTTTTGTCATGATTTATTAGGAAACTATGATTTAATATGCGTTTTTCCTCGCTTTGCTTTCGCAGGTTGAAGGAGGAGCAAAGCTATGAAGCCTCAAAACATCGAGCGTACTGTAAAAAAAAAAACAAATATTTTTAAATTCTTATATTTTTTATTTTTAGTAATCTTACTTATGTTATTTTACATATGATATCTTTTTATAAACACAATTAAAATATTCAAAAAATTACGTCGTAAAGGCGCATATCTCATTGCCGAGCCCGTCTATCACCGCCGACTATAGGAATTAAACAAATTTGGACTTTTGCTAGAGTATTGAAAAATAATAATACAAAAACACGGTGGGGGCACGCCGCCTGGCTGTGAATTTTTTCATTTCTGCACTAGTGCGGATAAATAAGAAAAAACCGCGAGTATGAAATACATTGCATGTTCAACCTAATCGTAGTGCGATAAGAGCCAGTTTTCGAGGAAGTGTATTGAAAAAATATTAGTTCACCTTTTTTACGTTCCTCTGAAATTCATGAGTGTATAAATATATTTGTTAAACTTTGTGCTGTGCCGATAAGTCCCGATGTCCACCACCGGCTTGCCCACCAGTGGTGGACAGCGAAACATTTTTATAAAATAAATCATGGACATGTGCATTCTTCCCATTTTGACCTATATATCCCAGACTTGGTCTTTGACAAACATTCAAAAGTCCAAAATCAAGGTCTGCGAACGCGCAATGGAGCGCAGTATCCTAGGCGTCAAACTTACCGACCATGTACGCAACACTACACTGCTCTCCAAAACACAAATTACTGACGTTGCTCAAAAAGCCGCTAAGCTGAAGTGGGACTGGACTGGCCTTGTCTGGCGTATGCCCGACGAGCTGTGGGCCAAAATAACCACGATGTGAAGCCCTGACACAGCCAGAAGGCGACCCGGTTGACCTCGCAGGAGATGGCGGGACGAGCTGGACAGAACCAACGACCAGTGGTCCACCTTAGCCCTGGATCGAAGGATTTGGAAGTCATGGGGAGAGGCCTTTGCCCAACAGTGGGATGATCAGGCTGACAGTAACAGTAATTCGCGTTGTCCACCAGTGGTGTCTAGTCTAGTCTTGTAATTCACAAATGCCGATTCCAGTTCTTAGCAACACTACCTGACACAATCATGAAGGTGGTCACCAAAAGACGATCTGATTTACAGCGTTCTAACATGTTAAATATTTTTTCTGGTGTGTATATTAATCTTCATGTAATCATAAATCTTAATATTATTCTGATGAGCATGATTAAAAACAAAACAAACCTTTTCCAGAACAACTCCTCACCATCGATGGTATGCAAGTAGCGACAGAGTGGCCGGCGCGACCGGCGGTGAAAGTACACCAAGTACACCTGGTGGTGGTACTGAAGGCGGGCGACGGCGGCGAAACTCTGGTTCTGGCTCTTCGCGATCCGACTCGAGTTCGCCTGAGCCAAGCGACACTTCACGTGCTTCGACGCCAGCCACACAACCAGCGCTATCCCACCATAACAACCATCGTACGCCGCCGTCCTTACATAACCAAGTATGTTCTCTTAGAATTTCTTACATACTCGTCTAACCTTTAGCTCGAACCTTCGTTGTACCAATACACTAGGAGGGTTTATAAAAAAATCCATTTCGTATTAATTTATGAATTTCGAAATTATGAATGTAAATAGATAGGCGTAAATTCGCGGCAACGACTTTTATGTTACTCAATTAATCCAATTACATACTTCTCCATCGTTTAGCTAAGGCAAAGTAACAAGATTGAGTGACCCATGTACCACGTTATATATCTAAACAACTTGATTAAACCTTTACGGTGTTACTGTAACTATTGTTACGATATTTTTTCATGCTCACGTCTACGCTCTCCATGCGAAATAGTATTCCTCAAATCCTAGTACCCTGTAGGCATAAATTTAAACGTCCACAAAATAAATCTTCACGAATAATCACTACAGTATTATTGCTGCTGCAACTAAAACCACATAACTGCGAAGGCACAAGAAATTAATATAAAAAGATTTATTGCGATTTTTCACGTGATTTCTAAAGAAAGTTAGTATTCTTGTGACTCATTTACAATAATTCCTACCTTAGCTCGTCCGCTTTTAATGTTTCTTACGACTCATAAGGTCCTAAGTTGTACCTTAGACAAAAAAGAAAGCATTTCCTTCTTTAGATTTTGTTACCCGCGGCTTTTAAAATAATTTCATAACGCTGTAGATTTAAGTGTGAAAAGGCACGGAGTTTACTATATTAACTTTTGTCTGTTTTCGTCCGCGTTGTGTTCGGACATTATCTCACGGGCACGTACTACCGTGCTCAATGACAGTAGACCACTATGACTCAGGGCATAGGTGAAAAGTGGTCGACCGTCAGTAAACTCGGTGGTACTTACTGGCCACCGGGAATAAAGAGTATCTTATGCCCTAAGCCAGATCTATCATCTAAATCCGTGCAGAGGTAACCGACAAACAGTCGAGCTACTTTCGCGTTTATAGTATTATAATATTTATAATGGAAAATCTTAGTAAAAAAAAAAAACGGATAACAGAAAAACTGTTTCGCGGCAGAAGTAGGAAATGTATGATAAAGGTGGCGCTTCGTAGCCATCCGACAAGTATGCTATAGCTCAAGAAGCTCTGATGTTTTTCTATGTATTAGTAAAAAGTGATACATTTGAATATACTACGGATTGATATGAACTCTTATTGAACTAGTTTCGTTTTTGTATTTTGTTCTAAGTTATTGGTTGTACATGTGACATTGTGTTCATGATTATTGTCGTCGCCAACCCTTTTGCGGTCACTTATCGCTGATGTATATATGTGTTACTGTGAATATCTGAAAACTTGGTGTGTCTTAAGATAAAAGTGGTCGGAACTCTATTCAACATATTGGAATGAGTTTTTAAACTCAGGGTTTTGGGTCACTGCTGGCTGAGTTTGGAATTCCCATAAAACAAAATTGATTGTTCAATGAATGGGCCAGAAACTGAAGAAAAATGAGATCATCCAGATTGGGCTTAATATTTTTTTGCCGAACAACTAAATAAACGCAACAATTAAATAGAGCTTACGGATATAAACATTTTTTATCATGCCACCCAAGTTCTATACCCAAGTACTTTTGAAAATAGCTCAAAAATTTATGGAGGCTGGGTGATCTCCTTTTATATTTACATCATAATACACGCCGCCTATAATCCCCGAAGGGTTAGACACAGGTGTCCTCTGTAGCAAACCCACATTGGCCAATTAGGTGTAAGTCCGATCTATATGATATGATTTGTGCCCGGTTCATGGCAATAGGCTTGCTTATCGGAAAAAAATGTTTAGTCGTAAGGAAGTCCCTACTTTTCGTTTCTGTTCCTTGAACTTTAGGTACATTAGCTCTACCTATTCCGATCACTGCTTATTATACCAATTGAAAAGCCAATTAAATTACCTTTCTAATGATACCATATTATAGCGCAGGTATAGGTTTTTTTCATAACATATTCTTTATCAAGATGTATTTTATTTTTGTAGGCTACTAATCCTTCAAACATAGGATTTGTAGATTTTTAAATAAATACCAGTGAAATATGGGCGTATTAACTAGTTACATCATAGGATCCGATTATTTTAAAATTATGTGTGGATAATTATTATAACACCTTATTTTAGATAATTGAAAATTACTTCTTTTAATCACTTAAAAGCTTAACACACAACACTATTAAGCATACAATACATATTATCATATTCTAGATTTTAACCTCGATTTTCTTTTATATGGTAGCCAGCATAGTCGCATCACCATTTTTTATGTTTTGGCGCACTATTTGTACATTTGGGAGAAGGAAACATAAACAAACAAAAATGTCTCTCAAATGTGTTCTAAGTGTTTTGCATATTTGGATGTATATACTTTTGGCGATCTATACTTCCAGTCCAGACATTATGTGTTTAAGTCCCTTCACCCATAAACATATTGTATACCATAGGTTCCCAACCTTTTATGGTCCACCTTTACAAAATAGTTATAAGATAAATAATTTAGACGGCTACATAACGTATTTCATGACGCCCCCATTTGCCTTTGGCCCCATTACCCCCCCCCCCCCCCCATGAAAGCTCCAGCGCCCACTAGGGGGCGGTACCACCCTCGTTGGGAACCTATGATGTATACCATGTTTTATCGTAAGACGCATGGCAAAACTATGTTTCATGGTCTAGGTATATGGCGTGCTAAGTGTCACGTCACTTTGCCGTGATATTTGGAGAAATACTCATATGCTTCCAAATATCCTGGCAACGCAATAATTTGGGTCACCACATCCTGGTTTTTTTTTTCATATCTCCTCAAGCTATTGTTCGGTCCATTTTGAACCGCATCTTAGAAGTAAAATAACGCGACTTCGGTTATTTATGCGTTTTCTTACGCTAAAAATTTAAAAATAATATAGTTCTGCGGTCTACATTGTGAGAATTACCTTAGATTGCCAAGGTAATTCTATATCTCTATATATTGCTCAAGTGGAGTTTGAGAAGTTCTCAATCTCATATCTTCAAATTCCTAAACTTGGTCTTAAAGATAATAACGGTGAGAAATCTTCACTGGGATTTTTTTCGTAGACATGGTCTTATTTTCTGGGCTAAGTAAAGTCATTTTTTAAATTCCGGCTCATGAAGACCTAACTCAAACAGGTTGTAAATAATAACTCATAAATTATTTGTCTTAAATCTGCTTTTTTTAAAGCGTCTCAAATAACATTGCATATTTTTGTCTTGATAGTGGGCGTCAACGGCGAGTGGTAGACCATTGGCAATCTGTGTGCGAAATCTACCGACACGATCTACTGATAGTTCTTTAAAGGACGGACTTTACCATGAATACAAGAAACATGGAAAAGTTGTATGGGTTAAAGTAGTTGGTCAAAACGCCGATCGCTATGCGGTGGTGCGTTTTAAAAAGCCATCCGATGTGGAGAAGGCGTTGGAAGTATCACAAGATAAGCTTTTTTTTGGCTGTAAGATCACTGTGGCGCCTCATCAAAGCTGCGATGAAGATGCAGATTCGGCTAAACCTTACGAGACTGATATCGATGAGTACCACCCGAAGGTAAGATATTTAAATATAGTGCTTTTCGTTACAAAACAAAAACATTAAGTAACCAAATGATGTTATAAGACTAGCGTAAAATTAGTAACGGTATATCAACATAACAATCATAACATGGTTTTCAATTATATATGCCAAATTTTCGCTCAAAATCACTTATACATACTCAAAATTCGTTCTTCTTGGTGGGTACTTTGGGACACAGACGTGAGTGAATTAATTATATTCCTTTACATACCCACGGCTAGCAAATTTGACCTTTTGAAAACTGGGTGCTAATGTCTCATTGTGTTTTGGTCATGTTATTTGACGCATAAAAGTCTAAAATTGGTATCAATCAATGGAGGTAATAACTGTATTTTACGTACCTTCGTTTTAATTTTTAGAATTAAAAAAAAATACTGTAAACATCCTTCTATCGATACTGCATGGTGTGTCCTAAACATTCTTTTGAAGAAAAGTTAAAAATGATGAACCTTCTCATTCATGTCAAGTTTTATCAAAACAAAGCCAATAGTGCACACAATCGTTCTTACTAATAATATTATTACCCATCATTGACTACACAATACACACCAAAATATTCTCGCGCTTCAAACGTTAAACCTGTTTGTCATGCGCCACAAATGTTACAAAGTCCGTTAGAGAAAATCAAAATCCAATGAGTACCACAGATCATTTTATAACCAAGTAAACAAAAGTAGTTTTTGTGGGGTGGGATTGTTGTTAGACCAGAAAACATCACGCCTGCTGAATCCTATATATATATGGGTGATTATCTGAAATTTGGTTAACTTGGTGTTAGCATCAATTTTCACAATATTATAAAAAAATATCCAATATTTGAAACTACTAAACGATGTTATAAAATCCATTTAGTTCGGTCACTCATTTTGATATATATCATAATATTCTTTATTTCAAAAAATTTACATTTCTTACTCCAAATATCAGGCCCTAGCCATGTAAGATCTCCCGAATTTAGTATTCATTTCACTGTAATTATAATTCTATAAGAATAATTTGATCAAACTCTATTTAAATTCGTTAACTATTACATTACCAACATTGTCATTACTATTTAATTTATAAAAACAATATGTTTCATCACATTATTTAAAGTCAAAAAGTGTAAGCGATAAAAAATATCAGGCCCTAGTCCTTTACGAAATTCAAAAAAACGCGGCATCCAAGCATATGGCTTTTTCATAACTCATTCAATATGATAGC
The DNA here is from genome assembly GCA_964057025.1 of Standfussiana lucernea. Classification (NCBI taxonomy): domain Eukaryota; kingdom Metazoa; phylum Arthropoda; class Insecta; order Lepidoptera; family Noctuidae; genus Standfussiana; species Standfussiana lucernea. Next base: position 7,164,175 of record OZ059801.1, read on the forward strand.
ATCGGTGTGAAGTTAGTTGCAAACACGACCCAAGCCGCGGCAGCCATTTTGTTATTAATGCTGTCGCTGACTTTGCTGCGGAAACACGTGCTGTGCCAGTCAAACTCTCAGGCCCTAGGTAAGTCGTTTTAAAGATAGTTAATTACTAATTGATCTCATTACTTATTGTAAATATGAGTTTGGTCTGCCTTGTTATTTTGACCGCCTATTGGTTTTGATTTTGATTTTAAATAATAGGTTTCATTTGATTTTGTTTCGTTCCGTCAGTCCCTAGACCGTCAGGCCCTAGTCGTAATAGTGACTAGGGCCTGACGCCACATCTAGGGACTGATAGTCATACTGTGTGATGCATGGTTTTAAACATAATACCAATGTATTCGTTGTAGAATATGGCGCCTAGAAAGAAAAAAACATTGTCTAAAGAGGAAATTGCAAAAAAAAGTCTGAACAGGCAAAGAGGCGATTGGAAAAAATTAAAAATGACCCTGTTTTGCTGGCCGAGTACAAAGAAAAGGAACGACTAAAATATCTAAAGAAAAAGGAAAAAGGACAGCGGAAAAGTGTAAAGGACATGACTCCGCGTGAGCACAGAAAGGCAAGAAAAAACTGGGTAGCCTATTCATCTGATTATAGAAAAAAACGAAAGATTCGTGAAAATACAGATAAATACGTGGACCAAAATACGTCGCCATCATCGGAAGATGAAATTATTCCTGAGGTTCCCTTATTAAATAATGAAAGAGCAGCTGAAGCTAGAAGGAGGAATATAATAGTTCAACGGAAAAAAAGAAATAGTATACTGAAGAGGAAGGACTTAGTCATTGAAAATTTAAAGAAAAAACTTGAGAGAGGTGACATTACAAACTTGTACGACTTTGTAGCTGTGCTTCGAGAATGGTGTCCAAATATACAGATCTCTGTTATCGAAGATGTTGACATGGAAAAAGTTAACAAAATGATCAAGGAACATGAGAAAGAGCAGAAACCGTTTAAAGGAACTCTCTTAGTGCATCAAGTCTCGGGTCATATTTATAACCCTAATAAACTTGTCTTGAAGTCACTAAGTTGCTTCTGTGATAATGTTGGTTGTAATCATTATAACTTGGGGACTATAACGTACCAAACCAATACACAGCGGCTTCAAGTTTCAGATATTTTCACGGATTCTGAAAATGATATGCCGATAGCAAGCACATGAGCCACATTGCGCAAGAAAAGTCTAATAAACGAGCTATGGCAGTGGAGATTATGTTCTAGTTAAGTTAATAATGAGGGGAAAAGAATACCGATACGCCGCAATTTGCTCAAAATATGATGATGAAGATGGAGAGCTGACAGTTACATTCCTTAAAGTTTGCAATGAAGATGGCACAGAATTTAAAATAAATGATAATGATATCGCTGACGTGCCTTACGAAGACGTTATAGAAAAACTGTCAGTTCCTAATCTAACCGTCAAGAGAAATTCAGTATTTTACAAGTTAAAAAACCCCTGAATGTTTACGAGAACTGAAACAAATAGTGATAAAAATAAATACGAGGTACTAGGTAGTTTAAGTTCGAAATATTTGTGATCTTATAATAATTAATGAAAGTCTGAACATTGTGTTAAAATTACTAAAAATTACTACGTAATTTGGTTACTTATAACTTTAGAAGGCTGATTATTTAAAATAATTGATAATTACTTAAAGACTATTAGTTTGTAAGTATTAAACTCAAAGAACAATTTGATTGTTAAGAAATATTGATACATTATTTTCATGTGCATAATTATTAAAATAAATCCTGTGGTTGAGTTCATAGAATTTGTGAACTTAAGAGATAATCTGTTGTTTCAGTTGATTTTGCAATAAAAATGTGATTTGACATAATAACCGTGTTTGGCGTCAGTCCCTATCACGTCTCGTCAGTCCCTAGAACACTGATTTAAAAAAATCATAAATTTCTCTAAAACTATCAAGTAAAGTGACTGGCCCTTTTAGATGCAGCAAAGTAGATGTTATACCCACAGCATAGAATATAAACTGTTCTGATTTTTAACTAAAAACACCAATTTCAAAATTACGTCAGAAGTTAACCAAATTTCAGATAACCACCCATATATATATAACCTACCTATATCAAAGTTATATTCCTCAAATCTCGGTAAAGTCCAGCTATTTTCAATGCATTCAGTGCATATAAACCAGGAAAAATAAAGAAATGGTCTTCTGCAATTATAATTATCATAATATTTTATGGGTTTTTTCTTATTAACGGTTTTTTAGAAAAAAGTTACATCCAGGTATAAGTAATTGGAGTTACAATATTAAATTGGGATCCAAAGAAGTAATTAAGAATTAAATATTAAAAAAAATACTGCCTACTTTACTAATTATCATAGGTTTAGTGCATTGCGTATGTTTCTAAAAGTTGAAACAGTTAAACAAGTTTTATTTATATATAATGGTTTCCAGTAACAGGCACACGTTTTTGGTTTTCCATTAATTTTATTGTTTCCTTGTTTTAATTAATTAAGCTTTTAAAAATGTTGAAATCAAAGTCAGTTAAGGGTAGCTAAGTTATTAATTTATCGAAACTCATTTGTTGAATTATGTTCTTTCTAATATGTTTTATGGTGATGTACAAGGATTGGTCGAGTCGTCGCACAGGAGACACCGAACGACGCTGGAAGAAGATGGTGACCTTAATTACTTGATTACATCCGGCAAAATCAAGTAGAAACATATGTCACAGAGTTATTTATGGTCGAATTTGGAATTTTCACTTGCTCCAATAGTGTCCTTGAAATTGTGTTACAAACTCATCGATATTACTTATAACGTGTACCCTATGTATTCTTATCATTTATCTTCAGTCGTCAGCCTTTTACCGGATACAATTCCCAGTCATGGGCCTTTAAAATAACACACATAAGTATTTAATTATTTATTGAGATTTGAGGAATATTACTTTTCATGGAGGGTAAATCTATCCCTGTTAAACTGGTATACTTGCATAACCTATTCCGTGTCCCGTGACGCAAAATATTAAAATGAGTTCATGATAGTTTTTCTACAATGGTTATAATGGTTGTTAATGGTGTCTGTGTAGCGGACAGTAGTGAACCTATTAAGACACAAAACATCTAAAATATAGAAATAAGGGCCTGTGTAAATTGCTGTAACTATGTTTTAATGATTTAGGTTATAACTAATAATTATGTTCTTTTTTATCATTAACACATAAAACGGAATATTTACCATGTTTACTATTAATTTTGAGTTCCCGATATTTCGGCGCTGTTGCAAACACCATGAACACGTATAACAGACAGTTTATCCGTGATCATGGTGCTTGCAACAGCGCCTTCATTTCTATTCAACATTTTCGATATCTAGAAGGTCCATACAAATTTCAAACATTATAGTTAAATTAATACTTAGAGCATACTTTTATATATTTGTTTTGACAAATATATAAAAAAAAACTGTTTTGTGAGAACGATTTGAGTACTGGGCCGAATGGGGTTAAAAGGTTCTCATTTGAGGGGTATTTCTTGAAATGTGAACCTTTTAAACGTCTTTATAATACAATACCATTAATTTTTACACATTATATAAGTAACGTTGACGGATGTTTAGAAATAAAAGGTATTGAAACGTCACTCAAGAACCGTTTTACAACACATGAGACTTAATTTTGTGGTTATTTATTTATGACGAGTGAATGAGTACAATCGTTGATAAAAGAACGTTAAATCTTGTTTTTGTAATACTCTATATACAATAGTATTAAATTGGTTGCGTCGGAACGACTATTATAATCTACAATTTTATCTTACAGGCTACGAGGACACTATTTATCGGTAATTTAGAGAAAGATGTGACTCAACAACAACTACGAGACAAGTTCAAGCTCTTTGGACGAATAATCGAGATAGATATAAAAAAGGGAAGCAGCGGAGGTGCGGGATATGCATTCTGTCAATACGCATCAATATCGAGCGTTGTGGAAGCCATTCGCGCCATGGATGGCGAAAATGTAGGTGGTTCGCGTGTGAAACTCGGCTTTGGAAAACCTGTTGCCACCACTTGTGTATGGGTCGACGGCCTTACAGAGCATACGGAGAAGCAGGTAATTATAATACTGCCCACCCCTTCCTATCTACATATAGCATGAGCATAAGATAGCATTTTTATTTATAAGCCGATTCATTCGTTAAAAACCATGGTCAATGTATTTCTATTGAGATAAGAAATCACATATAGCTAGAAGTAGGTAATAAAAATACTGAACCCAACAGTTACGGAGCGAATTAGAACCTAGATTTACCCGTGTTTCCCTAGAATTATACGAACTTTTAAATTGGGCCGAATTGTTGAAAAATAAACACGTCTTTTTTTACACGAAAATTTGGGTAAGCACGGAAATTGCTGGCTTGGTAATGTTAACTGCTGCTGCTGCGTTATGATGCATTAGGCGTGAATCGATCTTATTATGTGTGATAGCTGCCGGCGAGCGCTAAGTCTGTCTCAGTTACCAGATGAAAGCTGCCCAAAGGTGTGTATGGAATCGATGTGGCTTGAATTCGAAAATAACACCGGTGAGTAGGTACGTCAAGCTGAGTTGCGCACTTTTGTAACGATTTAACTTGGAGTCACATTGCTATAGTACGTTAGATGAACATTGTGCGCACAACTTGTATGTTACACGCCGTGTCCTGTCGATCTTATATTAATGTTCGCCGACGTATAAAGTGTTTGTAATGTGTATGTCGAAGCTGATTTATTACCAAAGCGGATCAGTAATGCAGCATTTTTTTTTATAAATAGGAGAACCAACAGCTATTAAAGTTTATCCCATATAGTGTAATACAAAAAATCAAATTCCAAATTGGTATTACATGTAAATCATCTTTGTCGGTATATAAATGCTGCTATATAAATCTAACATTATCAAGCCAGTGTTTTGGTACGGCCACTAAGATGTAGCTATAAGGTTAATACCGAATTAATTGTTATTTATTACACCAGGTCTATTTGAATTCTACCCAAATAATTGTAGCAATTATAAGTTTTCCGTATTCCTTCGTCAAAACGTATTTTTTTAGGGTAAAATCCAGAATAAAGTTTTATTATTCATATTATGAATCATCATTCTAAAGTCAGCGATAGCGCTAGGATGAATTAAGCCCTCGGAAATAAAAAAAGGATAAAGCAAGCAATTAGAAGAGCGCGCGTGTGTAGGTGCTGAGCGCGGTGTCGCGGTGCGGCGGTGCCACGTCGGTGTGCGTGGACCGCGCGGCGGGCGCGGCGCTGGTGCACTTCGAGCAGGCGGCGGCGGCGGGCGCGGCCGTGCGCGAGCTGCGCCGCGTGGCCGCCGCCGTGTCGGCCGCCGAGCCCGACCACCCGCGCCTCTGTGTCGACTATGCCTCGCGCGAGTGTCAGGTGATGCTACTTCCCTTACCCGCATGCGTCCCATTACTCATCTAAATAATTGTCGTCCCGGTATTTTATGCCGGAGGTATTTTTTACTTTTATCTTAACCGAAGTTTATCTTATAGACTAATTGATACAAAACTGTTATTAACGTTACATTTGAAAAGTACACTTACGGGCTTCGCCGCCATCGGGTATAAGGAATAGATTCGGCTCGTCTATCGCGCCGCAGCGTGCCGCGCTCGCCCGTAGCACCAGATCGCACAGAGTTTTTGCAAATAATGGGAAAATTTATTCACATCCTTTATTAAAAATTTTAGATTTTTTTTCCGTTTTAGCTAGTTATTATTTTTAAGCAGGTCCCTCACTGGGTACTTTCGCTTGTAATGTAACAGTTCAGATTCGAGCATTACATCAGTGAGTGAGAAGAACCGAGTATCATTAAAGTGCGCAGCCAGTATCGATACAATTAGTAACAATCGCTTGGTTCAGTATAAAATCGAATCATGGAATGCTCCGTTGAGGGAGTGCCTTAACTATATATGTATAATCACTGAACTAAAAGGTAGGGTACGAGCAGAAAACCCTTGGATAAAGGCTTTTTAAAATCATTTTGAAACATTAAGAAGCTAGCCTGTAAATATTTGTAAATGATTTTGTTTATTATTCTTATCTGTCTCAGAGGGTTACAAAATAATGAGAAAAAAATTATTACAATTTTTTTTTGCATTATTCACTTAATACACATACTACCTGAATACTTACTACTAACTAAAAACTAGAAGCAAAACTTTGCTGAATGTTTTTATAATGTATTATTTAGATTTTATTTTCTGCTTCTATTGGACTGAAGCAGTTTAATTTTGTTGTAATCTCCCGTTTCGATGTCTTAATTTTTTTTATTGTTATTAACTATTGAAATGCATGTATTAGGAGGCGTTTTACGAACAATTGGAAAAGCATGGCGGATCGGCGGCGTTGACGGGTTCTGAAAGACTAAGTGGGGATCTTGCATCTCGATACCTTCCATCTACACGTCATGATCCCATTCGGTTCGTAACAATTCGTTGTATATTTTTTTTAGTCTATATAGTGAATGTTACACTAACTTGTTTAATTAACGTTTTTGACAGGTTTGACGGGAGTGGGTCACGATCGAGAGCTTCTAGTTATGGTCGGGGATCCTCAAGAACCCCTCGCTACTCCGCACTAGAACCCTACGACCCGACTGACTACGCAGCAGACCGACGGTACAGGTAACGAATCCATCGAATCTCAGTGTTTCATTTGTGTCTCTTACGTGCAACAGATATATGTTGCGTGCATATAACTTAACATCTTTTGAGACTTTCAACTATCTTGCAGGGTATACGATGAAGTAGGATCGAGCCCACAACCTGAAGATACGCCTTACGAGGAAAGGCTACAGTCAGTCGTGGTGTCGCCGCATAGGGCAAGACGCCATCGCCGCGACTCCAGCCCAGACGACCGGAAACACTCTAAGGTGAACCATCAGAATAGAAGATTCCATGAATTTACCTTTTTTTTCTATTATAAAAAATATGTCTGCAGCCTATGACTGCCTCGTTGGCCTAGTGGTCGCTAGCATTACTGCTGAGCATGAGTTCCTGGGTTCGACTCCCAGGTCGTTCAGAGTTATTGAATTTTTTCACCAGGAATTTCTCAGTAACAATCACGGAGTCTAGATTTGTGCCGTTTGATGGCAATAGGCTCGTCCCCAATAAAATATTATTGGGCTTTAACATAACTGGCGAAGAGTGAGTGTACCATGTACACCTGTGCCCAACCCTTCAGGGATTACAGGCTGTTCAACGAAATTATATGATTTGTTTGTGATAAAGCACATCGAATACAGATTTGCACTTTTCTGAAACTTAACATACTGTAATTTGAATGCAGGAGCGACATCGCAGCGTCGGTACGCGGCGCTCTCGCTCCGGATCGCGCGGCGGCGAGAAGCACGGGGCCCGGCGCCGCCACCGCCGCCGTCGCGACGGCTCCGGATCGCACTCGCGCGCCGGTACCCCGCTGCGCGACGAGCCCGACGCCGCTCCGCCCGCCGAGCCCCGCCGCGCGCCCCGCGAGCGGCCGCCGCTGCCCATGAGCCTGCCGCTGCCCAAGTTCGCGGCGCAGCTCATGCGAGCGGCGCCGGCCACTCCGCGGCCCTGCCCCGCGCCCGCGCCCGACTCGCCGCCGCGCCCGCCCTCCGCGTCTTCTTCTAGCGGTGGCTCTGCGCCGCATTCGCCGTCATTGGAAGAACGCATTCGCAGCCTCGACGAAAAGCTTAACGGATCGCGAGCGCTGGCCGACCCAGACCGCGCTCGCCTTCGCCACCGGCTGCTCGACGTCGACATCAACGAAGTGAAGCCGTCAGAAGTCGTGCGATCGTTACTCGCAAAGCGCTCCGTGTTCGACGAGGATTCCGAGCGACTCGAGGGAGCCGGGCGCGCACCCAGCCCGGGCAGCAGTCCGCGCGGCCGTATGTCCGCGCCCACGCCGCGCGCGCTTCGCTACCCGTTCCCGGCGCACCCGCAGGCGCCAGCCGCGCCGGACGCGGACGAGCTGGTGGAGCATGGCGTGTCGCGCCTGCTGGCCAGCTTGTGCCAAGAGGTGCGCGGCCGCCCGCGCACCCCGCCGCCGCCGCCACCACCACCCGAGCCTGAACCTGAGCCTGAGCGTGAGCCCGAGCCTCAGCCCGACCAGAACGACAATTCTGCCCAGTTTGACATCGAGGTGAAGCCAACTGAGAGGCAAATAGATGGTTATTTTTCTGGTGACGGAGAAAGCGAATCATTGATCGTGACTGGTGGTACGGAGGACAGCGTTGACGCCGAGGATAGTGACCTTACTAGTCGCGATCGAAATAGTGATTTGTCCATCGCTTCCACCAGTGTTAACAGCCAAACAACTGGTTGTGCTGATAGTCAACCAGCGGTGGTTGATAACACCCTTGTCAAAGGCGATGTATTCACCCAAGACGATAGAACGAATAGCTCTCTTACCTTTCATTTGGAAGATAATAGTGCTCGAGAAGTAATGGAAATGCTTCTGAAGCGAGTTGAGAAATTTGATGAGAGTCAAAAATATGAATCGCAATTCGACAAGATATGTAAATATAATAAAGAAAGTCTCATGAGAACCGAGCTTCACAAACACGAAGAAAGACTTAACTTAGATAGCGAAAACAAATTAGATCCTTTTTGTCAAACAGAGAATCACAAAAGCAGAGAAATACATGAAAACCATATGACCAAAGAATTAATTGAATTTGAAATGCAGCAGAATCATTTAAATGTTGTTAATTCAATTAAATCTAATAATGCTGAATTTAATCAAGATTTTATGAAAAATACTGAAAAAATTCTCAAGGATAGACATAATCACAATTATCACAATGCAAAACTCGAAAAGGAGAATATTCAATTCGATAAAACATTTGAGAAGGAAAGAAATAGTATCACTGTGGGATTACCTGATACAAAAATTACGGATAGTGAAAAAAATCACGAAGATCGCGTGAGAATAGATCGTGACAAAATAAGACACTGCAAAGAAAAAGTACCAGAAAAAGAAAGAAGTGAATTGGAAAAAGATAAGTCAAAAAGTAGTAAATCTGAAAGAAATAACGATAAAGATAAAAAACCGAAGGAAGAGCAACATTGTGAAAAAAATCATAATGATAAAAATAAAGCTGACAAAGATGGAGAAAGAAACCAGAAAGATAGACACGATAAAGAGTTCGACAAACTAAAACACAGCGACGAGAAATCTTACAGGCATGATCATCATAAAAAAGAGCGAAGTGACAGAGAAAAAAGAAAGGAATCAGTAGATACTGATAACATATCCATCAAAGTGAAAAAGGATGATAAACATAAACATGACAGATCAAAGAAAGAATATGAGTCAAAACGAGATAGTAAAAAAGAATCGGACTCCGTGAAAAATCGCAAGTCTTCCAGAGATGAAACTTCTAGGGAACTTTGTCGCAAAGATTCTACCGACTCCTCAACGTCCAGAGCCTCGCATGAATCATCCAAGGTAAAAGATTTGGAAATCGGCGAATCAAAAGATGAGTCGAAAACCAAATTAAAACACGAGCTATTTCTGAAACATGACAGTGATAAAGAATTACTTTCAAAATCTGAAAACAAAGAAGAAAAAGACACTCATAATAAAATTAAAAATGAGATTACGCTAGAACATAACATCAAATCTAAAGGAGATATGACTGAAAAGCAAAGACACTATTCTCTTGACTCACCCAGTGTTGATACGAAGCGTAAGGAACGATTAAATTCGTGTTCTAGTTTACCATCGAACATAGGACATAAGAGGCGAATGTCATCTCAAGATAGTATCGATATTTTTAACGAAGAAGTAAAAAAGGGTAGAAGCGACACAAAGATTTCTGAAAGAAGAGAGTCTAAAGAATCTCGCTCTGAAAATCGTCATAAAACTGCTAAATTTAGCAAAGGTCATTTTGCTAAGATAATAGAGAGTAAAACAAAAGATGATAAGAAAAATCAGGTTAAACCTCCAGATGAAACCTTTGTTGAAAATAAAAATACCGAGTCCAAAGATACAAAACTTGTGGACAGAATTAAATGTTTAAAAAAGAGTTCTGGAGACGAAAACGAAGAAAAATCTAATATGGAAACAACACCAGAAGGACTCCATAATGATTTAGATTTTCTTGCTACTTTAGAATTACGCTCAAGTGAAGAAGATGAGCGTCAAAGGGCTCTCCGAAAAGAGATGAAAGAAAAGAAACGTATACAACAGTTACAACAAATACAAGAGCTACAATTGCAAAGGGACGCATTGCATCCAACTGAATTTATGAGTAAGAATAAAGATGACAAGAAACAAAAGTGTGATGAGAAAAAGAAAGAAATCGCTCATGAAAAACGAATGTCAACGGATCGGAAAAGTAGAGATGAAAAAATTGATGGTAACAAACGGAAAAGTCGTAAACCTATGCACAGCAGTGACAGTTCTGATTCCGATGAACCTAAAAAACATTCAATTTTTGATATAATAGACGATGGGCCTACATATATTTCTATGTATGACAAAGTTAAAGCTCGCTCATGTAAAAATATGCAAAAACAAGAAGAAGAAAAGCGTCAAGAAAAAATAAAGGCCAAATTTAGTCAGTTAAAACAAAGTAGAGCAAAACGAGAGGAAAAAAAGAGATCAAGTTGGGATGAAGACAGCGACTCTGATCAAGACAGAAAGAAATATCAGTCAATGGACAACTCATCGGACGATGATATTGGGATTCATACAAAAAAACGTGAAAAGTCATATGATTATGACCCTGATAAAACTGATGAATATTTTGATGGGAGTACTAATGAGGAAGATCTGCGTAACAAATTGTCTCGTAAAAATTCTAGAACTCGCATAATGTCGGACACATCTGATGACGAAGCTTCCAAAAGAAGTATTAGCAAGAGTCCTTCTTTCCTTGATAGCATTAAAAAAGAACTGCTTTCTGATTCTGAATCTACACAAAGAACAAAAAATGATGATGTTAAAGATTCAGACGAAATAATTACGAAGAAGAATTCTTTGTTAAACTTGTTTGGAAAGAGCGACAGTGATGATAGTAAATTGAAATTGAATCTTGATCATGACAACGGATACAAATCTAGTTATATAAAATCAATGTGTAATGACTTCTCATCTGAAAGCGAATCTGCGTGTCCTAAAAATTCTGTGGAAAATCGTAGGAAACATAAGAAAAAACAGAAAAAACATAAGTCAGCATATTCCGATGACGAAAAAGTAGAAAACAGTGACACTAGTTTACTAGAAGGATACAAACACAAGAACATTGAAAAACAACGTCGACACAGCACTAAAAAAGATAAAAGGAAAGAAAAATTGCGAGATAGTATTGACACAGATGAGGCGCGTGATGAAAAAAATAAATTGAAACGAGAAAAGAAATTAGCAAATAACAACTTTGACACTATTACCGATACAATTTGTAATGCAATGAGGAAAGATGGAAAAATGGAAGACATCTTTGGACCATTATCAGATGAGTCAGACAGAGACACACGAGCTCATGCAGCTCATAAATTAGACTTTTCCTCACATGAGGTCGATTCTTCTTTTTGCTCGAACAACACGGATTATAAAATGAAAGAAAAGGATGAAAGACGTAAAAAAGAGAAAAAACGTAAAGAAAACCGGTTTTTCAAAGAAGATGATAACAGCTTAGATGTTGATGCTGTAAGTAAAGCAATAGAGGCTCGTCTTTTTGCTGACACCTTGATAGAGGATGATAGCCGACTAAGAGCAGAAACGTTATCTGAGAGTCTTAACAAATTTGAAAACAGTGACTTGAAATATGCTGAGGGCAATATAATAAGCGAAATAGTCAAGCAAGAAAAAATCAAAAGAGAGTGTAAAGAGAAGAAGAGGAAGAAAAAGAAAAGCAGAGAAGACAGACAAAGTCGCAAAGAACACCATAATTTCTATCACCAAGATAAACTCGAAAAAGCAGATCAAGCTGTGATTGAGAATGAGGAAGTCTCACCAAAGACAATGCTATTAGATATACCTTTGCCAAATGATGAACAGACTGTGAGTCTTGATGATAAACTTGAAAATCGTCATTCACCTCTAGGATCCCAAAGTTTACCTCGATTGACAGATAGCCCTCCAATTGTTATACAGTCCGATGAAAATACAGATTCCAAAAGTATAGATTCTAATAACGTCGTAACTGATGACAGTAAAATGGAATACGTAGAAAGTAAAGAAATAGAAATTGAAGAAATTCCAATGCCTCCACCATTTGAAACAATTGTAACAGACATAAGTGAAGTTCCATTGCCTAAAGACCCCTTACCTAGCAAAGTGAATAATAATACTGAAGATAGTTTCCTATCGAGCTTTAGCAGTGACGGTGACTCATGTGAAGATGCAGTGCGAAATATAACAATTTCCGAAACGGAAGTTGACAAGACTGAGAAAACTGAGAAGACGTCAGATGTTGTTGAAATATCAGCCTGTAAAGCAGAGAAGAAAACAGATGAAAAACCTAGGGCTATTATTTCACAGGAAGAAACCGAAGATGCAGTTGCTGCATTGCTGGGTGAAAGTTTCGGAGGTAAAATTAATACTTTTTCTAGCTGTTACGAAGAATCTGAAAATATCTCAACACATCCTAATGAAATTGAAATTGCCACAATAGAAAATGAAAACATACCGGAAGAAGATGCAGAAGAAATGCGACAAGCGGTGCAAAATTTAAATGCGAGTGAGATGGAAATGAAGCCAGACACTCCTGTTTCTGATAATGATCTTTTATTAATTGATACCGATACTGAAGAAACTGATGAACCAGCTCAAGATGCTCTAGAAAAATTGCCAGTAAATATCATAGCTACGAACCAGGCGTTGAATACTGGCTCTGACCAAAAGAAAAGTGTGGATGTATCAAATAATGTAGTTTCAAATACGAAAACAAACCCGGTACCGACTGTATCTACTACTCCAAACGAATCTAATATTAAAGCCAAAGAAACAGATGTTAAGATACAGTTAGCGAAGAGAGAGAATATCCAAGTGATTACCTCAACGGCGACTCCTGTGATTACGTCGTGGACATTGACCAATAACAAATTGTTGGAACCTCATGTTTTAAACATTCAAGCTAATTCTATTCCTAGTAGAGAAAATAACGATATGAAACCAACACATATAACTGCAAATATTGTTCAGATTAAAGGCCCCACAAATCAAAATGTGCAAATAAATAATTCCTCAAGACCAATTATGGCCCAGACACGAGTCGGTGCTCCATACCAAGTCATTAACCAAATGATTCGTAATCAGACCCCGAACATGCAACCGCCGACTATTAAAATTCCAGAGCCTCATATTTTATATCAGAAACCACAAGGGATTGTAATATCACCTCGTATGTCAAATGATCCTAGATTGCAAAGTCCTAAAGCTAGTGCACAGGGTGAAAGTATGACTTCGCCAAGATTAACGAATATGGCCATTTTAAGTACATCACCACAAAATTTAAACTCTGCAGGAATGGCGTCACCTAATGCGATTCAGCAAAGATCTCCAGGCCAAGTGACCGTGGTACGAATGCAGCAGCCTCCACTAAGCCCTATTCAAACAATGCATATACCGCATGGTGCTAGAACAATGTTGTCACCTAATAGACCTAATTCGGTTCTAGTACAGACCCAAGGTACACCAATCCACTTCAATCGTTTGCCGGTTACTCCAGTCTTGACTCCGATTTCTAAACAAATGAATGTCAATAACCTAATTCAGCAAAATAAAGGAATAAGTGTAACCACATCGCCTTTGATACATCAGCAGAAAATAATATCGGGGGACTGTAGAAAGACTGACCAAAGAAATAGTTCAGAAAACACCAATGAAAATACAAAAATAATTTTGTCGCCAACTAATCTTCAACATAGCACTAATCCGACAGTCATGGCTCAAAATCGTTTGATATCCATGCAAAATGCCATACACGTCAGTAACATGAACACAGTTCATCTTAACAATAAACTGGTTATTAACACTGTCAGTCCACTAAATGATAAGAGAGAAAACCAGTCACAGAAATCAGATAAAATAAGTCATAACCCATTTGGATCAACTCCTATAATACACGTTGCTGCAGTAAATAATGCAACGACATCAATCATACAAAGCTGTAACAAATCTGCTCCAAACAACATTCAGGAACCAGCAAGTACGATCAACAGAAGCCAAGGTTCTAATGTTATTCATTCTTTAGGTTCGCAAAGGCTCTTATCACAAGCGCCTCTCAGCAACATCATTAAAATAGACACTAAAAAAGGACCAGCGTCTGTATTATCAATGGCAACAATAAGACCACCATCAGTTCTAGCTAAATTGGGATTGTGTACTTCTTCTACCACTACAACTACCAGCATCACTAATGTGTCGCCGTTATTGTTAAAAACCACTTGCTCGACAGTGCCTGTTAAATTGACTACCAGGTTCGATAAAGATAACAAAGAACCACTCAAAACCTTGGTTTTAAAAAATCATGCTCGGGAAAATGAAACAAAAGTCAACGAAAAACCTGAAATAATCAACTCTGCTGTTCCTCTTGATGAAACTGTGAAAGACAAAAAAGATGTAATATTGAAACCGATTATTTCTCCCGGTGAGAGTATGGTTAAAAGTGAGACAGACTACGAAGAATTATTGAAAGATAACACAAATGAAATAAAAATAACCAACGATCCTGAAAAGACATTAGAAGTTAATGTAGGTAAAACGGTAACATTAATCACAACTCGTAAAGAAAATCGCGACAAAGTTGTATCAAATAACATGGACTCTCTGAAGGCGGAGAATATGATAAATACGAACCTGTCTCAATTTCCGCCAGTATCATCTCTTACTAATGAAAAAAGAAACACCAATGAAAACAAAGAAGAGAATACGATTAGTCAACCAAAGGAAATAGTTAAAATTTTGTCTCGTCAAGAAAACAATTCTGTACAAGCAACATTGCCTTCTGAACTTGTTGTCAAAGAAAAGACTGACAGTTTCAGTAATGACATTAAAAGTGCTTCTAGTGGTAACGAAGGATTTTTGAGTGTAGATAATGTTATTCAATCTAATGAACCCAATTTTGACCTCTTGTTACCTGAAGATTCCCAAGGAAGTAGTAGTCCAATAAAAACTGATGAAAATGACTCTTGGAGTGGTAAAGATGTAAACTTAGAATCTGTTATAAAAAAGGTGGACTCTCTATGTAATGAAACTGTTGAAATTATTCAGAAAACGGACGAAGCAAGTGAAGGTGTTACTCCAATGAAAGTTAGCCCTAACATGTCAGACAAGATAATCAATCATACACCTCATATAAAATCGACTGTAAGCCCTCCTGTCGAAAACGTTATTGAGAACAAGAATGTAGAAGAGACTGTAACTGATAAAGTCATGCCAGCTGCTAAACGAGGTGGCCGTACTGTAAGAGGAAGAAAAATAGATAAAAGTCAAGATAGAGTACAGACTCGACAAATCGCTAAACCGAGAGGAGGCACTTCAGCAAAACGTGGTCGAGGTAGAGCCAAAGTAGACAAGAAAATAAAAACTTTCGTTAATACTAGCGGGAGTACAATGCCAGGGGACGTCTATGATTTCCATGAAGATTCCGGGGATGAGACTGCTACATCACCGAATAAAAGTGAGACACGACCCAGGTTGATTTTAACAATTAAGAGTCCACTGTCAGGGCATTCTTCTGTGACAGCAACTTCAACACTCAGCATAGCTCAAAAAGAACAATTGAAGTTTATTGAGAAAAGCAAAGAGGAAAAAAACGAAGAATTCATTTCACCGTCAATAAACACGCGCAAATCCAGGAGGCTTCAAGAGAAAGACGTCCAGCGGAGCACAGTAGACGATGTAATAGAGGACGTAATTAAGGGCCCGGTAGGGCAAATACGAACAGGAAAAGAATCAAATAAAAAGAGGCCTACGAGACAAGCCGTAGTAAAAGCTACGCCAGAGAAGTCTTTGGGACCCGATACACGGAAATCGCCTCGTGGTGCCAAACGTACAAGAGATAGAAGTTTATCGGACGCGTCCATCGATAGCGGCGACGAGAGAAACATCAGGGACTGCACCCGCGACCCTAAGGCTCCACGTCTGGACGAGCCCGAATCTGAGCCCACCACCGCACCGCACAGCGCCGCACCTCTCGTCCAAGTAGCGCCCACCGTCCCGGCGTCGCAGTCTGCGCCTGCCGTATCCTCTGCGTCGCTCGCGCCCCTCGGCGCGCCAACGACCCACTCGCCGCCCACAATCATCGTGCCGCCCTCAACCCACGGGCTGCCCGCAACTCACGCTTCGCCCGTAACACACGCGTCGCCTGCAAATTACGTGACACCTGTAACTCACATGTCGCCCGCAAGTCACATGCCGTCCGCTACCCACGGGCCGCCAATAACCCA